>JAWWLZ010000118.1:33748134-33761528 GCA_035041345.1 Poliocrania exsul
TCACAGTCATTTTAAAAACTTGAAGTGATAAAGACTACACAAACACTAACATTTAAATTAAGCAAATTAGAAGAATTTCTTGTTACAGAATTATATTTAAAACCAGATATATTTGATTCTACAACTAACAGTTGAAGACATAAAAAGATATTGAAACTATTCATTAGGAAAATTACAGAAAAGAACATATTCCATTTGCAATTACTTAAAAAGAAAACAGTTTGTCCTCTGCACGTTTCCTGATAAATTCAGCAAGTTCTTGTAAATATATCATAGCATCTTTGTGGAAACTATTAATAAATATTTTCATATCAAACCTAACAATGCCAAGAAGTGACGCACAGAAAGAGAAAAATCTCCTCCTTCCTCAAGTCATAGAAATAAAAAGTTGCTGGATACTTGCCTAACCTGGTTTATGAAATACCCTCTGGACAAGCATTTTTTTTAAATTCTCAGAAAAATTAAGAAAATCTTCCCACTTCAAAAGAATATAAAATCTTATTTCTGGCTCTTCATAAACAAATAAATTAAAGCAATTGTGCCAACTGTTTTGTCTACAGTAAAGACACTGCTCTATTTGAACAGCAGCTGTAGTACATATGCTCCCACCTTATGGTTAGAAACATAACAATGGTTAGAAAAAGCAGACCCCAGACAGACCCAGGAATAAAATATTTCAATTAAAGGCTAAAATTGTGATTTTAGTGCATTTACAAGATATCTTGGTTTCTTGAATGCCAAGCATTTCTTAAAAAATGAATATACCTTTACCAATAAACAGATATAAGTGGCAATATTGCCATATTTGTATTTTATTTGCGAAGTTTCATACATATATATATATATACACACACACATATATATATTTTCCAAGAAAGGAGTCCAATTTATATTTTGAAGTGTTTTAGCAATATTTTTCCTTTAGGATGTGATCTAATTAAAACAACAGTTGAGTCACAAAAGTCAGTCCTGCCTACACTGTAGAAACCAATATTGGGAGACCCAGACAAGTTTTCCAGCTTAGCTAAAAAAAAAAAAAAGGGAAAAAAAAATTAAAAAATTAAATAATTATTTATCTTTGTCAGGATTGGAAGTGAAGAAAATGCAGAGCTTAGTAGATGATGAAGCCCACAGGGGAAATATTGAAACTGGATGAAGATCATGTGGTTTGTGTTGCCACAGCATCGAGGAGGAACGTGAAGGCCACATGGTCTCATTCTTCTACCTGATACCCAGAAATGTTTTGTACAAACCAAGTACCTCTCCTACCGAGAAATATTCTGTACAACATGTCCACAAAGAACAGAAGGTTAATTTTTATCACAGTTTAGATTTTACCAGAAAAATCCTGTAGCACTATTATTTTAGTAGAAGAGATGCCTTAGTATGAGATGGAATGGAAATTGTAAAGTTTGTCTTCCCATGCTTTTTAGATGAGAAAATATCAGTATCTAAGTCTGGGAGTAACAACAGTTGAACAGTAGTTTCAAAAACACAGATCAGTATCTAAAGAGCTGAAGAGTTACCATGAAAGAATATTTAAACACAGCTTTTCAGGGAAGAAGTCTTAAAAACAACATGATGCGAGCCCTAGCCCCTACAAATATTCAAATCGTTATTCTGCAATGTTTTTCATAGAATATCCTGAGTTGGAAGGGATCCACACAGAGTCCAACTCCTGGCCCTGCACAGGACCACCCCAAGAGTGCCTGGGAGCACTGTCCAAACACCTCCTGAACTCTCTCAGGGTTGATGCTGTGACCACTCCCCAGGGGAGTCTATTCCAGCGCTCAACCACACTCTGAGTAAAGAACCCTGACACAGCTTATGGCCATCATTGTTTTCAGGGCCCTTGGATCTCGGGACCGGGTAGGTGAGCTCCTGGAATAATCCAGACACACGCAGCGATCGTGAATCATGCCAAAAGCCTTTATTTCCGGTGGGGGACTGGATTTAAGGGTTTGGATAAGGGAGCGGCTTGGCAAAGAGGTGTAAGCTTGAAACAAGTTGGATAGTGCAAACTAACAGAACCAGATTAAAACAGTGCAAACTAAATCTTAAACCTCTGCTTCTGTTTCTTCCCTGTCTTCGAGGGAAGGTAATATCTACACTTGGACACGCTCCAATAGCTTTATGGGCTTCTTATACTGTGGCACTCAAAACTGCATTGAAGAGCACTGACCCTAGAATGGAGCTCTGTAGAAACCCACTAGTGACCAGTCACCACCTTGCTGTAATCCCATCTACTGTAACACTCTGTGCCCAACCTGTCAGTCAGTTTTTCACCCATCACAAGACTTATGCTACTTATTTTGCTATAAAACACATTTAATTCTCAGATATTTCTGTTTTGGTAGTTGCAAAGAGATAGAAATAAGACAGTTTCATATTCTTTAGACATAGGAAGATTTTTCTCTCTTTCTTAGATTTATAAAAACTATAATGACACTTTCTTCTGATTGCCTAGCAGGCCACATATTTTAATTTCAATTCTTCTGGAGACATTTAGGAAGGATATAAAGCTACTGATGGCCTCTGAACTGAAAATTGACCGGTGCATGAGGTGCTGATTCAAGGCAGAGATGTTATTATTCTTCTCTGCAGTTGAACTAAGTAGACAGCACTATCCTCAGAGATTTAGGGACCTTAACCGTGAGCTTAATACATCCAAACTCAAACTGGAAACAGAGCACAAACCCTTTTCCTGAAAGGAAGCTTTTAGCAGAAACAGCAAGTTTTGACTCTTGGAATTCCTTGAATCTTCTCCCTTTCTTCTCTTCTATATTCAGAGGGGTTTTTTTCCCCCTCTCTTCTCCAAAGAGGAAAATTTAATTCTAAATGAGAAATTAAATCCTTCAACATTTCTTGACTGATTTTGCAGTATTAAAGTTAAAACTCACAATTTCATGCTAGAAAAATACCACTACTGCTATAGCCTTGACCTCTTTTGAGTTTGGACTAGTTCATATTAAAGGACAGTGCATTTTTAAGGAAGCATACAGATTATTTTCCTCTTTAAACTCCAGAACCTTTACTGATGATGCCACTGTGACACAGACACGAGAAAATCTGCTACTTAGATTATCTCAAATTCATTTCTGGAAAAAGAATTATAGTACTACAGCAACACACCTGGGATAATTTTTTTTATATATATATATGGACAGAAATGTATCATAAACTCTTCAAGACCAATTTTAAACATGTGGAAATGAAACACCTCACTATGTTCTTAAGTATAACACCAGCCTGAAGAAATGCCAGTGTGAGACGAGATAAATAAATAAGCCTAATGACAGACAACAAAAGTAGAACATAAAAATACCAAATAAATAGCAAAGTACTGAAAAAAAAAGAGCATAACTGAAGTAAAACTCAGATTGCTGTTCTAATACAATAATCAAGATTACTAAAACTGGATAAGTCTTGATCCCTGAAGTTGGCAGCAAATTCACAATGAGGATACTCATCCAACAGCGCCATCATCCTGCCTTGTAGTCCAGGCTCACTTTTACTTAAGAACTCCATGATACATTTGTCAAAAGAGATCAGTGGAAGAATGTACCCATAATTTCCAAAATCTGTAAAACTCTTGAGCCAGATTAAAAAAAGAAAGATGTCTGGGCAAAATGATGAGATTATAGTTGAAAGTTGGCACCATACAGATGTGATTTTCTTTCCATCTCTGTAAGTCACTATGATATAATATGAACACAGCGAGTTCCTGCTGTGATAAATTTATTATTTAGGAACAACCACAGGAGAAATGGAAAATATGAGCAAAAGGATTTCTTCATAGAGTCCCTTCTGCCCCCACTTGTCCTCTATGACAAACTGATTTTTTTTTCCTACATTAGTGAATTCCTGCATTCCAAAGTGAATGAGTTAATACAAGGCAGGTGGCAGGTTTTATGTCCAGGTGGTCACAATGGCTCACACAGCCATGCCTGGGCAGAGTTGTATAAGGTGAAGGATTCCTCTTCAGCCTCCTGGGTCTCTGTGTAATTCAGCTCAGACTTCGTTTCTTTCTAGAAGAATTTCTATAAACACATTTTTTTCCTTGGGTTTATGGCAGCCCTCACAGCTCCAACATTCTGAAAACATTCAATAGCTGTAGTGGAGCTCAGATGATTTGTGGCATGTCCCTGTTTTGCAGGAAGACAACGGGCCAGCAACAGTAGTGAAAGCAGAACTGGTATTCAGTTAAAAAGATCACTGCATAGGTCAAGTGGGGCAAAGAGAATAAAATACTTTAATGTGTCAAAAAATAGTGATGTTAAGGTGTCTATGAAGGTTTTGTGCGTTGTAGTGATCTAATCAAAGTGATTCACAATAAAATAAAAAGGAAAAAAAAAGAAATCACCAGCAGTGGCTTCTACCAAGCCAAGTGCACAGTAGATCTTATGCATACATCTCCCATAATCCTTGCACAAAAAATTCTGAGGCTACCTTAAGAGGGGTTACGGGATTTTGGTTGGTTTTGTTGTTGCCGTTTGTTGTGGTTTGAGGGGTTTCTTAATACCTTCACTTATGACAAATATCCTGAAGCAGCAGAACTAATAGAAGTGTAGGCTTTCCATTAGTACCTCCAATAATGATATACACTACTCTCTTATCATGACACTTCTGAATTGAATTCAGTATGTTTTCATATGTTTATCTACTCAATGTCATCGGCCTGAAGATTCTATCTTAAAGTTACATTTTCTTCCCAATGACAGGAGATTATCTCAGGCTATTTCATGTTTTCAAATTATTACCATGATGCAGAGCTTTGAAATGAAATCTCAAATCAAAGCCAATTAGCTTTTAAACAGCTAATAGAGTCAACATTTTAAATTCTCAGATGACAGACACCCTCTTTTTTCTTAGTTAAATAGGAAAGAAGCAGAAGGAAATTACTCACTTCCTAAAACAGGTGTCTCCCAGTTATTTCACCAATCCATCTGGTTTAGTCCTTATTACTAGATATGCTTGTTCAGCCAAAAGGAAAGATGACATTGTATAAAAATCAACCACGTAAGTAAAACAATTAAGCTCTTGGAACTATGGTCAAATGACCTTTTTCCATTTGCAACAATATATGAGGAAGTTCTGTCTTGCCACCACTTAGTCATCAATTTAAAACAAAAGAAAAAAGAAAACCAAAAAACCAAACCAAATAAAAAACCCCAAAACAAACCAAAACAAAAAAAAAAAACACCAAAAAACAACCAGAAACCCAGTTCCCAAAGATCAAAACAAGTTGAACTTGTTGAACAAGCTAACATATATCTTAGGAATATCATCATCTGGAAGATTTCTAATGCTAGAAACTGAAGAAGGAAAAAAACCCAAACAGGATAAAGAAAACAAAAGAGATACACAAACTAGATTGACATACAGACCAGAGGCAGATCCTCCCTAAATTTCAGATTACATGTTGAGAGGAATATAGGCCTCTTGAGGCACAGAAACAACTGAAAGACAGAGGTCTAATCCCCCTTCTCTTCTTTTTCCCCAACACAGAATAAACCAGCAACATCAACACAAAAGCTTGTCCAGACTATACTCAAACCCCTACTATTATGCAGATTACACAGTTCCCCTGAAGAAATTCCAGTGCTCCAGCCCCTCCTGTTATAAAAGTATTCATAATACCTAACCCATACTTCTCTTGTAGCAATTCAAGCATATTACAATAAACTCTGACAAAACATCATTCCTCTGTGGATCATACCTCAAGACTGCTACCACAAATCTCTCTAAGTCTCATTTTCACCAGACCAAAGCTATCCAAAATTTTTCCAGTGTAACAGGCCATATCACTCTAAGTGCAATAAAACAAAGATATTAAGCTCTTAGAGAGCATCCAAAGGAGGTCAACAAAGATGGTGAAGGGTACTGAAGGGAAGTCATAGAAGGAGTGGCTGAGGGCACTTGGTCTGTTCAGCCTGGAGAAGAGGAGACTGGTAGGAGACCTCTTTGCAGTCTACAACTGCCTTTTGCACATCTCCATCCTTTTTGTTTTGCTTTTGATACCACTCACTTGGTCCTCATCTTTCTTCAAACACACTGTCCAAAACCACACTATACTGTGGCTGAGGTCTGATCAGCACTGGGAAGAGCAGCAGAATTACTTAATACAGCTTTATATAAAATGCTTCCCTTGGTATAACTTATTTTTCTCTCCCAACAGTCCACTACTCCTACCTCATATTCAGAACCAACCTGCAGGCAAGGCTGAAGGGGCACAGGTCTCCCAAATACCCTCCAGATCTGTTGATATAGGTATCATCCCAGTAAAGCAAGCATGGAACATTCCCTGAATTACCTAAGCAGGACTGAATTTAGCCCTTATTCTGCTCTGAGCATCAGAGTAAAACCTCCTGTATTCAAACCTCACTCATCCAAAAATCAGACAGAATATGAGCCTTATTCTTTCTGTAACAGTCACAAGCACAAACAAGTCTGAAAACTACATGGATGCAAAAAGGCAAGGCACAGCTGCTGACTAATTTGATTTTTGATTTTCACATATAATACCTACCCTCAGGAGAGCAGTATATCTTTGCTCTTTCCAGAAACTTTGTTACCATACCCTTGCACACCTCACATCCAGTTCTCTTTTCACAAGCACTGGGAGAAATTAGACATGTCAATGACATTAAAAATAAGATGACTCACCTTTATTTCATCCAAGATCCAACATCTTCTCTAGTGCTTAGGAGTACACCCCACATTTATATGATCTTACAAGTATTTAATAGTCAATACCTTTGACATTCTGTCACTTGTCAAGTACTCAATTCTACTGCCTTTATGCAAACCAAAAGGGTTTCAGAAAGAGCAAAGCACGACCCAGCTACCTCTTATGACAGTAACTGAACAGCAATGTGCACAGACTTTTTGTTGCCATTCTTATTGCCACTATTACAGCCACTATTACACACACCTCTACATGTCCATTTCTGATTAGTCATGTCACTACATATTCACATCATTTTCTCCTTCTGTCTTGTTTAGATGCTCCTACCACAATCTTTTCCCTCCAATCAGAACTGAGCTCTTGGACTTCCTGCTTCTCTTGCTCTCTTGTTTCTTTGCCCTCCTTTTGATCCCTGCTTGCTTCTCCAGTATGCTCGAGACAGGAAATCATTCAGAGAAAGCGTGACACTTCTAGAGTAAGGAAGAAGATAACTGAAAATACCTGGAAAAGTCTTTTCCTTCCTGATTACCACAGGGATACAATTCCTTCTATGTTCTCTGTCACAGAAAAGAACAGAGAAAATTCTGCTCTCTTCCTCACCACCACCCTCCAAAACACACCAAGTTACAGAAAAAAATATGGTATATTCTAGAGAGGCAAATAACCCACTCTTCTGTTCTCTTAACCTCAGTTTAAGATAGAGATGAATGTAAACAGTGTACTCTGAAGCAATTTATTACAGCAACGCTTGCTTAATTCAAGCAGGTTTTCTTCATTAATTTTGACAAACTCTCTGGCGTCTGCAACACAGGTTTCTTGTGCTTTATATGGATGGCTGTCACTTAAAGGTATCAAAGGAGCACATGCAGGCACAAGTGCTAAGATTGTTCAGAAAGACATTCATAATTCTGCTTACATGCCAACAGAAGCCTTTTGCTGATAAATTCTCTCACTGACGCAGACTTTTCAGAGCAAGTCAGAAGTATTCACAAGAATTCCAATAATTTTTGTCCTGTGTAAATGCATAACATACAAATCATACAAAGATTTGAAATCTGGGATCTGTCAGGAGCTTTTATGAATGACCTTTGTCTTCCTTGTCTTTTTTACCACTACAAAGATTCTTTATATGCAGTCCTTAGGCAATGAACATCCTATCTTAAACTACATCCATGCTCCATGTTTAAAGCCTTTTTAAAAACTCTAATTAGTGATTGGTAATGAGAAACATGACTATCATTTCCCTTCACATAGTTCAGAAAGATCCAGAAAAAGGTACAAACACAAATAAATTAGAGAATGCTAAGTGGTTTCACATCTGATGGAATGGCCTCAACTCTATTCAACTAAACTTATTGGGCAATAATTCTTTTTGTTTTGCATTTATTTGGTTTAAAGATACTGTATCTAAGCTAGATCCACAAATGGATATGATGCTAAAGAGCTGTATTTTAGCCTTGAGTTATATTTCTAATCAGTCTTAGGCCCCTTTTCCAAGGGACAGAAAATTTAATTGCATGGAGCAAACAGCTTAACTAGCACACTGAAAAGGAATGTGCCCAACCCACTAAACAGGAAATGCTGAGGACCTAAGACTGTTTAGTTCAAATCCACTGAGGGCTCAGACACATTTCTTTGAAGATCTGGGTGACTCTTCAGTACATCTGAGTTCCAGGCATTGTGACTATGCTATAGCACTCCTTATGGAGCTTAATCCTGCTGGAGAGTTTAGTGGACTGCCCTTCTAAGGATAGGCAGGCAGTCAAGTGCTTCAGGTATGAATTACCCAAAATATTAGCACCCTTGTGGCTTGTCTTTTTCAGAGTGAAGCACTTTTTGTGAAGCAGAACTTCAAGCTCTTCAAGAGTCTCATGCCTGAGAGCTCACACCCATGTTTCAGGTTTGGGGCTGGAGGGAAGTAATCCAGCACAGCATTCAGGTGTACAAGCTTTTATAAGCTTCCATTCACTTAGGTACCTAACCATATCTGCACCCAAAAGGCTTTCATTTGAGAGATATGGGAACCAAAGAGAGAAAGCCACATTTAAACACAGACGTACATCTAAGGCAAAAAGTCATTCTACACAATCCTCACCTCAATGAAGCAGCAGTGACTTCACAGCCCACCACAAGCAATTTTCTGCTGGAAGCTACTGCAGGTTAGCTCCTGCAATGTGCAGGAAGAGAACATCTTCAGACACAAACTTACAGCCATACAGTAGCTGCATTATTACCAGCTAAATACAACACCACTGTCCACTTAATCGACTGGACTCTTTCAAGAAGGTCTGAATTCGGCCTTTATACACTGGGAATGAGGCTCATTCCCACCTGATCCCACTCATCTGAAACCATGCATTTTTGTCTAAGGTAATTATTTGGGCTTCTTTCACAACAGTAATATAAATAGTACACAATAGTATTACAAGACTTAAGTAGGAATAGCGTTACTTCTTGAGAAGATAAATTCTTCAAACAGACACTTTCCCCCTCCCAACACAAGCAACACACTTAAATGAGAAAAAAGTCTAAAGTGCAACAATCAGCGTTTATCATTCCTAGAAAAAATAGGGAATAAAAATTAAAGTAATATTACCTTATTACGTACATCCACTTAACATTCCATTTTCTGAAAGGAAACAACCAAAAAGCACTAAAGAAGTCAACAAACTGTAAACAGGGACAAAAGACAGGACATCATGGAATTAAGTTAAAAATGAACACAGCTGACTCTACATGCTGAATCACCATTAAAAATCATCTCTCTCATCACTGCATGAAGTCAAGATCTTTTTTGCCCTAATTGTTTTTAAGAGGGAAAAAATGACAACAGAAATAAGGATGTCACTGATTCTGAAATCTCAGTTTCACTGGGTATGAAAGGATCTCCTTCTTGCAGTACTTTTTTTTTCATTTTTTTATTCATTCTTTGTATCAGAGATAACAGCATTGATAGAGAAGAGCAATTTCACATCTCCCATGAAGAAAACCAGACTCAACTACTTGCAACAGTAAGAATCAGTTCTTGGTATCAAAGATTTGTATCACAGCAACCCTGGAGTTACCCTGGCTAAGGGACTTGTAATGTTTGTATGAGTTCAATCAGTTTCTGTATCCACCTAAAATAACATTTTACAAACACATTATAGAGGTTTGCCCCTTCAGAATTTTCTGGAAAGCCTCCTCTTTTTTGATTCTTGAGAAATTTATGAGTTTGAAGCCAATTCACTTTTATCACAACATTTGAGATCCGTTTGTCTCAGTCTATGTTTTTCTCCAGCTATAGCCCTCTTTCAACTGATTAAAATTCTGTTTCCCAGATCACCAATCTGGTTTTCCAACATTTTTCCTCATGGTGCTGCATATCAGTCTCTGTCTCCATTTTTTAAAGCATAGAGATGATAATTCATTTTTGGGTGAATGCTACATTTAAAATAGTTTCTATAAAACCACCAGCAGCCTTCGCCTGTCACACAAACATTCAACTGGTGAGCTCAGGGCCATAAAATCCTTTCAGAGTCCAAAGAGAAAAATACAGTACTTTTTGAGGGATGCTGATTTACTGGGCTCAATGGTGAGCCTTTTATGGATACACAAACAATCACAAAGACAGCTTAGAAAGAGTATTGTTTAAACACTTACAGCTACAGTATATTAAGTGAAAAAGTTTGTATTTATACAAAGCTATTCTGTCTCCAAGGTCTTCAAAGGACTCTATTGTCTTTTATAACTGCCAAATAAATGACATTCATTTGGTAAAGTTTTTACGGAATTTGTCACTCTATTTTTGAAACAAAATCCAAGTAAATGTGCTGCTTGATTTGACAGAGTTAACTGTGTTAGTGTGAATCTAGTTAAACCACTTAATTTATACCCTGATTTTACCCCACTGTTTCCAAGTCCTGCTGGAATCAAGAGTAAACTTTAAGTAGCTGTTATGAACTGCCATGCTGTTCCATAGCAGGATAGGTAATGCTCTTAAGGAGGAGGGTGGAAAAGGATGCTTCAATAAACTTGTTTGGCTTTTGTCCTCAAAAAAACACACAGTGCTGTTTGATCCTGATGCTGACAGCATCAAATCTTCTTCTTAAACTTTTCAGAACATCCTTGAAAAATCCGTCTGTCTCTTGAACAGGAGCAAATGCTTTGAACATGGGCAAATTTTTTATATTGAGAACACAAAACAAAAAAGTCCCACACATTTCTGTCCTTGCCCTGTTATGTATAACTAGTAGCAAGACATGAATGTCAGTTCCCATGAGTGATTGAAGTGAATTTGACTCTACATTCCCTCCAAATGTATTGTGATTTTTCTGTTATTTCTTCTTGTTAGTCTTCTACCTGTTCATTCTCTTTTTACCCACCTTATTCTGCTGGCTATACCTTGTTCAGAGTGTAGCTTTAACATGCTCCCTGACCTCCAAATTTCCCAAAATTTCATTATACATCTGTATAAACATCTATAAATAGCTTGATAGGCAGAAGTTACAAGGATCATGATGCAATGTTCTAATCAAGATAAGCCAGGGAGAGAATTATTTTGCTGTTTGTGCAGAGTGGTTCCACAACCAAATACCAAGAAAGGTGAAAAGAATATCTGACCCAGCAAAGACTTGATGGAGCTTTTCCTCTAAAGTCGACTCTGAACTCAAGTACAATGCCAAATCATACAGATGCATTTATGGAACACACATCATATCTCTGTGTGCACCTTTTTTAAACAGTAAAACATGTATGTCTTGTACAGCTGTTCAACCATATTTCCTGGTGGGGAAAGAGTATCATTACCAAGCAAGCGTCATTTAGTGAAGTCAGAATGGTGCAATGTCACAAAAATAGCTTAAATTGGAATTTCAAAGCAACACCTGGTTTTGCTCAAATCAACCTATAAAGTCATCAGTGAAAACAGCATGTGTAAACTATAACTGAGCTTAAAGAAGAGCCTCTAAGTTAGCAGTGCATTGTGCTTCCAGTAGTAGGAAAGCTACTGTTATGCCAAATTCTTAACAGGGTATTCTGCACATCACAACTTTAAGTGCTGGGACATTTTCATCCACATTAATCTTATTTTATGTACATAAACATATATAAAACTATATTGTAAAATACAAGGCAATATAATGTATCCACAGTTAGAAGAGTTACATGACTTTCATATTGCTTCATCTTTACATAAGAACTTAAGTGTTGCCCACAGAACTATGTTCAGATCCTAAGAGTCCAATATCCATACAGGTACACTTGTCCAGCTTCTAGCCACAACTATCACAACTAAACCACAGTAGGGTGCTGCAAGCCCAGTTTCACTGAACGCTATGTAACCTGTACTGAAATTCAAGACATGTTTTCAAAACCAAGACATGTCTCCTTAATGTATTTTATAAGGAAATTTGGTGAAAAAAAAATTCTACTAAAAAGGAAGGAAAAAAGTCTGCCACAGAATTTAGTTTTATAAACTTAACACACAACTTCAATTGCAAAATTCACATACTTGTCATATTATCTTCCTGAACAGAGAGATTAGGCTCATTTTCATTCTCATCCTCCCTTCCTCCTTGGGATAACATTATTATATAAACACATGCTTTATTTACTTCACACAGAAACATTCCTTTTGTACTTTATAGCTACTCGAGTTTTTCTTCTGCTTTTAGTACATTCTGTGGTGCCTTCAGGCACTAATTAATATATTTTCTTGATGCGCCTCTAAGATGGGGAAGTGGTGGCATCATCATTGTACTCATGGGAAACTGTAGCCTGGTGAGAGGCTGTACAGAATTGTCCTACACATGCAGGTAGCTGGTTTCAAAAGCAGAAAATTCACTTTTTTCAGCTTGATGGGCAAAATGCATGATGCCACACAAAACTAGCCCTCGACCATCTCAGGCTGGAAAATGAGGTGTGTATTTAAATGCATTTTCTGAAGAACCATGTAGCACCAGAAGTGGACAGAGTGAAAATGAGAACTTCTTCACCTCTTACCACTGTAATAAATGGTTCCCACAAAAACTGCGTTGAAAGGAATTCCAGAAAGAGTACATTCGCTTTAGAATTTGCTTATAATCGTGTATTTACACATTTTAGGGAAATAGAAACAGCACAGAATTGCTTTAACTAATTTTCTTCAGCATTGCATTTATAAAGCCAAGGAGATAAGCACCAATATTTAGAGATCCCATGCTGACCTGACCAGTGGTTACTATTTAACATTGCCATTAAGAGATCAGTGGGACATGTCTGAGGCAGAGGTACCTGAATTACTAAAAATATCTTCCTACTGTTTCCTAGACTACTAGGATGCAATTTTACAGTTGAAATTTCTGTGTTGCTGTCACTGCTGCTCTTAGAGAATTTTTAACTCTGATGTTCTAAATATTTAGGCAGATTACAGGTCGAGTGTGACAGTACATCATTTTAAGCAAGTAATGCATCCCTTGAGAATTACTCAGTTTATGGCGGGCTTATATGAGACATTTATTGGCTTATAAGATGTATTTGGCTGACCTCACCTACATGTTAAGGAATTTTTTTATGTTGTCCTAGTTACAGCAGCTGGGACCAGTTTATCACTGTGTTAGTATAACAGACTGTGTATTCTACACCCTCTGTCTCTTTTCTGATGAACTGTAAATAATGGATCATTTGCAGCAGCTGCCCAGGGCACACCTGACACCTCAGGCTACAAGCTGGGTGTTAAAGAACCCTG
>JAWWLZ010000118.1:33782597-33793784 GCA_035041345.1 Poliocrania exsul
GGAGAGCAGAAAAAAATTCTTTCCAGAGAGAGTAATCAGGCATTGGAATGGCCTGCCCAGAGAGGTGGTGGATTCCCTGTTCCTGGAGGTTTATAAACTGAGATTGGCCATGGCACTGAGTGCCATGATCTGGTAAAGGGACTGGAGTTGGGCCAAGGGTTGGACTTGATGATCTGAGGTCTTTTCCAACCCAATCAATTCTATGATTCCATTAGTAGAGCATAAGCCTTAGGTACCTCAACCAGGATACCAATCTTGCCATATGGAACACTTCAAAAATGCCCAGCAATACAAAAATTGCAGTGCAAGGATCAGGCAGGCCACAGGCCCACCACAAGAACTGGGAATAAAAGAAGAGAAGCTGAAACATAACAAAATTACGAACTCCTTGAAGGGGAATTTTTCACCAGAGCTCCCCCTCCCAGGTAATTTTTGTAAGTATTTATTCCATTTTCAACAATGTCAATACAACACAAGAAAATATCAATTAAGCAGATGCCAGCTATAACATCTTATCCTGGTATGCATAAACTATGCATCATGTGGAAAAAGCAGCTGCAGTTCATGGTAGATGACAACACATGACAATGTGCTGCTACCCCTTAGAGAGCAACCCTGGCTGTGTTAACTTAAAGGAACTCAGGGTCTCCATGGGAACTTACCAGCCCTTCCTAGATCTTACCCTTGAGAAAAGTTCACGCCATCGTTAAGGAAGCTATAGTCTTACAGTTACATTGTTTCACTTCATATCCCAACAGGGAATTGGCTGGTTGAAGACTGAACCCCCATGACATCTCCAAAAGGAGCTTTGTCATAAAGCATGAAAAAATTTCAAGAAAAACTACATTTGTAACAGCAAGCCCCAGTACCTTCCTCTCACTTGGTTAAAGGACTCTGCATGCAGGTGGAGTTAAGAGCACTAACAGCACAGCACTGAAGAAGAAATGGGAACACCCACACAAAGCAGCTCTCCAAAGATCTGTTAAGTGCCTGAGGCCGAAAGGGCAGAAAGACTATGAAAAAACCCACCATGTCCTCCTCCTCCTCCAAGACTGACCAGCTGAAGCAACCAGAAGCAAAACCTGCTTCCTTCCCCTCCCATCCCCTACCCTCCACGCTCCAAAAAGTGACATCCCAGCTACAGAACTAGGAAGCTGTGACGAGTGTGTGTCTCCCTTCCCCAAAGGGAACATGAAAAAGGTGTGAAATGCCATCCCTTCAAGCAGACTAGCTGTTACAGAAAAGACTGACAGATTGACTACTCTGGAATCACACCAAAATCACCTCTTTTATAAGGAGCACTGTGTGTAGAATTACCAGTTCTCCTCTAATCTTTAAGTAACAGTAGAAATGAGGGAGGAGGAAAATAAATAACTGCATTTATACACCTTTTTCCTTTTCTCATGTTCTTCAGTTTACCTCACCTGAATTCTGATTAGAAATTTTCCAAGTGTATGGCTATGGGTTACATTTATTTCTAATATTACTTCCAGGAGGATATCAAAAGACAATCCAATTTAAGAATTCACTGAATTTTTCAATATACTATCACAAAAAATGTATAGATACAGCCCTCCAGGGTGCAATAGAAGGAAAATACTTCAGGATGCAAAGTGTATTCTGTAGTAAAAAGCTACTATAAGCCACTGGAATAGCAAAAGGGGTACCAAGGAGGAGTTGGCTTCTTGTTAAGGATCTGCATGTGTGCAACAGCTGGAATACCCAAACAGGCGTTATGTAACAACAACAAAAGCTGCTCAAAGCAGTAAGGAGGCACAGATGGGGCTGTGGTGACCAGCAGTTGTCTTCTACTTCAGAGCTTCAGGGTTCCAGTGCAGGAAGCAAGAGATACATCAGAGTTTTTGTTCCAGTATATAAATGTATACATGTATTTCTGCCTCACTGTCATTATTAATGACAGTGGCATCAATTCTACAACCATCCTTGTCCACCATGCAGAAACTAGAACAGAATTCATATCATAGTAGTATTTAAGATCAGAGCACTCATCAACTGAAGAGTTACATTTGCTACCTCTTTCAAAAGCACATACAGGTTATAAAACACAAAATGCATAAGGAAGGATCTCTCCCAGTGTAAAACCCTCCAAAGGAAAGAGGAACTTCATACTCTCCTAAACTGTCACATTCTAAAAGTACTTTAAAAAATACTTAAAGCTGAAGAGATTCTAGACTCAGATATTGCCATCCAGAGGCAGTCACTGCAGATTACCAAAGTACTAACTTTGCTTCAAGGTGACCTGGGAGTGTAGTTCAGAAAGTAGTTGAGCAACATCCTGGTAGGAATGTGTGTGTGCAATCACACTGAGATCTAAAGAAGAAAAAAAAGTAACTGTATTAAGATTGTAAACTTTATAACTAGAAAGCTGATTAAAGACAGAACTACTGCCTACAGTCTATGAATTTAGATCTTGGTTTTCTGTTTCCTGTACCACACCTTTAGACTAATTCTTGAGAACTTAATATTTGTAAGAGAAACTGGAACAGACAACTCCATTTAAAGCTTAATGGAACTTAAAATTATAAGAGAATTTTTAAATCAAAAGCTGGGAAAGAAAGTATACAGCTCTGAATAATGCAGCTACAACTTCTAGTGAAGACAGCACACTCAAGTAAAGAGCAAAGCTAGAGTTGGTAACAAACTGGTAACAATAAGAAACAGAACAAACAAAGCTTTTTTTAAACAGTGTGCTTTTTAACAGAGGAGGCAATCAAATCAAAAGTATCTATGCATCTATGCAAAGCATTATAAGTTCAAGAAATAGAACAGAGAAAGAATGACTAGACTTACCAGGAAGGAATCACTTCTGTCTTAGGAAAGTAAAACTAATTGGAGGACCAGGAAAAATCCATGTAAAATTCTGGACATGAAATAGATGAAGAAGTAATGCTACTTCTCAAAGAGTAGCCTCTCAGATTTGTGATTTGGTTAACTTACTGATCTAACACAGCATCTGTGGTCTGTTATTCCCACACAAAGCAGAGGAAACACAGCATTAGAACTATATTGCTAGCTGCCCAAGATGGTGGCAGATACCATATCACTGAAGCTACAAAGTCAGGAAACAATGGTAGTATGAAATTTCAGTTAACCCTCAAACCAACAGCACAACACTAAACCAAAATTTGTAGATGTAATTAACATTATCTTCAAGGATTGACTCATCAGGAATGCAGAAAAATGAATAAAATCTTAGTTTGGCCTAATCTGTACACAGGATCCCATTCAAATATTATCACTAAAGAGTTGCTGCAAGAGTGAGCAAAAAAGAGTTAACATCCTTGAAGAGGGAACAAAAGCCAAAGATTCTCTACAGTACTTCATAGTTCCAAAACAGAAGAATGGTCATAAAATGGAAGGTAATTTTAAAAAGTTAATGAACTGAAAAATTGTCCAAAATTCTTTATACCCAATTCAGAAATGTATTAAAGGAACATATGTCAAAGAAAAGATCAAAGAAGGCAGCCACAAATAATTCTTCCCATCTAAGCTCATGAAGGTGTTTAGAAAGGTTCCCTATGCCTTTCTCTATGAAGGATTCTCAAGACCTGTTTCAAATTAAAGGACAACAGAAGATGACAGAACAGCTGGTCAGGCGACACCAATACATCTTTCAACCAGGTATTTCTCATACAAAACTTGCAGTTCAGCAATATTCACGATCTACCTCTCTACTACTACTCCAGGCACAACAGAACACACACCAAAATTACATGGGCTTTAACTTGCCTTACTCTCATGTGGAATGTGATTTTTTTTTTTGTACCATTTGTTATAAGTCATGCTCAGTGCCTGGAAAGGTGAATCAAACACAGCAAGCTCTTGGAGACTGACTGGAATCTTGACAGAGCTGTTTTCTCTCTCACTGTAATCAGGGTTATATGTTGTCTTCCTAACAGGCGAGTCATGGCTCAATGACAGGGCAAGGGGTGGAGGATTCTCCTACAAATATTTGATTGATCCTTCTCTCACACCAAAGATACAACTGGTAGAGGAAATTGTACAACCATATAGCCAGGCAACAATTGCCCTGATGGCACTCCAATACTGACCACCCTTTTCTTGCACCAAAGCTTTACTCAGGCAAGTGGTGTCACAAGCCACATAAAATGAGAAGCCAATTACCATCACACTGTTTAGCTTCCTTCTCTTATCTGGAAAAAGTTCTGGCTGGCATGAGATCCCCAATGGTTCCTTATAATTTAAGTCTCTGTATCAAAAAGATTCTATTTCTGAGAATCCTTTTCCTGTTAAAGATACTAAGGAAAACACTGAACATCCTGTAACACCTGTTTGCCAGGTCTTCACTTAACTAGACGATAGCTCAAGCATGGATAAAACGAGATGATCATGCAAGGATGGGCTACATCATCTCTGGAACAACAATAATTTCAGTGTAAGACACTGCAGCTGAATCTCAAATACCTTGTACACTATTGCAATGGTGATACTTCATATTTTCAAAATTCTTTCCAAGATATTTTCTTCTTTTCAAGTTTACTACACATGCACAGTACCTGGATACTGCCAGATGCTATCTGGCTCCAGTCCATTGAAAGGAATATGTGCTTAACTCAAGAGAAGTGAAGTGGATACGCACAGTCCCAAAGATTTCAACCAAAACAGGTGTACAAGAAATCACACATGTTCACATTCAAAAGATCTTATAAACAAATCATTAGAACAGACTTGACTTTGCCCATCAAAACACCAAAGGCTTCTCTCAAAGCTGTTTGCCACAAGAAATATGCCCAGTTCTTGCACCATTGTGAGCTAACAAGATCTATCAAATGTTTTGCCTATTTTGCAAAAAAAAAAATCATGTTTTTTTTGTCTTTCATACCCCACTTAAGTAAGGCCATAGTCTTTAGACCCAGGTCTATTACAACTTAATTAGCAACTATAATACTCAGTCCAACAGAGGTAACTACAAACTATTTGTTAGCTTATGGGTTAGCACTGAAGTCTGCATCAGCACTGTTCAAAAAGGACACGAAGACTGACATTACTGTCATCAAAAAATCGTCTCCATGTTCCCCACCAACACAAACAATCCCCAAGGGAGATCAGCCATTTCAGCTAAGTGGTGACTTCAGCTCTGACAGTCCAATGACTACATTCCCCTAAAATGATGGAGGTGTTCTTGAGGGCTGACTCAGTGCCTGGCAGCACAAAGAGATGAGTAAGTACCTTTGAACCACTTTTTGTTCTAGCACACATACATCACTAGCACTGCCAAAGACTACAGAAGTGAGAGTAACTGTAGTATGAGAATCTCAAAACACTGGTCTCAACTTACCAATAGTTGATGCCAAAGATCCTTTACGTATGCCCAGTGCTCCTACAGCTATGAAGTTAACCATGCCCTCAACTGACAGCTCAGAACTTCATTGCCAGTCCCAAAACACTTCTGATCTTCATTAGGCATTGTGTGAAGACAAAGATTCAGCAGTGAAAATGTAAATTCATATGGAGCCTCTATTTACATAAGGAGATCCCCCATGCAGACTGCCCTGCCATAGTAAGAAGGGAATGTTAATTACTGTTTTAGAATTTCTACAATAACATAACTGAATGAATATGATGATGTTTGCAATCAAGAATATCCAAGCCAGCTGATCATCCTCAGACCAATTATTATAAAGTGCATTTAGGATGGAGTGAGAGAGAACAAGAGAGGTGTCTTTTTTAATCCAGAACAAATTTTTCCAAAACTTTAATAGCAAAGGAAGAAGAACTCTAACTCACCCATTATGAGGAAACTCAAAGAATTAACTTGGCTAACAGGTAAAGGGGTGTTCTGGAGAACAGCCCGACAACAGCTGAGATGAGCTACACAGGAGAGGTGCTGCACCCCTGGTATCCTTTGTAAAGATAGAGAGCTGAGCACTAATTCATCAGCTGTCAGGTGATTTGCTCTAGGCAAGAAGTCTGAGCAGAGAAGGGGTATTAACAGTCACTTTCAACAAAAAGCTCCTAAGGACAAACACACAAGCATTGCTGTCTCTACATATCCTTAGTTTTATCTCAACGATTTGCTGCTGCTGCTTTACTGTCCCTATGTCTGACCATACACATCAGCAGAGCAAGCTGAGTTTGTGAGGACAGCTATACCAGACTAGTAATTCATGGGGGAATGAAGGGGAGAACATGACCACATGAACTAGGAGAGGACAACACATCATAATATAGACAAATAAATATTCTGTTATTTTCCTTTTTCAGGTATCAGTAGCAGGGATAGCAGTGTAAGTCCTATTGTGAGAAAATTTTGTATTAAACAAGGGTCTTGTGTCCTCTCACCCCTAGCTGTACTGTGGTCCACAACTGGTGAACAGGAGGATCCCAAATAATTTGGGATTGACTGTGACTGCACCTCATTTGTTTAATATGCGTATTAGTAATCTGCCTACAGAAGCCGTAAGAGAACGCGAAAGAGCTCACATTTCTTGATTTGTATCCATCTGTCATTTGAAGAGAGGCTTCACTTCAGTATTCAATAGAAAGAATTGTCCACAATGAACAAAAGAGATGGTTTAAAATAATGTGCTGCCAGTAAATGACATAATCCAGTGAATTTAAACCACCCTTATAAAACTTCTGGCATTCCACAACATAAAAATAAACCCTACGCAGAAGGAAAAGCAAAGCTTGCCACCTACTGCCCAATGACATAATAGTATGCACTGGTATTGTCTATCTCCTTTTAACAGACTGTCTATCTGACACAGAATATACAGAATTGCATCTTCAGTTGCCTTCTTAATGAAATAGAAAACACAAAATCAGTACACAGAATATCTAAGGGCAGTCTTTTCCTTTACACTGCTTATAAAATCCCTGACAAGCCTGAAACATGATTTAACACAGCATCCAAGCTGACAAGGAATTCTTAATACCCTCCAGTGGTGCTAGTGGCTTTAATAAAGTCTATGCTCAGCTCCATGGTAAGTTTTGAAGAGAGTACTTTAAAATTAAGAAAATTATTACAATAGATAAAGCCTATCAGAAAAGATTCTTTTCTGTACATGTCTGGACGAGATTTTTAAAGCTATAGATTACACCAGTAACAAAACAAGTTTGCAATGAACATTGGTTTATGGTAGATACTTTGTCCCAGAAATTTCATGTCTCAGCAAGAGAAACAATCCTTCTTTAAGTTTTCAAGCACAAAAAATTTCTCTTCAATAATCAGAATGCTTCAGTGAGCTGTTAGTTCAGAGGTATTTATTTTCCTAACATATCATATATAAAATAATTTCTGAATAATAGTAGGTCCTTTGCTTAGCGTAGGAAGTTGATTAACTCAAAGTCAAGTCGTCATGATTCAACCGCTTAAGTAACTTCTGAGCTCACTAGCAGACTTATCTTCAGAAACAACATTATGCTGCACACTGCAAAATAGCCAACAGTCCACCTTCTGGTCCTCTAACACTGTTCTCCAAGGCCACAAGAAATAACTCAGGGAAAATTTGATAAAGAGGGAAATAAACAAGGAATTTACTGCAGAGTCCCTCTAATAGACCACTGGCTGGTTACTAATTTTCAGTGAATATTTAAACAATAATATCAGGATATGATCCTGCTTTCTCCATCTGCCTAAAATTCTTCACCAGCTACACCAGCACTCATAGACAAAGAAATATCTGTCTCTCACCAGATACTGATGAACAGTAACACAAACTTCAACACAAGACAACATGAGTAACAAACTTCCCTGGTAGTGATTAGTTTAACAACTGATGGCACACTGTGCAAAATGATAGTTTTTGATTCCTGGGCAGAATTTATCAAAGTACAAGAATACATGGCATGGGTAGGCTTTATGGAGTTTAGACAAAGTAGAAACTGCTCCTCAGTGAAGTATTCAGACTGTAGCACTGAAGAAAACAAGTTTACTAGAGATTAAGTATGTGTCTCTCAGGGTTCCTAAATCATGAGCAGAACAGGCTATTCATAACAAGAGGAATCAATGAGGCATTTGTAATTAATCAGACAGCCCTGATCCTGAAAACACATCTGCCTTTGTCTAAGACCAGTTGACATCATGTTAATGAAGATTCTTAAGCCATCTAGTTATCTGCTACATTAGCAAAATGCTAAAACTAAGTAAATCCCCTGAAGGGTTCTTTGTGTCTTTATTTAACAAGATTATTAACAATGAAGTCTCAATAGCGACTAGAAGCGTTAAGACAATACAAAAAATTATATTAACATACAAGACATACAAATCAGCTAATAGGTGTGACTAATATTATTTTAAAGGGCTGAAGATCAAATATTAAACATTCTGATACAAAGACCAAAGGCAGACACATCAACAAACCTTCAGCCTTTTCTCCAAGTCCACTATACCTGAAACAGAGGAAAATGTCCCCAGTTCAGTGATCACTTGATCGTTACAATACTAAACAAAAACACCTAGATTTTTCTAGAGATAAAATATTGCTGTATGATTTTTTTATACCTGAAATCAGTAAAAAACACTATTCTCATCTTGAATTTTCTTCCTTTGAAAGTTAAAAGTACAGATAAATTTTCATAGCAGAAATTACTTTTCCAAATCAACCTACTGAGATCTATTCCACAAGCTCTATAGAAGGGGGGAATGAAAATCATATGAAAACAATTCCCATTTGTTGCAAAGAAAATGGCTGTTTACAGCGTTGTTTTTACTTCAGCCACATCTATAATCATGACTGTTGCACAGTAGCTTGTTTAGAGAAACAGACCTGAGTGAGTTGCTTTTATCTGTTTGGCTAAAAAGTCCCAGTGAAGTATAAAATTGTTACATAATTGTTTTGGTATCAGAAACATTTGCTAAGAGAGAAACCTTTTTAAAAGCAAATTTTCTGAAAGCCTAGAAAGACATTCTGACACATGACAACAGCAAGATGTCAAATGGAACTTTAACAATACAAAAACACCTTTCTGCAGCTGAAAACACGCTATCATGCTTTCCATGAAAAGCTGTGCTCCTTAAGGCCCAGCAAGCCACTGGAAAGAAGCTCATCTGATTGTGTCTCAACATCTCCTGAAATAATTCCTTGATGATAAATGGTAAAAGTTTCAATAGGTATACAATTCAAACAAACAAAAAAGCCACTTTGGAAGAGAACACACTATTTTTGGACATACAAACAAAGAACACCGAAAATTCCTCATTAAAGTCCTCCCTACACATTCCCATGAGAACATTAAATGGCCAAGCAAAAGCATTTTAAAGCCGGGGGGGGGGGACCAATAAAACATCTTATGGTTTGGAATGGTGGCTTACAGTCCTCTAAGCTCAAAGCACCAGTATAGTTTTAGAAGTAATTTTCTTTCCTGAAAAGCAGTGCCTTGAAAGCAAGACAATGACTTCCACACACATGGAATACGCCTGAATTGTTACATCTCTATTTTACTGCATTGACATGCAGTAGTATGAACATATTCCGGTACCACTCAAAATAACTAACTTACTGACAAGTTAATTAAAAAGTTGACTTTACCTCATGGAGTATGTTCAAGTTGCTAGGATTGCGTCAGGGAAGGGTACATTGCAATTCTGAAAAGAAATGTACCTAACAGGACAATATGGATAACTGATCTGCACAAACTCTTTTAAATTCTATTAGGAATAAATTAATAACCTGATGGATAATAGGGAACACTGTGGTTCCTTGCAGAGGCACCTCAGAACTCACCCCAAATAGCTCATAATGAAAAAGTAACTTCCCTTTTTCTCCCTGCAGCCACCTTGCATTCGTGAACCTAAAACAAGCACACCATGAGTTCACTACATGTTAGAAGTCTGTACTGAAGGGATATAATCATCAGCACAACCTGCAAACAGACCACCAGTTTTCCATCTCTCTGACACAAACCAGTGGGCTCAAGAACTGCTGGAAAACCCTCACCTCTGACCCCTGGAGTTAAATTTCTAAGCCTGCAAAGCAGTAACACCTCAGTGTAGCAAAGCACATTGTGCTAATACAGGCTCCCAGGATTTAGATGTTCTTTTTTTAGAATAACTCCCACAGCCATGCCTAGTAGCCTGCAACTTACAGACAAAAGCTCTGAAGCACCAGGTAACAATCTATGGTTTTGTCTTAATAGTGTGGTCATGACTCGCTTAACACTCTCAAGTACATGCTTAGGTATATCAGCCCTGAGCACTTGCATATGAGTGTGCCTATGAACACAGATCCAATTGCAAGAACAGGAAAAGTCAGATTTAAAAATATTAATATGGAATATTTTGCCTAGAATCAGAAATAATAACTTCCAAGATATCATCACCAGAACTGTACTTCAGTTGCTTCCACCTTGCCTGTGTAGACCAAGAGAACGGTCTCCTCTCCTGAAGAAGGAAGGCAGTGAATCACACAAGTTCCTAGATGCAAGGGGAAGGAGCATCACCAAAAGAGAATGAAAATAACATCTGAACTAAAACTTTCAGAAGTTAAGTCATCACAGACTTTCACTTTCTAGTTTTTCCCTTGGATCAAAGGTGGGGCTTTTAGTTTGACTTGTGTGATGAGATGACTAGCGCAGTGTGTGAAAGGAGCATGATGAGCTTTTTAACCTGAATCTTAGTGAGGCGTTTGATGCAGTTGTCTCCTTATGTACAAATTGTTGAAATACAGATAACTGGATTGTAATTGGCTGCAAAAACTGCCTGTCTGAATAGGTTAAGTGGCTAACCACTTGTTTTCCTTAGAAATTGATACTGGATCAATATTGTTTAACAACTTTGTATTTTCCCCCCTTCTCTGGTTCATTAATAGTCTCAGCAATTATACAGATTTCCAGTTCAGAGGAGTAGTTGTTATACTGAGGAATTTTGACAGGCTGAAGAAATGTGCTTATGAAGTTCAAAGGCAAGCACAAAATCCTGTATCTGATATACAGCAACTCTGTGCAAAGTGTAGATTTGGCACTAAAGTGCCTGGAAAACAGCTCTGCACAAAGGGGTCTTGGGGTCCTGGTGGACATGCTGAATATGAGTTAGCAGCATACCCTCATGAGAAGAATGCAAATCATGTATTGGGCTGCATTAGCAACAGCATAGTCATAGAGGTCAAGGGACTGATTATTCCCTCTATGAGGCACTTGTGAGACTGAATCTCAAATACTGCAACCAGTTAGGGACTCCTCAAATCAAGAAAGATATCAGCACAG
>JAWWLZ010000118.1:33803699-33857830 GCA_035041345.1 Poliocrania exsul
AAATTCAAAAGCTGTATCCCAAGATGCTCATCCTCTTCATGCTTCTTTCCCTAATTAACTGCTGCTCACACCACTCTCACACACAGGATTGAGTAACCATATTGGGCCTGGCACTGCTGTATTTGCAACATTCTTTCAAAAAAGCAAATATAAAGTAACATGATCATAAGGCTTAAACATACGCCTTCCAAAACATCTTATGTTATTTGGGGACTGGTCTATACATACACCCTTTTCAGTCCATGTGTTCATGTTATTATGGTTAAAGAGTATATAAATATTTGCAGTACTGAGACCTAAAATAAAAGGTCTATAATAGACCTACTTCTACTTCTAGAATGTATTTGTTTTAATACATTCTAAATTAAGAAAAATTTATTATATTAAATAAGTGTAAAATATTGTCATGCACAGAAGGAGTTTAGATAAAAATTCACTTTTGTCCATTCAAATTAATTAAAATACAGGTATAACTGACTTCACTTGTCATAAAACAATATTTATATTCTATTAATGCTAATTCTTGAATTGAGATCATTACAATCTTGTTCCTATGCTATCCATTTATTTTATCTTGATTCACAATTAACTTCTTCAAAAGTAACACCACAAGTTTATTTCCTTGAGTCTCTAGATCATGTTGAGAATTGAAATTCACAAAAAAATGTATTTTCTGTGAGAAACTCACAATAAATAAATTTAAATGTCCCAAAAGTTTCCTGCACTCACTTCTAGCCTTTTCACTTCAGTTCTACCTTTAAGCATCTCCTTTATCAACCAAATGCAGTTGGGTTGTATTTAGATGTCCACAAAAATAACTCTATATAAATTTCTAATAGTTTGACAACAATTACACTACAACAGTGTCATGAGTCCTGTGCTATTTCTAGTGCCCCCATCCACTACACTTTTTTCTTTCTGTTTCCATATAAATTTATCTTATTTTTCCTCCTCTTGAGCACTCATGGTCAAGCACCAATTTCAACAGAATGCTCTGACTTCCAACAAATTTCATCACGGTGCACATATGAACTTCTCCCACAGGAGTGTGTAAATCCTGTCAGGGAAAATACATGGTAGAGGGCAAATAGAAAATACAGTAATTGGAAACAGGATTATAGGGCTGTTTCAAATTCCAGCATCAAATGGTTGAGAAATGATGCATGCATCAAGTTCACAGAAAGGGGGAAAATCAGCTCGGTGGAATGGATGTGTCTGGGCTTAGAGCAGAAATTTCAAGTTGCTTTAAGAGCAACTTAAGAATACTGTTAAAGGCAAAATAAATACTGTCTTTCTTACTTCATTTATTCAAGATTTCCATTCCTCAAACACACAAGGAAACCAAACCAAAGCTCATCTCGGTTGAGTGCGCATCCTAAACAAAAAGTTGTGACACAAAGGCACCTTTAACGCCTGCTGTGTTGAAAGACAGAGTGATGAGCCCCCACCGATTCCAGAAGAAAAGCAGTGAAGCACTTTCTTTGGAAAGCAACAAGCTGCGGGTTCTGAAAGGAAAGGGGCATATTCCAGTTTCCCTCAGAAAAATCTGAATACAGTGCTGACATCCTGGAAAAGAGTGATGTTTCTAAGAAATTGCTGTTCTCCAAATGACCCTACTGATTAGCTCACCATTTAATTTTATGCTTCTATTCTGGATACCACTTTAAGTCTTAAATCATTGTCAGGACTGAGGATGCAATACTGGAGTCTAGAAACCCAAAACCTAACTGAAGGAACATTTGGTGCTCACCATCTAATGCTTTTCTGGGAATCTAGTTCTTTCAAAATTTGAATTTTACAAGAAATATACCCAACAATTCTAAAAATTCATTGAGAATGAGGGAGCCAGGAATTTGCAACCAAGGGTGATACAACCATTCTGTAAAAAAAGTTTAAATTTCTTAAATAATCCTAAGAAACTACATTTACTGCAGAAAACATGCATGACCTCTAACTACTAATGGAGGAAGTATTACAACCATCTGTGTCTTTCTACACAGGAACTTTGTTTTTGGCATAACTATATGATCTTAAGGAATTCTTTCCCTAAATATACTTCAAATGAAAGCATGTGTTGGAATTCTTTGCTGGTCCACTTCAAAACATGAGATTCATTCCCATACTGGCATGTAAACATGACCTCCAAGAAGGAAGGGGAAACAAAAAACAATGCTTTTGGTATACATATTTCTTTTAAAACAAACAAACAAAAAACCAGTTTCTCTCCTAACCCAATGACATCATAACAAACTCTATTAATATTATTTCCTATGTATCTTCATAGTATAATCTCCAAATGCCAAGATTTATCAGAATTTAACAGCAACTACACTCAAATACTTCAAATGCTTAACTTGAGCAAAAGATGAGTTATTTTATCAGTCATAAGAATAGAACATGCTCTTTGATACTTGGCATTTCCATTCATGTGGTATTTACTGGAGTTCATACTGTATAAAGACTGTACAATCTGAAAGACAATTATATGAGATCATAATTATATTTATTCTGACAATACAAACATTTCACATGCTCTAGATCCTTGTATCATTTCAGGGTCAAAAAAAAAATCCTTCACTGCAGAATGGACTAAGCCAAGGAAACCAGCAGATTCTCATGTTATGCTCTGTTCTTGCTGCTGGAGGAGTTAACACTCCAGACTGCAATCCTTTCAGTTGTCTTAACCTTTCTCATTGCAGTGTCTACTCATTTTATTACTAAATAAATCATAATAAATATGTAGGAAACTGAACAAACTAAGAGAAACTCAGTAACAAGACAACTGGAAATATTTCACTGGATGCAGGATTCAGACAACTGAAGCACTACAAAAAAAAAAGATTGAAGACTATTAATCATATAATAGAGTAAGTAAAATGCTAAGCACAATAGTTTTTCCTACATTCAATCAACTCTCAATAAGAGTTCACCATTTCATTGAGCTTCTCTGAAAATCCAGGCCTAATCTGCTATCTAGGGATAATGAAAAAAACTGATCTGATTAATGAAAAAAGCAAATCTTGCCATAGGACACAAAACAATTCCCCTCTATCAGGAGCCAGCTCTCCAAAACTCTGCACTTGTGCAGAGATTATAATCTGCACTTCATAAAAAAGTACATGTCCAAGCAGACCTATTTTTAGCTGTGTATTTAAATGAACATCTTGCCTTGCTAACATGTAAAGTCATTGTTCCCCTTCTCTGTGCAATCATAAATGCAGAGATGTTAAAAGTTTGATTTCTTTCTATACTCAGTGGGGAGCATCTGTTTTCTGGGAATAAATTAGGCTATGCAAATCAAGTACTGGTGCTTTTAAATGCAGAGCAGAAAAGACTAAACCAAAAACCTGAAACCCAACCCAGCATCAGTCCATGTTAGTTACAGAACATGGAGAGATGTGGCAACCTGAACTACTGATAATCTGCTAACACCCAGTACTGCAGAATTCGAAAAAAGAGACGGTTGAGGTAGCTGAGCCTGTCTTTCACCCTCCACAAATCCTACACCTCCCAGGCAATCCAAGCTTACTTTAAGGCAGGTTTAGTTGGAACAAGCAGCCTTTCATGGTGAATGCTGCATAGAAGGGTATCATTAGAGTTACTGCACTCAACTTCTTCTCAAGGCCCCACAGAGAGCAGAGCCCCATCCCTCAGTAAAGCCCTGCTTTCCTGAAGGTTGGGAGGCTTGCTGATCCCATACACAGCCCCTTTGCCCTGCTCTCCCACTTTGCAGGAGAGGAAGGAGAGGGAGGGAGCATGCCCCACTTCCAGCTCTTCCCTTCTCTGCACTCAGGAAGAGCAGCCATGCAGAAGAGAGGTGCAAGACTAGTAAGTATCGAAGTATCACTTCACTGTCAATACATCATTTTGTTCCTGCACACATGCAGAGTAGTGCACAACTGATGGCTGAACCACAGCTTCCCCTGGCACCTATACAACTTTCTACCCCACTTCCAAGTTACACACTGAAAACACACAGCCAGCAAACCTGACATAGGGGGGAAAATAACAAATTCAGTTTTTCTGGGTTCCTTTTGATTCTCTATTAAGAAAGAGAGTGTTCAGGAGTTTTTATCCACTGTAGATTTACCACAACTTTGCTACACACCCTGCTTCTTTAGTTAACACTACCTGCTGCAATGAGCTGAACAAGCTCACTATGAGTCTGTCATCCACTTCAATGCAGGAGCACAACATCTAGAGAAGTTACTTTAAGGTTCTTTTGTTTTGTTTTAATTCTGCACACACTTGTAGTATTTGTAGGAAACAGAGACTATGTATCATTATAAACTTGTTTCCAGTAGTCCCAAGTGTCTCACAAAGGAAGTTTCTGGGTAGGGTAGGTTTCATCTTATACTAACTGTGGAGGACTTCATTTTCCTCACTGAAACAAGGGAATGGCACATGGCTCTCTTATCTTCTCACAGCTCTTTGACTGCCTCCTCACACAGGAGGGTGGTTGGCTACAATCAGTGACCAGGGGACAGACACTGTGCTCAAAGTCCACAGAACTGCTGATTCGGGTCAGATCTTCTCTTGAACTATATCCTATCAATTGCCCTTATTGAGGTTTGGTTTGTGTTGTGGGGCCATCTTTAGGTACATGCACCCTATTGCTTTTAAACGCAAAGGAAAAGAAGTATGTTTAAATAACCAAAAGCTAAACCCAAAACATGAACACTCCAAGAAGGCACCTAACGCACTTCAGCCTCATGTTGGCATTCAGTCCAGGAGACCAGAGCACACCTTGGCCAAAATAAAACTCGAAGCCCTGAAACACACATACCATGGGCCTCAGGTCATCAAAACCAAAAGCTTTTGTTTATAGATCAGCTGCTGTTAGTCCATGCTGCTTGCTGATTTAGACAAAGACTACAAGAATTTGGACCCTGTCATGCTGTCCCCTTCTCAAGAGCAGTAAGGTAAAAATAAGACAGAGTAGAAATACCACTGAGTGCCAACAAGAGCTTTCCCACTACAAAAGCCTGTATATGACATTTGAATGTTTTATTTACATATTACACTAACCAGCACAGCAGAGGAAAAACCAAGCTCCTCAAGTAATAGCTTTCAGTTTTTCAATTTTGAATTGCATAAAAACCTCACCAAACAATAGATTGAAAAGGACTAATGCACAGGTCAGTTACATGAAGTCAAAATAGTTATGCCTCTTTAAAACTGAGGCATTTAATTTTGATTTAGACATAATTTGAAGGAGTTTGGTACTGCTCTTACTGAGATGATGGTCTTAGAATGAGCAGAAACAACATTTGGGGGCAGCATGCTATAGTTAGGCTTTGTATACACAATGTAAATAAACAGCACTTGGTAAAACTCAAAGCCACAAAACTGATTAAGCACAAGTCTCAGGAACTGTTTATGACTTGAAAACCTCCAAGAAGTACAGCTGCAAACATTTGAAGTACACAGTTCCCATGATCAGAAGTACACCTCTCCTGGATACAACCACTTCGAAGAGCTGAACTGAAGACAGAAAAAGAGCAGATTCTGAGCAATCAGCGTTAAAATACTTAGTGATGCAGAGTTTTATGTTTAAACTGAATCCATGTACACTTCCAGGTCCGGATCCTAAACCTGTATCGGAACAAGACCTAAGCATGCAACCTATCCCTAACCTTCTCCAAAAAATTTAGGAACACAAGGTAGAAGCAACCGAGGGCATAATCCATCCAAGTCTTGGACAACTGAGATCTAGAACTACTGGTTGCACTGTGTGCAGATTCAGGAACTGAACAAAGGGAACTCTTCCTCTGGGCAAGTATTCATACAACTTTCCAGTCTCCTGCTTTTACAGCAACAAGAATCTACTGTTGTATATTTTCTTATTATGAAAAGTAAATTAAACCTCTGTAGCCTGTTTATTTCAACGTTGAGTCAGGAAGTCATTTAAAAGAGAAGAGAATTAGCATTACAATCTTTTAATAAAGACAACAGTTTGTCTTGTTTTCTGATGACCTCTGCAAGGTACCCAAACACACGACAAACAAGAAAAGTTCATGATCAAACTCACAGAATTGAATCCAGTTCCAACACCAAAATCCTCTCCTTATGCCCACACGTGAAATATGTGCATGCACAATTCCCTCAGCTAGGTAAGACAGAAGACCTTTTCCATCTTAATTGACAATAGTGGTGTACATGGGTTCTACATTTACACAGGCAGCAATTCATCTCCCTGTAGGAAATTTCCTCTAAACATCAATCTGCAAAATCCAGCTCCTCACCTGTTTGCCCTATGAGCCTTTCTTATACCTCTGCAATAAGGAGCTCATGCTTCAGTACTCCATTAACAGCCAGCTCCCTCTTTCCCACTACTATAGCCATCCACTTTACATTGAGAACACTCTCAAACAACTGATACTAATACTTCAGACAAAACAAATTACACATTTTAGAAAGCATCTACTATTGCAATAAGGTAGTTCTTTTCATTTATCTTTAAGATATCAGATTCTACAAACAATAGGTAATTTTTTTAACTTCCCAACATAAAAAACAGCTCTTTATAACCATCAAGAAAACAAACACAGAACAAACAGAAGGAAGTAGCTTTAACTAAGAGAAATTTAGTAGCAAAGTAGGAGACAACAGATTTCAATAGGATAAACATGCAGTTGGATGGCAGGAACTAATTTCCAGCATAGGCCTTCCCAACAGTTGTTAGAACTTGTCCAAGGCCACATTTAACCTATGGTTCAATTTCCATAAGTGAAATAAATAACAAAAATCCCACACTCCAAGCTTTACTTGCCTTACAGCCATATTATAGAGCTAATTAATGCTTCTATAATGCTCTGTTATCCAACAAGTACTAACAAAACATGGTGTCTCCAGGCTTGGTGGTATCTTATTACTGCATTTACACAGATTGTAACCTATGATAACTATGACTGGAAGACAATCTTTGTCATAAAACCTTTCACATGCTCCTAACTTTCCAAGCTGTTTACTGCTGTGGTTCAATTTTTCCCACCTTTGTCTTTACCCAAAGGTGGATGTTCCGAAAGCTTCAAAAAGGTTGGTTTTGATTGTTAGACATAAATGTCCCAGCATAAAGCAATTCTGAATACTTTAACACTGAGCACTATGAGTTCATCTTTTTAATTAGAATGATGCAGTTCTTCATAATTGAAGTCACACCAAGTTAGAAAAAGAAGTTCTTAAGATAAAATTTGACGAAGTAAAACTGAAATATTATGCACAGAGGGAGGAAAATCTTATATGCCTAAATTGTATACACTGGCATTCTCATACAGTTTACAGGAAGACAGAAGCTCACTTTCTGAGGACTGTCAGGCTTCCAAGTGAACATGAATAACTGTAAACACAACAGGCAGTTCAGCTTCAGATTAAAATTTAGAAAAAGGACTTGAAAAGTTCACCTGCCTCCTCCATACAGATGCTGCCCTCTGACCTGCACAGAAACATTTCAAATACCTCCTGCTGGTGTCACTGAGGGAAAAGCGATGTCCTATTAGCCAGACCACCACCTACCTGGGACAGAAGTCACCCCATGGAATGGCAGTGGCAGCCTCAGCCACAGCCTCACATGTGAGAACACAGGGCCAGCAAACACCACCATGCAAGAGAAAGGGAATGGGAAACAGCCTGGGCTGCAAGACCATAACTCTTCCCTTTGCCCCCTCCGCCTGTGGGTTACAGGGAGGCTTATTCACACAGGTGCAGCAGAGCAGAAACACATGCTGCTTGTTCCAGCCTGGGATTACACCTGAGCTAATAAACCTCGCTGATCAGAGTTGGCTCTCAGCACTCCGGTTCTGGAAGCGCTGAGCAGACAAATGGAAGTTGGCTCTGGAAAGAGCCAGTATAGGTCTGGAGTTTATTAATTCAGGCTTTGCACCATGCAAAAGAACAAAATCTGGCCCTAGAGACAAAATAGCTTATTAGAGTGATACTGAGCCTGAGCTAATAAACCCTGACAGATTCAAACTGACTTTGCATCAAGTCAGCTCAGGTGTGCTGGCGTCTGCGGTGCAACTAATTACTCCTGCAATAATCCACTCAGAACCAACAGAGTGCACTATCTGAATTTAAAAATCACTTGTTTTTACATGAAACAAGAGGGGTTAACTGTTGCTCAGTTATAGGGTTTCTGGTCTTCTGAAAGGAACATGAGCAGCTTCCAGAAAAGGTGATATCTGGTTTTTATGACTGTAAGACTAATCTTCCATAGCTAAATCAAGTCAATGCTATCTCATGGTTTGCCTAAGTTACAAAACAGACAACTTCAGTACATTTAATGCTTCCCTTGGCCTGCCAAGAGAGGGGTGAAACTGAGAAGATCCAAGCCAAGTGTATTATACCACTGCTAGGAGGTATTAGAGTAGCATCAGAGGACGCAGCGAAAATATTTACTGCTAGGGAGAGCCCAATATCAAAGGCTTAAAAAGAGAAAGAAAGGTCAAGGAGAAAATGCTCTCCCACATTTCTTTTAACTCTTTCTCTGCTGCTCCATTCCTGCAGTAACTATATGAATGAACCAAGTACTTAAGGGATTTAAATTAGATTCTCTGCAGTTATCCCCATAGAAAACCAATTGTCTGGCTTGGTCTTTATTGAAGACTCTAAAAATAAAGATAAAAACCAACCAGACAAAAAAGAGAGAACAGTTGAATAACAATCAGAAAAATGAAAAAGACAAAACTTAAAGGACTGAAAAAAACTACAGACAAAAGTAAATAGGATAGACTGTAGTTCTTTGGAAATAAAAGTTACTAGAAGACAGAGAAAGAGCCACAAAAAGCAACATTGCTTGGGTTTTGTTCAAAATAGTGACAATAAAATTGTTTGAAAACAGCATAGTAGTTGAAATACAGTTTTTCACTTTGTCTCCTGAAATTACTAAGAGATTTTTTCACTTTGATTAGTATGTGAGCTAAGGCAAGTACTTATTAAGCTCTGCAATTAGCCTCAAAACACCACTGTAAGCTGAAGGAAACTATTTTAGTACTTGTAAGGCATTAAGCAGAAAAGGTAACTAACCTAACACAGCAGCATGTATTTTAAGCTGCAAATGTTAATTTAGAAGAGTATCTTAACTACATTCTAAGTTGGTTAGGGAAATTGTGAAGTTCTGTCTTTAACCACTGTAATAAAGTCTTTTCTTCTTAGCAACAGGTCCACACAGGTCAAAGGTACTTAACCTTACTCAGGATTACAAAAGTCATTGCTCTCTATAGTGAAAAATCCCACACAGGGACAAAAGCCACTACTTAAAAAAAAAAAAAAAAAAAAAAAAAAGAGAGAAAAGAAACAAAGCAGCACTTGCATCTTTAAAGCATTTACTCCAACTCTCTCAAGGACAAAAGTTTGTCCTGCTGAATTAAAGCAATGTCCCAAGATCTGCCCAATCTCACTGATATTCAATGGAGTTTGTTGAAGAGGTACACCTTTCCAGTCTTTCCTGACCTCTTTACTCCACTTTAGCCATTTGCAGTCATTCCAAATCTTGCCTAAATTAGCAGAAATTCTTCCACTTTCACATTAGAAGGGACAACCTGAGTATAAGAGCATTAACTCTATCAGTGTTATTTTATGCACATATTTTGTGTTTCTAGTTATCAAAGTAAAGGTACGTTCCTCTCCAGGACCTTCTCCAAACCTATTTATTTTGCCTTGTTCATTGCTTCAAGAATTCCATGCTCCAAGCACAAGATCATCACATGGGCTGATGGTGAAGCGACAGTGTACGGGTAGATGCCAATTGCTTGCTCTCCACTTGTGCTCCTCTGGTAGATTCTTTACCCTGTTATGCCTCTCATTCAAAAAACTCATAAACCCTGCGAGCTAATGAGGGGGTGGCAGAGGAGGGCAGGGAGGTGTTCCCCTCCCCCCCAAAAAAACCCCAAAAACAAAGTCTCCACAAAGCTCTCTCCAAAAATGTCACTGTTTATGCTGAGAACAAATGTAAGACGCATCCTCTATTCATCCTTTAGCAATGATGAAGGTTAGGAAGGAGGGATTTAGGGATGAAGTGTTAAAACTGCTGCTGCGGGTTCCGTACATCAGCCAGCACCTCTTTGCCCAGAGGCGATGCCAGCATCCACCACCTCGCCAGATGCCGGCGTGGTCCCCTCGGGTCCCCACCACGCCAATGACCGCAGGGGAGTCCTCTCACACACACCCCTCCCCGACCGCACGGCTACTCACGTTTGATACACCTCTGGGAACCCGTGGCCTTGCTCCAGCCATGGCAGCACTGCCCCCCGCACACATTGACTCTGCGGGAACAGCAAAGAAGGACCAGTGTCCGGCGGAGCACCTCCGGTTAGCTCCGCTCCCCCCCCATCCCGACTCGGGCAGCGAGGCGGGCACTGCGCCGGGGGAAGAAAAGGCGGGAAGAATTAAACCTCCCCATTAAACTCGACGCTTCAGCCCCGACATCCGCCGCGGACTTCGGGACAGGAGTGAGCTGGTCCCGCGCCCGGCCTCAGGTGCCGCGGGTAGGCGGCAAAGAAACGGGGATGCTCGGCGGCCGCAGCGCGCCGGGCACCGGCGGCAGGCAGGTAACGCCGCGGTGTCCCCCAAGATCCCGGCACGGCCCCCCCGCCCCCTACCCCTCCCGACGGGGACGGCAGCGGCCGCGACGAGGATGCTGGAGGCGGTCGGGAGGCTGCGGTCCTGGAGCGGGGGACATGCGGGGCGGGAGGGCGCCTTACCCCGGCAGCGGCGGCAGCTGGTGCTTCTGGCGGAGAGGCAGGGCGGCGCTGCTGTTGCCGTGGGGGCCCGGCGGCGTCTTGGGCCGCGGGCCGAAGCGAGCCGGCTTGGCGAAGGAGGAGGCGTGAGCGGCGGAGTTGGGGTGGACCTGCCCGGAGGGGCCCAAGCGCAGCTGGACGCCCGCGCCGCCCGACTTGCTCATCCTCCGGGTCCGCTCCAGGGAACCCGCGCCGCTGTAGCGCGTGTTGAGCTGCACATTGAACGTGCGCTGCTGCTGCTCCCCTCCGAGCAGCGTCGGGCGCTGCTGCCGACTGCCAGAGGAGCCCCCCCGGCCGGGCTGCAGCACGTACGTGATCCTCCGCAGCCTGCCCTTTTCGGAAGCTGCGAGCGCTGGTGACAAAAGTGCACAGGCAGCCGGCAGCAGGAGGAGAAAGCCCCATCTGATCCGAGCCATTTCCACAGCTGGAGCCCCTGCAGCCGGCGAGCTTCGGGAACTCGCTGTGCAAGGGTTTCCTCTCCGTGCGTGTGCGCGACCTGCGCCCGGGGCGCGGATTTCTCGTCCGCTCGCTGTCCCCCAACCTGCTCTGGGCGGTGGGAAGAAGGAAAAAAAGCCTCAGGAACCTCCCGCCCGCCCCCCAAACTGTTTGGAAAGTTCAGCAAACACTTCGCCCCGTGGAGCAGGAAAACATCGTTGAAAGAAAGGAAGCGGCGGGTGCGAGCCGAGCTGCGAGCCGGAGCGGGAAGGGAGGAGGAGCAGCAGGGGAAGGGTGTTTGCTGGAGGGGGGTGGTCGCAATGGAGAGCAGATGTCTCGGTTGCCGGAGCTGCCAGGGGTCTGCGCGCGTGTGTAAGAAGCGGCCCCTAAGCCGGTCCGGGCTGTTCCCAAGCCCCGTCTTTAAGAGTTTCTCGGCGAGTGAGCGTGTGCGAGGGGAGGGGGCGGGCGGGGGGTGCCCCTGCCCCGGTGCCGCAGCCAATCTGGGCCCGCCGTGACGTCAGGCGGCGCTCCCGGGGCTGGGCAGGGGGCCGGGGCCGGGCCAGGTGACCGCGGCGCGCAGCGGGAGCGGGGCGGGCGCGGGGTCTCGGCTCCCAGCCCGCCTCGCTAAGCAAAAATACCTGTTGTAACTTACAGGCACCGACTTGCCGTGTGTCCCAGCTGTCCCCCGCAGTTGGGTTGGCGTACCTGTACGTCTGCAATAGCTCAGCCTTTCCGTTCCATTCCCTTTAAAGCCCCGAAAGCGCTGTATACATGCTTCACTGTATAGGTAGGAACTCGCTTAAAGCACTTACATTAAAGGTAAGCACGTTCCTTAGTCACAGCCTGATGAGAGCCAGACGTTGCTCTTAACAGAAATCCTAGCAGGATTAGGAGGGACTAGACGCTTTCTTGGTTTTCTTTATGGTTCTAAAGCAGTGTGTATTACTAAAGAACAAAATACAAACCACAATTGTACACTTGTAATATATAAGCAAAGCTGCCCACGTTTTTCTCCAGTGTGTCTTAACCAATCTCACCCTTTAGCACAGCAAACAAAAAACAAAGTTCACAAAATAACCCAAAGATTACATCTTTTAAAATACTCAGGGGCTGATGCATTCGAGTTCTTCCCAAGAAACTTTGTGAAGAATCAGTTTGCAAATCCAATAGCTTGGAATTCAGGTCCTTCTCCCTGGGTTCTTCTCTGCTCTTTTCCAAAGCTTTAAGGACACTGACCCCAACTCCAAACTGATGAGATTTTGCTCTTAAATGCTCTTGGCACAGTTACACAGCAGGCAAGTGGAGCAGGAGAGTTTTATATTGACAAGATTCCAGGCAAGAGCCAGTGTCAGGAGCACAACGGTCCCTTCCTCCTTGGTTCTCATCTATTTAAAACTGCTCAAAAATAAATAGATGTTTTAAATAGATGAGAGCTTGGAGCTTGCTATAGTCATAGTGTAAGGGAGCCATATCTATGTTAAAGGCTTCTGCTCCAATGCCTCCAGCAGTCTGAATTGAAATCCAATGTTTGAAAATGCCACAAGCACTTGGAGCTTCCAAATCCACAGTGGGTTAAACAAGAATGAAACTCTGTGGCGCTTCAGAGGAAAAGTGAGATAAAGCCTGAAAGTTCCAGAGCCCCAGACTGAAGATAACTAAGAAATTAACTGTGAGACCACTGCCTCCTTTTTTAGCAAACATACATCTGTTGTTTTTTTAACTTGGAAGACATTCTCAGCAAGCGAACTGTTCAGCCTTCCGAAGGCTAATTATTGTGAATCCTGAGTATGCTAAATGTTTTTACAGTATTTAGGGAACAAAAAAAATACATTGAAACCAGAGTAGGGGGATGAGGACTGAGTAAGTAGAGAGAAACTGATGTGGTACTAGGAATTGTTGCTCTGCACAAGGCCACTGTCCTTCAGAAGTTTTCCAGAATGAGATCACAACTATGTGTGTGGCTTGGTTTGTTGAACAGAGGGCAAAAACTGCATCATTCCACAGCAGAAGCCAGTTGCTTTTGAGAAGTGTGGGGTTTAAGTCACATCAAGCAGGGGGCAATGGGTGTATTACTGTCAAATGGGTGTATTACAGCAAATGGTAAGGGACCTCAAGGGAAATACATTCACAAAGGTGAATACCGTGCTTAGAATCACTGAGGTATAAAAACATTCTTCAAAAAATATTTGGTATTATCTGCAATTAATTGGTTGAGGTCAAGCACTCCTCACAAATTTACGTGGCAGATCTGATTTTCAGTGTTCTCTTTTTTCCGTCTGGTAAGGAAATCCACTCTTTTCTTCTCTATTTGTCTGCTATCTGGTTTTGCTCCCTCCCTCCCTCCTGCTCCTCTTTCACAAGTCTGGAGGGTCTTGGATGTTAGGGACCAGATTTTGTTGCAGTAACACATTAGGTTGGCCACAGAAGTTTAAACAGCTAAAGAGAACTTCAGTGAAGTTCTGTAGTTAAAAGCTCAGCTCAACATTTCTTCACATGTCGAAGTTTCTGCTTCTAAAGGACAAAAAGTGCATCCAACACCAAACAGCCAGGTGCTGGCCTTTCAAAATCAAGCCAGGTGGCTACTAAATTTCCTGAAGATTCTTTAATAAATGGTATCACTGCTTGTAAGAAACCTGCTCTGGCTGCCTCCCCACGCCCTGACTTGAGTTAGCAGTGACAAACAGGAATTAGCACCTCACACCATCCTTCAGGCACACCTCTCCCTTGAAGAAGAGTTGGGAAAGCAGTTTGCACTGCTTCTGTTTTCCCCTGTGGTTTGTGACTAAGGGATGAACTTAAGGAAATGTAAAGAAAGTTCCTTAGTCTGTACACCACTCACCAGAGGAGCAGACCTTTGAGTGCTGTGCTGTAAGAGTGTAGCTGATGCTGAGATGGGCAGAGCTGGTTGGAAGACTGGAAGAAGAACAGAGGAAGGAGGCAGAATTGCTGCCCAATGAGATGGCAGTATTGCTTCAAGGTTTAAAGGCTTAATGGACAGGGAAGAAGTGAGTGAGTATCTACAAGAACAAAAATAGCATCATTCAAACTAAAATGAAAGGATAAACTGCCCTATATGTTTTTGTTCAAGCCTTGTGACTTTGAGGCTAGTCCCATGAGTTGAATGAGAAGGACAATTTTTTTGAGCTGATGAAGTTGGTAGCACTCTGACCTCCATAGCTCCTTTCATCAAACCAAGGAGACAGGACTGCGGCCCTGTGTCTCATGGAGGATATGTGTGGTGCATAGGCTTGCAGGGCAATGAGGGACCTTTGCTGGATGCTTCAGTAAAGACATACATTATGTTGAGGGTAAAGTCATCTGAGCATGGATGATCACTGAGCCAACCTTATGCATCACAGTGCCACAGTATCGCCCTGTGACTCAATGTCCACATTAGCCAGGCAGTAAGCAGAACGATCGACAATGCCTGAGGTGTCGAGCTACAGGGCCAGTATTCGGTGGTCTGGTAGGTCCACCTGGCAGCAAGCCTTAGCCTGTAAGGAAAGCTGTGTTGGGAGCTCACACTTAACATTAGAGTTTGACAAGGCTCAATGCTGTGTTTAGCCTCAATGTTAGCTGTAGAAGAGAAATTTTACAGTACTGTAGCTCTGTTAGCTTTGATAATATTACTCCAAACTTCTTTTGAGCTAAAGGAAGAAAAGCAGTCTCTATAATTTCTTGTAAGCTGAGAATCAGCTGGAGACCTGTCTTTTCCTTTTTTGTACTATACAATTATCTGCAAAAAAGTCCTGCATTTTGCTGGCTAAATTACACCTTTGACTGTAGCTCTGTACAGGTAACATGACTAATTTAGTGTCTTCTTTTTGAGCAAAAGAGAACAGCTTAGTCTCATTATCATCAGAGTAGGAAAAAGAAGGAATTGATATTTATTATGTCACTAAATTATATAGCACATGTGACAGAATACATACATGATTTTCAGAGTAAGACCATATAGATGTTCATATAATTTCTGTGTAGTATTTTTCAAACCAAACTGTACCTTCCAAGCCTGACTGTTGCTTGTTCCTTGAGGCAGAAACTGTAATCACTCTATGGTTTGCAACTAATATCCTGAGGCCTCAACTGTTCCTGAGTGTTACCACAGTATAAATATCATTAATAATGTTTCACAAAAGGAAAAGTACTGCTTACTTTATCCCTGTAGGAACTTACATTTACTTGCAAGGAACTCAGAGAGTCAAACTAGGTCTGGATGGATGTATGAGGCTTTGGAAAGAAGCAGCTTAGCTTTGTTGGACCCATCCACTACTGGTGACCTTGTGACTTGGAGGTCTGTAATGATCATACTTGGAACATCTCAGTGATTCCAGACTCACACTACATTACCTTGGGTAAACAACCTTCTGCCTCCCCCTGGTTGGATTTACTGAATCCAAGGTGCATGAATGCATCTTTGTAGTGCCTTCCCCAGCACCTCCTCTGAAAGAAGTCATCATCTCCCAAGGCATCATTATTGCCACTGCAGTCAGGGCTCTGCTGCATTAAGCACTGTACACACACGAGCCAATAAATCATACTGGCTTCTCTGACTGGAAGTCACACAGTCCTGAAGCAGACTGGCTTTTCAGGGACGAAGGAACTTTTTTGATGAGCTTGGTCTGTGATATGAATTCTTATCTTGGGGCAATACAAGTCCTGTGTAGCACTGGGTTTCTGAAGCAGACGGATTAGCATGTGGGTAGTCCAGAGCCACAAGCCTGGATGGGAAAGGAAAACAGACCAATGATAGCACAGGTAGGGATCATCTCTGCTCCTTAGACTGCCACTAAAAGAGATTGCAATAAAGACTTTTTTCTTTTTTCTTTTTTTTTTTTTTTGCATTAAGTGACACTGAAAGTTGGATCCATTTGGCAAAAGTCTGATGCCAGTCCACAACTACTGACCACCACCATATCCAGCAAAATACACACTCAAGGCAAGTAGGAGTTGGCTTCTTTTTAATCTTCTGACATGACAGTTGTAGTAAAAGAAGTTGTGTGGATTTGCATAGTCTTGAATTCCATTTTCCCAAACTAGCAGAAATTCCTTCTAGAGTATTTGGCAGTTTCACTGTTATCCTCACATACATAAAATAACTGCTTCAGAAATACAAGATTTTTTCCAAGATATGAAAATCTCCACATTGTGCTGTTGCAATTATTCTTCCCCTCAAGGAAATAAATATATCTTGTCTACACAACAATTAAAATATCCATTGAACTTTTTTATTATACCATCCCTTGCAATTGTTTGTTTCTTTTTACAATCCCATGTACACTGAAAGTAAATAAACTGCAGAGGAAATTAGGTGCAAAGGCACACAAAAATAAGAAAATATATTTCATTATTTTACTTCACCTTAGGAGAAGACATATTTAAACAAACGTATTCTTAACAAAAGCAAAGTAAATATTGTAACTAATATTTGAAAACTCTCACAGTGTGACTATGTCATGTGCCAAGAATACCAACGTCTACAAAAGTCTACTCCAGCAGTGAATCCTGATTTTTCACTATTGTGCTGTGTGCTGCTGACTTATAAAAGCTAAAGGAAATAGAGTCTGTGTAAAACAAAGCTGCTCCTGACTTGAATTAGCATTGAAGAACATCTTTAAGTTTTCATAATTATACATAATCTAGGCAGACCAGAAAACTGGCATAAGTGGAAACGAAGCAGACAGAAGTATTATGAGACTATGGAAGGAGGAGCCATGGCTCATGAGAACACCAGCCATGATTAACTCTGCAACAGCTGCTTAATAACTTGAAGGGTCATGGTTTCAAACCCTTTTCTGTGCTTGGTCTCCCTCTCTGACAGTCTGGGATAATGGTGGGTGGGTGGCTTTGGTATCTACTGTCCACTTTAGTCTTGCTCTCCATGTCACAGAGACTTAAACCCAGCCCTGCTTACACTGCTGTGCTATAGGCAAGTACCTGAGCTTGACAGGGTAAACAATTGTTTAAAGACCAGCTGGGCACAGAGAGCAGCAGATCCTGGCTGTCTGAATTTAAAAAAGGGCAGAATACTACTTCTAATGATGCACTTGGAGCAGCTCCCAGCACACCAATGTTAGAGGTTGAGAGTATGTGTATAGGTTCTCTGTCTGCTGCTCTTTCAAGGTTTGTGGTGGAAGGTGATGGAATGAAAATTACAAGCTTTCTTTTTTTAAAAAAAAAGTAGGTAGGGAGAAAAATGCTGGGCTTTCATTTCCATCACTTTTTCTCCAGTAGCAAAATGCGTCTGCAGAGGTGTTTAATGTCAGTCTGCAGTGTGTCTGTGTTTTGCATCACGATGCTTGAACACTTACCATGGTCTGAGCAGGAAGAACTCGGAGGATCCCCTCTACCCTCAGTGACCATATGCATCTGTGATGGGGTGAGGCATCATGTCTAACAAGCAGCCTCAGGTGGAAACAGGCACAGCTGCTGCCCATTTTGGGTGGATCGGACACCATTCTCAAGAAAGCAAGCCTGCAAGGTAATATTGTAGAAGCCTTCCTGGGGTAGGCTACAGGTGGGAAGGAGATTGAGGACTGCAATAGAGGGCATGGCAGAAGGAATAAAGCAAACCCCAGAAAAAGGCTGAACACCTGAGCTTACAGATGATGCCAAGTACAATCTGAACTGACCTTGCCACCAGGCAGGTGGTAACATAAGAGTACCCTAGAGAGACACACTAGCCCAGCAGAGAGGCTCACCTGTATTTAGAAAACAGAAATTCAGTGTGGCCTTATAGTAAAGAAGCTTAGCCAAAGAGGGCCTGGTAGGGGCTGACTGCACCAGATAATCAAAACACAGTCTGTAACCAGCCAAATCAAAGTGATGTGAGTGACTACTTGACTAGAACCTTTTTCAGGTTAAAGTCACTTTTGCTGTGTTTACCTGTTAGGGTCAGGACGCTGAGCCTAAAAACCAAAACAAAACAAAAGGAGAAGTATTAATATGAAAATAATTTTTTATCCTCCTTTAATAGCTATATTTAAAATAAGCCTCTATAATTGTCAGAAAAAAGAATAAATATGAAAATCATACATTTTTATCCTCCCTCAATAGCCATATTTAAAATAAGTTTCTATAATCGTCAGATAGTTTTAAGCTTGTGATTGTAATCTACCATACCTCCCTAGAGCAGCAGCAGATGAATCTGAACAGTCCGTGGCTTGTGGTCCACCCGCTGCAAGCCCACGACCCCGTGCTGCAGTCAGACATTCCCGTGACGGCCCGCCGGTGAGTCACGCAACCGCAGCTCTGGCTGCCGGCAAACGGAGCCCACCTGAGGGGCAGCCTCTCACTCCTGCCTTCACTCAGGCACTCACTTCTCCCAGTGGGGCTCCCGGCTCCGGCACAGGCGGTGTCTCGGCGCTGATGGCCTCCTCAGCAGCCTTTAGCACACAAAAGCAGGCGCTCCCGCTACATCTGCAGGCTAATGTATCAGAATACACAGATTTACAGGGCGATGTAATAATATCACAGGCAGTGGAAAGGAACAACATGCAAAAAGCCTTTCAGCTATACACATCTGTATTCCTATTTGAAAAAAAAGTCTGAAGATGTGCCTCAGTGCTAAATAGTCTGTGAGTGAGACTCTTGTTTGAATCACATGTAGCTGGACTGTAAAGAGTAGAACCATTATCTGTCCAGACATGGGTCATCCAGGAAAGCAAGCATTTCTAGCATGAAGTTTCAGCTCAAGTAGCCTTTTTTCCTTTTTCTCATGTTACTTGTGTTGATTTCCAGCACACAGAAAATTCAGACAGTTCTCTAGATTCAGGATCCATGCATAGGTGCATTTGCTAGCTTTGTTCATATTGAAGTTTAAAATTTTTGGAAAAATTAAAAAAATCAGATTCCTATAATTTTTTTCCAAAATAGGCACAGCATTTTCAAGAACTGTAGTTTTGATCTATCAAGACTTGAACTGAAAGACGTAATCTGAAAACAAAAAGAAGGATGTGCCTCTGCACAGAAGGTTTTAATCTATTCCTATTCAAAGCACATTGATGGCCATCTCTGACCTAAAACCATGTAATACCTATACTCCTTCTAAGCTGAATTAATCTGTGTTGCTCCTCATTTTCTGTGAAGTTGTAGTGAATTCTGACAAGGATCAGGATTCTACTTCAGGCCAGTAAGTTTGATGATTTACAGAGTTGATTTAAAGGTAACCACAATTATGAAAATCACAAATTATGACTGCCAGCTATTTAAATTGAGAGAAACCCCCTCCAGTTGAGAAAACCTGAACAAAGATCATATGTAAGTCCTTAACATTGGCAAAAACACCAGTGGGTTTTTTGAGTGTTTGCCAGTATTGCAAGGGATACACTACATAACATTTTCAGGAGCTGCAGGAATCTCTTGTGATTCCATACAGTTCAGCTCATCAGCTACTGATATTTTCAACTTCATTATGTAAAGCAGCTTTTGCAGGCCACAGTCATACAATTCTTCAGTCTTCTCTTGCCATCTATGTTACCATGTGTCTTTCAAAGACTAGAATTGATTTATACTTATTTATACTAATTGACTTTGGTGTTTTGAAAGATAGGGCTGATAAATTGAACTTTTCTATTACCTTTTCTTATGCTTTGTTAGTTTTAAAATGAGGTGGGCTTTTTCCTTCTGAAAGAATTTAAGATTTGGGTTTATTGCAGAGAGGATCTTGGTGACTTCACAACACATTTTGGTAGAACAAAGTTTTTTTACAAATAGTTATGTTAAATGAAAGATTCACAACAGCAGTTTAAATATTTCCTTACAATTTGGCATAGGGTTTGTAAAGGGGAAAAAAAAAAAGAAGATCCATATCCATAACTCACATATTAAAAGCTTTTGTTTGGAATCTGCATCCAAATCTCATCTCATTTCTGTGATCTCCAAGTTTTCCAGCTGGCAGTGCCGGAGGATTAAGTTCTGCCGTGCTCTGGAGAAACTGAGGAGTTTTGCTTGACTTATGCATGTTTTAGACTGCTATTAGGAGCTCTGATCAGCACATTAGGGAAGTCTGGTTTTTTCCTCCTTTCACTGAAAATTTATTTGTACTGATGAGCTGAGGCTGAATTTGCATTTAAACTAAACCACTTTAGCAAGTCATTTTCTTGAATACAACTCCTTCCAAATGTTTCCACAGCAATTTTTTTTTTAAACTGCCCATGATGTTGCCACCAAACAGGTAGCTTATTATCCACATTATGAATAAAAATCAAAAAAGAGTTTTTACTGCGTTGTCTAATGGAGACTTGCGAAGAAGAATACGGGTAGCATATTGTTGAAAGAGCTACTAGGAATCCTCAAGGCAGGGAGCATTTTTCTTTCCATTTTGGTAAGTGTGCCTGCTGTAAATAACTGTTCCATCATTTATTTTGTGTATTGCATGAAAAAGAATTAATGTGACCATCTAGTTAAGTAGAACATACGTGTAGAATACTTCATTAGCTGGTTTTCACAGTTAAGAGAAATGTGCTTTAGGGCATCTTCTTCCTCTCTGACTGTACAGTAATCTTCAGTGCATGTTAGCCTGTATCATGAAAGCTTATCTACTCAGCAAAGGAGGATTCACTGGTAAAGTAGTTTAGCTCTATGCCAAACTGGAAAACTTCACCCTCCCCCGGGGTAAATAAAATCCTGGGATAAGCACGAGTTCAAGTCGAGCAAGTTCTTCACCAGTTACTCTTTCCATGAGTCACACACTTCTCTTCTGTTGAATCTGTCCAGCTCCTTGTCTCAGTGATATAAGATCAGCATAATCCAAATTATCCTTCATAGCTGAAAACAATACTAATCTCTAATACTAACAAGAATAAAAGCCCTCTGCAGTTACAAACCTAACTTTTCTTCTTTCCTTCTGCAGTTTTCTTCATTTTCCTATTCCTCTTACTGTTTTCCTAGGTCTGGCTCTCTAATCAGAACAATGTGCTTACCCTCTCACATTGATCATTTCCAAAGCAGCCACCAATCTTCCCAATGTTTTTCAGTCAGGGAGATGCTCTTGTTTTCTTACACTACCTGATTGTGTCTCCATTAGGAAATGATGCTGGTATGTGATCATTCCTCACAGCATAGGTATAGACTCAAATCAGCAGCAGTGTGGTGGTACACACGGAGCCCGAGTTCCAGGGTTATCACCACCTGTTTCAGTCCACTTCTAATTTGAAAAAAGATTCTTATTTTGGGGAAAATTAATGCCCTTTGAGCATACTGTCTGATCCTGTAATAAATCTTGCACAGTGTTTTAACTATTATATACAACCATTGTTTCCACAAGGTAATTTCAGCAAGAACTATAAACACAAAAATATTTTTACTTTTGCGACTTCATAAACCAGAAACACTCTCTGAGAATAACTTGTTTTATCCAAAGAGGGTCATATAGCACAGTGATTAGCATCTTTCAGGGCTGGGTGTTATGGATGGTACAGGGGAAACCTTTGTTGAAAAGGAAGAAAATAACACATTCAAAAGTACAAAGAAGACTTAAACTGAGAATGTGCATGAGAAACCATGAGTTAGTTTTTGTCACTGATAGTGCTGATTCCACATATTATAAGCCCATCTGACATACTGTGCACAGAAAGCAGAGTAGTCCCAAGGGGGACTTTGGGTTTTATTGGGTATTATGTGATACGTGCACAAAGGTTTGTGTATTGGCCAAGAGAATCTTGTCACAGACAAAAATCCCATTGAACCGCTTGGAATGTTTTCACAGTTTCATTTTCCAGGATATCTCCAGAAGTGTAGCTAGTGATGTCTAAGCATAGTGGAAGATGAATGATATTCTCCTGACCTTCAGTAGCAGGTTAAGCCACTGGGTAGTCTGTTGAGTACAAAAAGAGTTAACACTAATATTTTGGCTGCCTGAACCTGTAATTTAAAGGTGTTTAGAGTTACAGGTTTATGAGTATACTGAAGTAACAGAAACTATAGCACAACATGCTTTCAACTGCAGGCAATTAATTATTCTCTGTTTATCTCTGTTTGTTTTACTAGGTCTCTTTTTTTTACCTACATGTTTTACAGTAAACAAGAATAAACTTCATTAGGATTTATATATAACAAATGCCAATGTACTTAGAGGAAAAATCCAAGCCCCATAACAGGTTTTGCTTTGTTTTAAAAGTACAATGATGTGGAAGCTGAGCACATGGTTTAGGTTCCCTTTTATCACTTCAGAGTGTTGTCTGGCTTTTCCAAACCATATACATAAATATGACCATATAACCAGGAGATAGGAAAACACTTGTCTAAACATGTGCTTGCCCACAGTACCACAATTTACAGAGACTCAGAGCTGGCACTGTGTTCTGACACAGAAATTTAGGGTTGCACCACACAGTCTGAACAATTGCTCTAATGTTTGAAATACAATGGCTACAGTGTTTTGTTTCCAAGTTCTTTGGTAAAAATCAGTACAGATTTTTTGGTATAATATTAGCTCTCCAGATACTGTAGAAAAGTATTCAGTGTATTATTCCTGAATTAGCTGCAACTTCTAATACTCTAAAAAAAATCTTCAGATTAGATCTTAGGCAGAACTTACTGGCACTTGGGGCAAAAGTTGGAAATTCAGTGAAAATTCTAAATAGTAGTAGCCTGTGGATTGAGAAGCAGCAGGTGGAACACAAACAAACAAATAAAACAGGCTTTCTAAGAAAACCTCCAAGTTACATAGACCAGTTTCATTATTATAAACCAGCAAGTCAACCAAGCACTATGTTTTATGAGGTGTTAGAGAGTCAGAGGAAAAGGGGCTGGGGAACTGTATGAAAAAATAGAAGTGCAAGGTAGTGGAGAAACCCCCCCCCCCCCATTTGCCCCCATTAGAAGACAATTCCCTGTGCTGGGTGCAGTTGGGATATATGCTGTATAACCACATACAGCCTCGTGCTCCTCAGCCCAGAGAAGTTCACTTGGAAGACCCCAAAGGTTTTCGTAGCCTCACAGGTTTTAACCTCTGTCCAGCCACCTCTGCATACAGACATTCCTCACTGAGTGGTTGTAAGACAGGAAGATTTCAGGGATATGTTCATTATAAGCTTATTTCTTGATGGCAACTCATATTTCTGCTTTCCCGGTGTCCAAAACTGACATTTTCATTTCGACTCAAGGAAAGCACCTGTGTGGGACCAATACACTGAGCAAACAGCTGCCAGTAGTATGGTAGGATGCCTGTCATGACACCAGTAGTAGGACTTGCCTGTCACCATATCCTTCTGTGAGGCTCTAAAAGAAGGAGAAGGTGCTTAGGTGTTCAAAATTACTTTTTTTTTTAAGAGACATTGAAAAATGTGAGCCAACAAGTGATCTTTGCAACCTTGCAGCTATCCATGGTCTCTGCTGCATTTAACCCAGCTAGACAGAATCTTTTGACTGAATTACAGGAATGCTACAGCAATTTTTTTCCCCTTATAGTTCAGTAGTTCTCAGCAAAAATGTCAACTTATCTGGGCTTAAGCTGACACTGCTGTGGCTCACTGTCGTTTTTATGAGTGCCTAGTTCTATTAAGCAGCTAATAATACTCACACCTATGCAACACTTTTCATTTATAGACTTCAACACACTGGCACAGCTGCACCCCCATTTTACATAGGGAAAAAGTCAAAGAAAGTGAGGCCAACACTGGACTTTCTGAGGCATGCTGCAGTTTGGGTGGCAAGAGACTGACGGATATTGTTTTTTTCCTCTGGTGTGCTGGAAAAGGGTTTAATTAGCCACAGCAGATTTCAAGTGTGCAGCCATTTACGGGGCTGAGGGCCCCACAGGGTTCCCACATGTCTGGAAGGCACAGCTGGTTGTGCTGTGGATGTGGGGGCTCAGCCCGAAGTGTGGCAGCTCCCTCCTGCCACAGCCCCGGGGCACAGCACATCTGCTCCACCCAAACACTGCCTGCTCCCATGGTACAGGGAGAGGCAGCAATAAAGGAGAGGGAGATGCACAGCCTTGGAAACTTTGGTGCGTGGGGTCAGAGAGGAGGTGAAGGGGAGTCTGTGTAAGGAGAAGGGGACACATAGCAGAAACTCCCAGGACAGAGAGAGAAAATCCATTCAGGGGAGAAGAAGGGGGACACACTGCACCTTGTACACTTAAGTGTTGATCTAGCAGAAAAGTGTAAGTGTCCTTTAAATGTGAGGAGCTGGAATACAAAGGTGCCTGAGCTTTGCAGTCTTGCCATCTTTCCACTCAGACATCTGTCCATGTTGCTGCCCTGTACCGGAAACATTCATAGAATTATAGTCCAGTTCTCCTGTAAGCTTAACAGAACAGGAAACCAAACCCCTGTCATTACACAACAACAAGATGGACCATAAAGCAAGATCCCAGGTGAGGGCTAACAGTGCAGTCCTTGTTCTTTGGAGCAAACCAATCATCCATGGTGCACGGGCATACCAATCTCATTTTCATAGCCCCAATTTCATTGCCCAACCACTTCTTTGAAAGGCTGGCACCCTCTTTTAATTTTCAGCCTCCATTTATGCATCACCACTTTGTATCGACTCCCTGCTTTCTGTGTGAGAACTTTCTTTCCACCTTGGCAAAGTTCAGGGCTTTTCCTAAGTGGATAACAGGTATGTCAAGTTAACTTCAAGTCTATTGGCACATCACTTATGGATTAATAACAACATCTATGTTTGTACAGGACTTTATATCATACACTGTTCTTCCTAATACCTTGGAATTGTTAATAGAAAATATTAATTCCCTTCACAGAGGTGTAGACAATGTTCTTGTCTTAAACCACTAAAAAAGGTGTAAGGCAGAAGTAGACAAATAGATTTATCAGTTAAATAACTAAGCTTTACCCTTAAAAACCCCATTTAAATAACATAGCATTAACAAAATATTTAAACAGTGTGGAGTTACAGCTTAAATAATTAGACACATTAGAGAAAACACACTTCAATAACCAAATATTAGAAAGTTTGCTCTGACAGTGGAGCTTATCAGTTTAAAACCCAGAAAATATTGGCATACAGTTACTCGACAATCACATCACGGTTCATGTGTTGAACAGGAAATACACACTGGACCCCTCTGTTGAGTATAACTTAGTTTTCATGTGGTTTAAGGTTTAAGGCATTTGTACATTTACCACTTAGAGTGCTAGGTCAAAAAAAAATCAAAACCAAACAGAAGTATACTCAAAGAATACGCTACCAAGTGTTTATAGCATATGCATCAAAATACTCAGGAAAATCATAATCTGAGTTTTTCTAAAACGGTTTAAAGAAAGTCACCCGCAGCTGTTAGGTTCTGATTTCCTTTCAAAATTAGATTATTAATTTAGATGCAAGTAGAAGGTAAATTTGGCTACCCCATTTTAAGTATCAGTGTCCATATAATGATATTGTTCCCTATTTGGTAGCAATTCCCTAATTACAAAGAAATTCTGAGTTGCTGGAAAGTTGTGCCATCAGACAGCTGGCTCAGCCAATCAAAAATAGGATTTCCTTTTTAAAGTTAATATTGCCATTCATGGCCATGGGTCTTGTGCAGCTCTAACACAGCTGTTCAGGATAACAAGGGAGCAGACAAAGGCATATTTCATCCTTTCAAACCTTGCTGCACTGCTTTTGCTTTGGGAAATGATGGGAGGACACAGGCTTCTGGCTGGGGCATACCCCTGGGAGCTGGTGGACAGATACATTTTTCCTTAAAGCTCCTGCCTGCTTATCCACATGGCTACAGACTCAGACAGAAACACGGTGTGGGGTGAGGAAGACGGGGGCTGCAGCCCAGCTCTGCTGCCCCTCCGCCAGCTGCAAAGGAAACACCTCCAAGGGCTGCCCCCTCTGCCAGGGCTGCTGCTCCTTCATGGACACTGCACATTACAAGCAAAAAGCAATTTTTTGCGTAGAGGTTGGGAAGGGGAAAACCAAACACAGGCAGTTCCACTAATTTGAATCTTCGGTCATGTTTGAGTGAGTGATGGTACGAAAGTGTCCTGTGATACCTCCGTGTGCATGGGAAAGCAGGCGGGAACATGCACATGGGAGGTACACACAAACCCCTAAAAATAAGAGGCTATAAATGTACAGCAGAGACAAAAGTAAGTGAAATGTTTTCAGAAAATTCTAAAGGGAAGAGTGGAAAAAAAGCAGACCAGCCCTCTGGGAACTCTGCTTTCCTAAGTCATAAAACCCTCTGTTTTCCCTGTCTGGAAAAGTTGTCCACAATGCTCAGAACAATATGCTTTTATTTTTAGCCTTTTACACCAAATAACCATGAAAAAATATCCAGTGTCAATGGCTGTGAGTGGGCGAAAGCACCATCTTCTAGTTAGGAGAGATATGTTTTCAAAAGCTGGAGTCTAAGACATGAAAGTGAAATTGTTCAACAAAATTTACAAGTAAACTTGATATTCCAGAAATATGTATATGTGCTTAATTAAAACATGTTTTTCAACTGCTTTAGTTTTTTATGCCATTTGTAAAAAATATTTCATGTGCTTCACTTGGAAATTCACAGAAATTTAGAATCTTAAAAAGTTCTGAAAAATTGATGTGCCAAATGAGTTGTTAATAAACCAAAAAAATTTATTTCATTGAATGAAATGTCTTGAAAAGAAGCCAAACTTCTAAAATGGAAAGGAAGATATTTTTTTTTTTTTAGTTTTTCTGAAGGCATCCAACGGTGCAGGAATGCTTTGTTGAAAATCTAAAGATGGACAAATAATCAAAAACTTGGTGGAGCATGGAGCAGCAGACTGTATTAATTAAACCACAATTATCTTTGTGGCACTATTTGGTTTTGCCTGGTTGCACAGTATGTTCATGCATATTGTATTTAATCCTGCTATCGCTAGATAGACAAAACTCCAGACACCAGGAATTTGGTTTGGCTAAGTCAAGCACAGTGACTTATTTCAGATGCTGATATCTGTTTCTTAAAAAGAAGGATTGTTACTTTTCTCTGTACATTCTACAGCTGAACTGGGGCTCAGACCCTGTGGGCATGCTCAAGGCAAACCAGGCAACACCCAGATATTGCAGAAATTTGTAAAGATGTTAATGAGGCTTTCCCTGTGTGAGTTGCTGTATCTGCGGCTGAACTGGGTCAGCAACTGAAGCTTCTGGGCACCCTCCCAGCTGCTCACTATTGCTTTTTCTTTTTTTCACTGCCAGAGGTTACACTCGCCTGAGATCTGCCTCTGTCACTGCATGCTTAGGCTGACACTGTGAAATTAGGTAGTTGTCATTGTCACAATTGCTGTATCATTGATACTTCATAACAGGCACTCAGAGTACAGGTACAATCCCACCTGTATCTCCCTCAGGTCTGGGATAGCCATTAGCTTTTTAGTTTTTCATGGGTGGCAACCAAAGCAGAGCGAGCCTGGCCAGTGGGCTTGCTAATGCCTGCACCCAACAGCATGGCTAAGGCTGCTGTAGGAGTTCAGAGCTCATAGCAGCAAAAAGTCATTGGAGGCACTTCCTGCCTCGAGGGAGCGGCAAACCCCTCTGGGTACATGAGCCCCTCTTGTGCACCTCTCCTGAGAAATTGAAACCTCTACTCCACTGAGCTAGTCCTTATTCTCAGTCTCTGATGTACCATAAACGTAGACACTCTCAGATCTCAATCAAAGGCAACCTTTTAGTTTGGCACACCACAGGTGCTAAGGAACAGATACAGGTAGGGTTTCAGTGCATTAACTCCTGTGGCAGGGTTCCCCAGCAATCTCACAAACTGTAAGCAGGGGACGAGGTGTTAAGAGGCAGGGTAGTTTTGGCAGCCTGCCACCACAAACCAGTGTATGCTGAATGTATGTCACGGGCAGATCCTGTGCAAAGGTCACAGCAAGCTAAACATTACAAATCCTAGAACATCCTTCCACAATTAACATTTTAAAAATAATGTATATTATATAAACTGCTGTGTTTTAAAGAGGCCAGGGACAAGGGAAGGTAGCCTGCAGCCAGGATTGTGCTAATAAAAGTATACAATAGAATTATTAACCAAGCAACCTTAGGGTTGAGAAGCAGGCAGGATGAAAGGGGAAGACATGGCATAATCCCCTTAGTACCGTGTGAGATTCCAGTGCCCTGAAAAAGGGGACAGATAGGATGGGAAACGCTGTCTCCACCAAGGCAGTGGCTCTGCCTGGGCTTAAAAGCCATGTGTAATGTCTCTGAGTGCCCAACAGCACACACCATAGCTGGGGTACACATGGCCTGAAGCTTCAGGGGCCCATGAAGACTTAGACAGTATGTTTACCAAATGTAGTTTTCATAGTAGTTTTGTTTTACTTTTCCCTACTTTGACATTACAGTTTCATGGTTTGAAGTAAGATTCATCTTTAAGGGAAAATCTGACTACAATAACCTCACACTCTGATCCTGCGAGCATGGCAATGTTTCAAGCTTTTCCTGTAATCAGTTGTCCCTATCTATCTTTTTCAGGACACCCTAATGATAATATAGTCCACCTGCTCTTAGTCACACAGGCTGTTTGGGAGATGGTATCTCTGGGTCTGAGGTGTGCGAGCATCTGCCAGCAGACTGCTTTAGCCAGGAAAATCCTCTGGCACACAGGGTGGTCAGGAGCCTGCCAAGTACAGATCACTACAAGAGAGTTTGCAGTGAAATAGTGAAGCCTGCACATGCTTCTTTGTCTTCGTTTGCTTGCTGCTATGGAGGAACATCCAGCTCCTGGCTTGTTTTCTTTAGGTCTACCAGCTCATCTTCCTTTTCACCCCTCAGCTGATTTTGCCAGTTAACTAGGCACTTCTATCGAAAAAACCTTTTTGTCTCTATCCTTTTTTCCTTAGGACCACCCTTGCGTGTAGCTGTGAAATTCCTCACTTAATTCTTGCTGGCCCTTGATCGTGACCTGACATCTTCGTCAGTCTCTGATGTTCAGATTTCTGGGCATGCAGCACAGAGCAGCGTGGGACTGGATTTCCCTGGCCGGAGCCTGCGGAGCTGCCAACATAGTAATGAGGAAGAAGGATGGAGAATCTCAGCCAGACATGAATATGCTTTCTTACAGTAATTAGGAACCTCATAGCAGCTTGGATATACATTCCATTTATGCTGGCCCAACACTCACTTGCATACTGCATTTTTCTTAGCATTTTTTTTCGCCAATCTTTTGAATAGTGTTTTGAAGCAGCTGTCAGTATCAGCAGCAGGATAAATAGGGTAATCCCATTCAACTTTAATTTGTAGTTTCCAGCAAGGATAGTATTCAAATATCAGCTCTTACTATCATAATTATATAAACTTTCCTGCATGCAAGCACCCAGTCAAAGGAATGCATATGCCCATACCAAAAGTTCTTTCAATACCTTTGCTGGCATCTGTTATATATTGCCTGAACAAAGAAAGAGAATGGGTCTTTTCAGCCTTCTAGTAATTCATACCTAAGGTCTTTGTTTCTGGGGCACAGGAATGAAGCTGGTCCCCAGGAAAAAAAAATGTTTGAAAAGACCTCAGTGTAATCTTGTTTCCCTTCATGATTAACTGCAACTAGGAAAAAAGGGATCTCTTTCATGGGCTTTAGGTCACTGGAAACATACTGGAGTCATGCTGCTTTGTCAGCTGAACTGGAGCTCCCAATGTGACACAGTGCTAAAAGAGACAATGCTGCTCTTGGATATACAAGCATATACCCAAGGGTATATCAAGTAGGACAGCTATGGTATGTCTGCACACAGTCCTGAGCAAATAGTGCCAGAATACTGTCCTGGATTAGTGTCTGCAGTTCAAAAGGCATGCTCATAAATTATAGTCACTTCAGAGAAAAGCCACAACAGTGTTTAACATGGACATGACCAATCTTCATTATCCTATAAGCCCTGTGCCAAAATCTCTGTTTGATCAAAAGCCAGGAAAAGGGAATGATCAGTAGAAGACAAAATTGGTCCCCCAGGAGTCTGACCACTCACTGCATGAAAAATGAGACAAGACCGTGATAATGATAGAAGATGGGCTGGTGATTCCTGATCTTCCATGAGCATACCATGGTCCTGGCAGGAGACTGCACCTTTAACTGCTTGCATTTCATGTAGCTTGAGTGCTCTAAGTATCCACCTGGATAATACACATCATATAGGAGAAAGCCTCTGAAATCAGACTATTTGTCTCATCAAAAACAGGGTTAATGACTAATTTCAAAGTCTGATACATGAGTAACAACTTTGATAGCAACTGTTTCAGTCCAGCAAAGGATGTCTCTGGAGGTTGAATATGAGTAGTATACTCATTTCATAATGTTTTTGAATGTAATCCAGCATTTGAAATTTTGAAAAAGAAAGCTCAAGGCAACCATAAACTCATTTTCCCTCTTAAAGCCATTCCCATCTGCACAACCCTATCAGAAAGTATTGCTTATTCACATGGTAAGTGGCTGTAGTTTTATGACTAAGAGAAATCTCATAAAAATATTATTTTTTTCTCCACATTGAAAATATCAAATAAAAATTCTCATACCCATTTCTAACTTTCTACTTTGGAAATATCTATTTATGACCTATGAATTAATAAACTTGAATAAAAAAATCATACCCTAGACTCTAGGCTTCCCAGCTACTGTGGTGGCTCACCTGTTTTCTGAAGGTGGCATATAATGGCAGACAGTACACATTTATCAGCAAATTGTGCAGGGCCTTCAAACTTAGTAATGAAAAAAACCCCTTAAACATTCAGAAGCCCTGGCCAGGATTACCCCTGGTAGCAGTTTTAAAACTTCACAGTGAATTAAGGGACAGAGTAATTTTTTTGCAGTCCATGGGTATGCAGAAGAGCTGCTAGGAAATGAAGAAAAGCAGGGGTTTCTGGGGAAACAACACTTGCAATTACAGACACTTAAAGAACATTAAATGTATTTTTGTGAAACAGCACAATCTCTCTTTCTTGGCTTCCTTAAGAATGGGCTAATAGGAATCACGTGGCAATGATAAGTGCTTCAGCAACCATTATTGTGGCTAGTGGGGTTTTAAAACAGCAAAAGCAGTATTGTATGTTACTATTAAATTCTCTTTGTCACCACTGATAGAATTGATCAAGTGCCCTTCAGTGAATAAACACATTGGTGAATGACTCTATTTTTTTGGTCAGCTGTTGTGTTGACAGGACCCTTTTATCCTTTGAGTGGAGGATGGTATGTGTGGCTGCTGGGAGGCAGCAGACAGAAAGTCAAGGCAAGAGCTTAGGGACCAGACTAAGAAATGCCAATGGAAGCTTGTGCAATGTGTGAGAATCAGCCAGACTCAGAAGGGAAGGAGAGGCCCTGTCTAGTGACTGTTCAGAATGATTTGGCCAGCCACTGGGATTATCTGCCTGATGACATGGCTGATGGTTGCTTTTAAACATGCCATAGTGATTTCAAACCTTGTTTGGTTTTCCCAGCAGTTTCAGAAACCACCTCAACCTTCAGGAAATCAGGCACTGCTGAACTAACTTGCCAGAGAGGACAACACCAACACAGCAGCAAAAGGAAATGCCAGTTTCTCACATGCAAACATATTAAAGGGAAAGTTATTAGAAGAGTCTTCCTCTAAATTTACATGTTGCATATCATAATATTTTGTGTAAGTCCAAATGTTTTTGCTATTTTTAGCATAACTCTACCAAGTTAAAGGGAGCCACAGGAACCAGCAAATCAACATATGCCTGCTTTCTGTATCTCAACATGCCATATCCCTATGGTTTCCAGTGGTCAGAGGGAGAGCAGCCTGTGACTTTTTCTCAGGAGTAAGAGTTTGTTTCCTATTTCTCCCTGAGGCTGTGTCCCGTCTCCAGCAGCAGGCTTTGCATCCCAAGCACCATCCCTACTCTCCCGTGCCAGCTCAGCAGGGAGAATCGGTGCAATGAATTTTGCAGCTATTCTCTCTGTCCACTCATCAGTGTCACCAACTACATTCCTGGGATCTGATACACACTGGAACACCTCTCCTACGCATTTTTCTCCTCCAATTTTGGCTCATTACAGTGGTTTTCTTAGAAAAACGAACTAACTATGGTCGTATTACTTTAAAATGTAAAGCAGACGTTTTGGCCCCTCAGCAAAACATCTCTAGAGTCAAGTACTCTAGAAACATAGAGAAGATGTTTTGACCACAAGAGGGTGCCTGCATTGTCCCAGATTTAAAGTAAAACCAGAAAATCATGTTTTAGGAGAGAAAGAAACAGCAAGTATGTATTTGTACTAGGGTAGCACCTACAAGGCATGGAGTGATGATCAGCTGATTGCAACACACTGATGAGACAAAGGCAAAACAAATTGATGTGGGGTGAGCAGGGTGTGCTGCCTGGTACCCACCCCATCAGCTGTGCCCAGAAACTATCTTGCAGAGGAAACTCTTGAGGAATAACATGAGTTTTTCTGTGAATCTCTATGTGAAATGCAATGAGATTGCTGCTTTGGCCCATGTTCATATCAGTAAAAGTACTGTAGATGCAAGTCAAGTTTTCAAAGCTGTTATCGTAGGTCATGGTATTAATGTCCGTCTTAATTTAAACTGTGACATTTTTCAATCAAAAATATTTAATCAATATTTAATTTTTCATAGATCTAAGACAGGGTTAGGCATCCCAGCTACAGTAAAAAGAATAGATTTCAGAAATACAGTTTCTAGTTAATGCTTCTAATTACAGTGAGAAATCCCAGAACAAAATTTAACATGAAAGATTGGAAAAGCGTGAAAATAGGGTGTTTTCTCCCTAAGAAAATGAACTGAATACAAAACTGAGAGACACCACTTTTCTTCAGTATCTACTGAGCTATGATACCATAAATCTCAAAAATACTTGTTTTCCTTATGTCTGCACTTTGCTTTTTTTATCTGTGCAGAATGAATGCAAACCATGTGCAGTACCATACCCCATGCTTATGGTCTAAAGCAACTTTTGAAAAGTATCCATACATAATCATATTAATAACAAAGCAGCAGGAACTCTAATCCAGCATTTAATGTGAGAAATCCTGTTTATGCTCTGTGACTTTTAGAGTAGGCCATCTATACAAAACAATGGCAGTAACTTACGACATAGAATTTCAAAAGATGGGAAAGTTAGTGCTGCTTGAATAGCAATTTACAATCTTGCATGTTCTTGCTTAGAAACACTGTTCAAAGGAAACAAATCTTCCAGCTGAAAGCCTCATTCCTAGAGTCATCCAATAATATATAAATAGGACCACTTAGACACAGTATTTGTCCCCCACCCTGACTTATTCATCTATTTGTAGTGGATGTGAAAGCTTGTGGGTGGCCTGACATGGTCCTCATTCAATTTTATTTAATTACTCACTTGATTTCACTTGAAAGAACTATTAAAATGGCATCTTAATTGCTCAGTGTTATCCAGAATCTCTTTCAAAGCCCATAAACTGTCAAGGATTAAAAATGATGTCACTTTTCTGAATTCTCTATTCAGAGGGAAAAAGAATAAAAATCTCCATCTGAGCCAAAATAAATACATAAACACAAAAATACACAGCCCTCGAGGAGGGGGCCAGCTCTTCCCCTCCCCCTGTGCTGCACTTCTTCTGTGAGCAGGACTTGAGGAAGGCAGATGAAACACTCCAGCCATAAAGGTTTAAGCAAGAGGGAAAGTCATGTTTGGGATCCTCAGATCCTGGATGATGGAGTTCCACAGCCACAGCCCACTCCACCCCCCAAACACATGGGAACTCCCATCCTGGGTCAGATGAAAGGTCCATCCAGCCCAATATCCTGCCTTTGACAGTGGGCAGAGGCAGATGCTTAGGAAAAGAATGTAAGAACAGGGTACATGCAGAGTGATTCTCTCTCCACTGCCAGTCCCCCACTCCCCTTAATATCCGCCCTGTTTCCGACAATCAGCAGTTTAGGGATTTCCTGAGCCAGATGTTGCATCTGGACCACTGCTTTTAATAGCCAAATAGAAATAGAGCCTCTTTTCTGCAGGGGCTTGGCTGTAACTCCAGCCAGCCTTACACAGTAGCAGCCACAGAGAGTGGCTGTACTGCTTCTCTGCAACCACACAAGGTTTCTTCCTGTTTCTGACCTCCATTTATAAAAATGCCATCAATTCAGGATTAGCCCTAAAGAAAATTAATAGCCATTGGACTTTATAAAGCTAGATTATGCCATCAGTAGTCTTATTAAGCAATCTGTTAGTTGAGTGGAAAATCCTGTTTTTACATGCACAAACACACAACCTACATCTGCAGGCAGATGTTAGCTGCCAGACATATGGAATCTGCCCCTTAACTATCCTACATATCAGAAAAGTTTGGTTGGATATTTGATTCAAATGTACTTCAATCTATCTGAGAGCTGAAAAAAAAAATTGATAACTGTTAGTATAGAATCATAGGGCATTGGTGCATTGGGCCAGAATGTCCCTTGAAGTGCTGTAGATTCCTTGTACAGCAGACATCACATATTGGCTATAAGGATGAGCTCTTACACTTCCTAGTTCTAGAATTAGATTATTTGTTACCTTCAGAGAGTGTAGGAAGTGAAGAGAGAATACCTTCCTCAGGAAATCAGATTTTTCTGTGCTTGATCTTCACGCTTAGCTTTGCCTTTTCTTTGTTTTATTAACTGATTGGAAAGATAAAGTGTCTTAGTTCTGCTTTAAATAAAGTCATCTGCCCATCTTCTTCTGATCAAATGCCGCTCACTTTCTTTAAAAAAAAAATAATTATTTTTATGGAGTTAACTCAAAAATAACTGAACTCTGAAACCTGGCACTCAAATAGTTCTAATCTTAGCATACACACATGTTCAAGCTTGAAAACAAACTGAGTAAGATAAAAATAAAGGTGTTGGCAATTCCAAATATGTATGTTTGGCATCTGCCAAAACTTTTAGAATGTCCTGCTTAAATGCTCCTGTATTTTGTGACTTCACACATATATGCCTGCTCAGAAGGCTCTGCAGGATAGCAGACAATGAAGCAATGCAGTGCCTCCCAGTAATCACAGCAGAATCCTCTGGGTGGTGAGGGAAAAGAAGAAATTGCCAAAGCACAGCCACACTGGGGAGTGTTTTCTTGCAAGTACTGCAGATCCCAAATACTTTTGTTGCATTTTGATACTTTAAGCTATGCAGTTGACTCTAAGCACTTGACTCTAAACAGTTCCAGTCCATTGATCACTCAGTGTATCACAACATACATTGAACTGGTCACACCACATTCCATTCCAGTGAAACAAGAGCATCACTGGCTAATTTTATGATAATTTAGCTCCCAATTCATCAGTGTTTAGGTATATAATGACCTTCAAGGAAGAAGGATACCATTTACACACCCAAGCAGCTTGCTTAGTTGGAGTTTACCTAGTTTGGAGTTCACCTATTGCAAAGCCCAAAAGCTGTAAGCCCTAATGCCCTTGAACTGGAGTTCCCAACATTTTAAGCTGCCCAAAAGAGACTCAAAATTGAGACATTCCCCAAGATCAAAGTCAGACCTTCCATTAGGCAGAGATGTGTTCTATTTCTCCCTTTCTTTCTTAGCAGCCTTTAGAGGAGTCAAACAGCTTCAAGGAGCAGGGATCCTCTCAATACTCTTCCTGTCACAAAGAGGATTGCAGGCAGTTGAAGTAATGTTTACTCTTTCAATCCCCATCCCTTCTTCCTTTGCAATTCTGCCCAAACCTCTCTGGACTCCACCACACAGTCACCAATTCTACCATCCCTGTGCAGCAAGAAGAACAGAAGAGAATCTGTCTGCAGGGCTGAAAAGGGAAGAAAAATGCAGATGGAGAAACCAAAATCTTCCCCTTTCACGGACTCCCTTCAAGAACAGATGCAAGAAATAATGTTGTCCATAGCTTTTAGCAGTTATAATACATTTTAAATGCTATTAATTGAGATTCATGGTGCCAGTAAATTCTTTTAAAATCATGAGAATGTATCACTGTAGAAAGAAATGGTAAGAGACTTTACATATTGACATAGTGATTAGGATTAGAAATACTCACCTGCGTGTCACAGCCAGTGACTCCTGTTAGAAAGAGCATCATCACTGCAGTGTGTTACCTCACTCATGGGTGTGTATATCAGTCAAGAGTGTCCAGCCTGAGCTCTGCCACACTCATGCTTGACTTAAAACTAAACATTAATTCACTGAAAAGAAGGGAATGGATAGTTCTGGGTACCAGGAGGGCATACACATGAAAGCAAAATAGGTACTGACAGTCTTCAGGGCTCCTGAGATGCAACAGATCATTCACCTGAAAAGTCTTGTCTATCATACGACAGAGCACACTTAAATAATATCTGAATTTTGTGAGCATGAAGCATGGACCTCTTCTCTCCAAATGAGACAAATATGGAAAGACTTCAAAGTATGTTTTAACTTGAAGTTGGATTTCTCATAAAGAAATGAAGTACTGAGAGGTGTTGCTAGCAATCCAAACCAAAATACACTTGTTGCATAGGTGTCGATCTTATAAATTAGAATGTGGCTTTTTCTTAGTCCTGACTTCAAACCAGAAGAAATGGATCAGCTTCCTCTGTACCTAGGTACGTGTTTACATGGACACACCTACATACAAGAACAGCAGTCCTAACATGTTTTATCATTTAAAAAAGCATCCTCCTATGGGAAAATAATGCTGAAAGTGACTTTTCCTTTTCATGAATTAGAACTCAAGTGATTTCCAGTTTTGACATAGCTCTCAAGAAATGAGTGTTTCTGCCTGTGACTGACATGATTTACATTCCATGCCACCTGAAATTCAAGGGGTCATTCATCTTTACATCTCCTACTGGCACGTGCTGGCTGCAGACATGTAGTCACACACAGTCCTGCAAGCTTGCACCACTCCTGTCAGCCTCAAGAACTGTTTTCCAAAATGCAACAATGACAATTAATCTCAAACAAGACAGTTCAATAGTTGTAGTTGCACTGTAACCAGAACTGTCAGTGGAAGCAGCATATTTTGTGACTAAAAAATTGCTGGCCACTTCAGGACTATACAAAATATGGGGGGGAAAAACAACCCCAGATAATTAAAAACTTGCTTTACAATATTAGTCCAAAGATTTTTTTTCTTAAACTGTTTTTTTTTCCTCCTTTGCTGCTAGCCAGATGTTAACAGGATTGCAGTGCATTTGCACAGCTCACAGAGATCTTTGAGCACAAAGTTTACAAGACACATATAAAATGCAACTCCTATTCTCTGATACAATTTATTATTTTTAACCAGCCCCAGCGAAAGCAATAAAATTCCCTGCTCAGCACTTGAGGAATGAGTATCTGACAAGGAATGCAGAAGAATTGCCCCCAAATAACTTTGCCCTGACCCACCAAACACAGTGCTAAAACAAATGAGATGGTTCTTCACTCCCCTCCTCCTTTTCTGAGAAGTCAGCATTCTCCACTGAAAATAAACCAGTGTCAATAAGTGACAATTCTGGAATTCTCCCTGGGAGTTAAGTCGCAGCTGAGACACTAAATCACTTCATGAGACTGTGTCCTATTGCAAAACATTTGTATCAGGGTCCCATTGCACTGTCCTTGGGTGCATTCTTTTTTTAATAAAATTGACCTTTTATTCCACTTAGGCATATCATAAAATTGCCACCAAATAATACTTCATGTGGTAGTTCTGTAATAATCAAAGAAACATGCCTGGTACATTATTCTAAATGTTATTCCTAATCCTTCAGGCAAATACTAATGGATAGTAGCAATTTGTGTTGTCATTGGAGCATAAAAACGAACTTTTTAAAATATCTAAAGCTTAAAAAGCAAACAAACAAACAAACACAATAGCTTCCCTGTCAAAGCACAAACAACTTCCCCACAAAACGTCTGAGAAAGAATGAAAAGGCAAAAGTTTGGACAAATCCAGTTTAGTCATTAGTCACTGTGTGCGAGTCTCTGCTTGCACTAGGAAATTGTGATGCTTTCCTATTTCATGCTGACATGAATGCTGCTGCACTAAAGAATCACCAAAGGAAGCAGTAATATGTACAAGAGGAGGCAGATTTAGCAAAATGACAAACATTACTTGCTTTGCTGTTCCAGGACAGCAGATACCATAGCTATCAGTAGGCACATTAAACCAAAACTAGAAAAGCAACTGCAGAAACAAACACCCGACATGTGACATGGCAGATACAAACACAAAGCTGAGTTCCCCAAGGGAAGGGACCCATTTCCACCAGAGAATTAATGGCACTGTGCTAGGTGTGCTAACTTACCTTGTAGGAGGCAAAACCCTCTGACTTCAGTCCACATGGCTATGATTTGAATTTTACTTGTCACCTGAACGCCTCCAAAGTTTCACTGAAAACAGAACATATTGCTTTGGAATCATTAAGCAATTTTAAAGTGTCCTTTTTTAATTAGGCGGTTGAAAATAAACAAGCAGATTGACCCACACATGCAACAAGGCTATAATTTCCCCCTTTTTCATTATGGTCCCCTTCTTCTCCACTGTCAAATGCTGAAACTGCACAGTTTGATCTTTCCTCTTTGGAAACTAGAGGCTTTCATGCTTGAGGGCAGCAGAAAAAGCTGCTGCCCACCTCCTCACTTTTAGGTTCTGGACAGCAAATACCTCAGCTAAGATGTCCTGGGAACCTGGTGCTGAGGTTCAGGCAGTGATTCAGAGCTGCCTCATGGGACCAGCATGCTTGGAGAGCAATCGAGCCCAGCATGACTTGACCTCGTCTCTTCAGAGCCACATATCCTGTGGCATCCCCCAGCCATCCTGGCTCCCAGAGAGGCTTTTACCCAGGAACCTGGAGGAGCAGGAGCAGCAGGACATCAGATGCCCATGCAGTGCTACACTGATATATGCTTCTTGCCATGTTTCCACTGGGAGCACTGGGCCAAGGTGGTCAGACACCAGCTCAGCCTTTCCCTCAGGCTGGTAAAAGCCAGGTCATGTACAGCAAGCCCAGGACAGAGCTTACCTCTCTCTCAGTGATCATGGCATTTGTTTGGAGAAAGAGCTCTCTGGTCTTGGTATCTGTGCCAGAGGTAATTTGTAGCTTCTTTTTAATTAAACAATGGACACATGCACATATATATACAGGCAGATACATATATTTAAGTAATTGAGCTTTGGTCTAACATTTGCAAGGGTACCCCCAGCTTATTGTGAGAAGTGGCATATGGTACTAATGAGCTCCATTTAAATTTTGAGGGAGTTGCATCCATGTTTGTGCAGACCTGATCCAACTGTCTTTGTGTCAAATGTGTTCTCAGCTTGATGATTGCACTGGGTCCCTTCTGAGGGTTGCAGGACCACGCCAAGCACAGTCAGAAACGTGAGTGCTCCTAAGGCTCCAGCCAGAGGTGGAAAATAGAAATTCAGACACCTCAGGAAGGGGTGAGCTTGACGACTTACAGGACTGGGAGGGAGCAAAGTGAGGGCTTTCTGGTTTTGTATTTTGGTATTTCCATATTGAGCACCTATGCCCTTTGTGGAGTTGAGCCTGAAGCTCAAAGTTCTCACAATATCTTGCACTAGGAAGGTTCTTATCCATCAAAGCCAACCATCTATCTTTATTGTTACAAATACTTGTTTCTGAATTATGCTGTAAATACATTTTTCCAAATCGTTTTCAAGAAGCAAATACTACAAAGTACTATATCTATGAAAAATTCCAAACAAACACAGCAATTATTTTGTAATGACTAACTGCTTTTCAAGACAATATTTAAGGCAAAGGAGAAAAAATACATGTACTTTGAGCTTTATGGAAGGATGAGGGGAGAGTAAAGGATGCATATAATTTGAATATTCTGTCTTTTGAATACTGCCACTTCTCCTACTATTTATGATGCGGTTCGGTTCACAGAGTGAACTGACCTGAACACAGAAAACATTAGTATTCAACAAACACTGTTTATTAGTAAACATTCACATTCAGAGAAGCTCAACAACAACTCTTGTGAGTGTTTGGTGGCAATCTGTGAAACCATGCCTTTAGGGTACGAATTCTGCTTTTTGATGAAAAGTATGTTACATTCCTTTTCATAACACAAACAGTACAAATTACAGAATCACAGAATATTCTGAGTTGAAGAGACGCACAAGTAACATCAAGTCCAACACTTGGCCTGTACAGGACAACCCCAAGAATCACACCATGTAAATTAAAATGAGAGACCAATGAATTGGAGGCTTCACAAAAGAAATATTAATGAATTATATGTGCCTAAAACTTTTAATTGCAGTATTTGAAGATCATTGACTTCCTCAGACATCCTAAGAGGGAATGATCTGAAGTTGTGTCAGGGGAGGTTTAGGTCAAATATTAGAAAATTATTCTTCACCCAGAGGGTGGTTGGGCACTGGAACAGGCTCCCCAGGGAAGTGGTCACGGCACCAAGACTGACAGAGTTCAAGAAGTGTTTGAACAATACTCTCACATGTGATGTGACTCTTCGGGATATTCCTGTGCAGGGCTGAGTTGGACTTGATGATCCTTTTCCAACTCAGCATATTCTGTGATTCAGTGAAAATCAGAAAGTCACTATTAATATTTCTTGAGTACTTTTCTGACTTTTCTCTCTCTCGATGGAGGTTTCATCAAAATGTGTTGCTTACCTGAGACTTCATATTTATGTGACTCTGTATGCTAGAAAGGAGACAAGAAATACCAAGCATATTTTTCAAAACCTGTTGTCCGACATGGAAGATACAGAATTACATTAGTTACCTTGGTGACCCCAGCAAAAATGACAGATGGTATTTCAGGTGATAGAAGTGACCAGACTGATATTGGTCTCTGTCAGGCAACATACTATCAACTCTGTAAAGAGGAGACAAACAGCTGAGCCAGTATTTTCTCCCTCTTAGACGTAGCTCTTATTTGAGAGTGTGGTGGATGTGTTAAATCACAGCCTCTCATAGGATGTTATCATTAAGGAGAGGCACATGGGAAACCAGTAATTGCTACTAAAACTGCTTGATCTTTCACCTCTGTTGCTGGTAACTCAACACATTTCCCACTTCCATGCTTCAGGAGATACTTTAACTTTTGGAAAAATGTTCCCACACTGTGAGCTTGTGCCAAACATTTCGTTGTTAACCTCATTTTGCTGCTCTGATATCCCTGCCCCAGTGCAGGCACTGGTGTTCACATTATGAAAACAGCTGCTTAAATGCTGTGCATAATGTCATAACAAGATCCCATGGCTAGAAAACCAATTTAGGTAAGTTCAAATCGTAAAGCCTACAAATTTCTGCTGTGAGGAAATTAAGCATTTACCTCCAGTTTGTGTCAATATCGAACTTTTTCACACCTGGCTCAAATATTCTAGGCACAAACCAAGAACTGCAGGGTGAAATTCTAAGGTTTGTCCTATAAGAAAAGCTAAAGAGATAAACATTATTAACCCCTCCTGGCTTTAAAATCTACCAGTTCTTTGACCTGTGATCAGAGTGCCATCAGGGTCATGAAATTTAAAAAAAAGTTTTTCCCAAAAGATCTGCTTAAACCACTAAATATTTTTGCCTACTTCAGACGCAATCCTGGTTTTATGCATTCATTTTAAGATAGTACAAAGAATTTTTTAATCGCTTACCTTTGATTTTATTCTGAAAAGCCAATTAAGTAGCTTTTCCCAAAGATATTCAAGTGCCTTATTTCAGCAATTAACAGATATTTCAAGTGGAGCATATGCTAAACATCTCTGCCGGCATCACTTACTGTGTTAGAGATTTACTCCATATTTGAAAAGGTACAATCCTAAAGTTAATTTTACAAATAATTAAATATCTCCCTCTGACACGGCTGTCCAATGTTAGCCCTATTCTTCTATATAATGTTCAAAGTAGATAAACCATCTGAACTCATTTCCCCTTTGACTTCCTACAATCTCAATAAGTTAATGCATATCTTTTTTCATCACCTGTCTTTCATATGGGGAAGAGCAGAAGATAGAGATCTATCCTACTAAGGAATCTGCAGAAAACTGACTTTCTAGCAAACTCCTACAATGCATAATTCATTTTTCAAATGAGATCCTGCCAAACTTGAAGAGTTTGTATGCACAAACATTCTGATGTGATTCAGTATTTTATGTAATAAACTTATATCTTTATTATTATTGGCCTTGCTTCCTAAGACATTGAAAAACTGTAATCATGTCCTGTGTCTTCCTCCAGTAAGCACACAGTCAATTTGAATCACCTTTTAAGAGGAACATGGATATCAAATATATTCCATTCTACAAGGTTGTTAAACTGAAGTGAGAGAAAGTTCTCTTACTGCTCCACTGAAAAATGACAACAGTTTTAGACATTAGTGAATGCAAAACATTGTGGGAATCCCAGCTTTGGGACAGGTTAGGTTGGCAATTGCACTATAGAGATGGGACAAGATCTACCCATAAGACAAAGCTATATATTAGACCTCAGCAGCTTTACTGCCCACAAAACTATTTTCTGTACAGTAATTGACATATTTTTAAAATTTTTTAAGACAAAATTGTTTGTGAAGTCCCAATCTGCTATAGGGGGAGCCCCTTATACCAAGCTGGGCTGTGGACTGACGGTCAGAAGAGCTCAGGCACAGCAGACATCAGGAGGCTTGATCAGAAGACTCACAACTTAGAGAGTTTATTCAAGATAGATTAACAGACAGTTCTTCACAGCTCATAGGAGAAGAAGTTAGTTCCTAGGAGTTCCTGTTACATGAGTGGATCTACCTCTCACACAGTGACAGCCACACCTTTTATGCACTCTCACATCCAACATGCTACCACATTATTGGTTAACCAATTCACTTTGCATACACCACAGCCTCTCATTGGCTATAAGCCACCACACATACACCAGGTAGCTCTGTTCTCTTTAAGGTAGAACTCCAAACAGCTTTCCTTAAGGGATGCACTTACACTCACCCCTACAATCTGCTGCACATGAAGCAGCTGCCTGTGTGTGCCATCTGGGCTGCCTGCTAATTACACACAAAACATTGCCTCTGCCTCCTGAGAACCACTGCTGCCATTCCCTGTTCCCTCCGATTACGGAGAAGACCTGGAGTTCTACTGTGCTGGGCACTTCAGCCCAGGAGCCACTATCTATGCCACGTCCTGTGAGCAGGTGGCAAAACTAGTCTCCAGTCCTCCCTCCTAAAAAGGGCTGGAGACTGTTCACACAAGCCATAAAATCTCATGCAGTAATTTCATCACAACTATATTTGCATTATTTAATTACATTGTTATGGCTTTGGTTTGCTATTGGAATTCTGTGCCTCTACCTTCTTTTTTGTAAGGAAGTTCTCATCTGCAAGCTGAACAATATAAAATTATGCTCTGTCTGTAAGGAGAAAAAAGCCACTAAAAACCACACGGAATAGAAAAATGACACAGTCTCTCTGTTATGATTTTTCCTGGAACTGATAAATACTAGATAGACTGCAAGAAAAATTGAAAATAAACTTTAAAATATGGCTCTAATAGCAAAGCAATTTGGACATTCTTATGGAAACTTAGAAAATCAAGTTCAAGAGGTTTAAAATAAAAAGGCAGAAAAAGTGGATCTTTAGACTCTGTAAACACATAGAACAGAACTCTTTTTTTCACTGAAAGATTTCCCAATATATTTTAAAAAATATGTTTACTTACATAATACAAAAAGTGTATGCATAAAGAATAACATACTCTTAATGCACCCTGACATCATCTATCCCATCTCTCTGATGTAAACCAATTGCACTATCTGCCTGAAATATTTTGTCATTGGAAGTTTAGCTAGAAAAACTAATGCCTAACAATTTTATTTTTCAGTTCCTGAAGGAATCCTGGTTTTCATTACAGCAAAGAATAGTTATAAAAGCTGCTTTTCAAAGACCGTGTCTGGTACCACATACTGACATTAGGTGCCCAAATGAAGCCCACAGTGAGGGTAAATCATGGCATAGTTGCATCATCAGTCACTGGATATTTGCAATCAATTACTATGGAATTAAAGTCTCTGATAGCACCTGCAGCGTGGACAGTCATGGCGTTAATCACTCAATCAGTTATCTTATGTTTTTAATTAGTTAAGAGGACATAGAAGGGACTACCTCTGGCATTGTGAAGAACCACATACATAGCCAAGCCACAGCTTTTGTGATCCTGAGTGGGACTGGGACTTAGTTCTAAGAAACTCTAAATGTAAATAAAGATGTGATGGTTTGAAGATAAAGATTTTTTTTCCTTTTTATCTTATAAGGAGCCTGGTGCTATGATGAACTAGTTTGTTACTTCAGGAGCTTTGCTGTTGCTTTAATTGGAGAGGGAGTCAGGTTGTGACAAATCATTCAAGGTGCAATAGTTGAGTGTAGGTCTGTGCTGGGTAAAAGTGTGCTACTACTGTTCCTTTAGCCTTCCCTTTCATGTGCTCTTTGCTCTAAGCAGTATCCCTTCCTTTTACTCTCTCTGGACAGGGAGACAATTCTGACAAGATAATATAGATCTCTTGCAATGCTGAATATTAATCATATTGAATAATTTCCTTATGTGTCTTTATCTTATTTTTGGAAAGCATGACCTATCAAGAGTATCACTAGTGAGGGTTGAGAACCCCAACATTTCCTCTGTCTGCTCTCTGAAAATTCTCTTTAAATTTTTCATGCTTACTCTTGTCTGAAAGATAGATTTTATTGAGAAGTCTGGAAGTAAATATATCCAGCTATTTCTTAAGTTATGCAAGGTTGGAAAAAAAAACACACACTTTTCCTTCTGTATGAAGAAGGAAAAAAAAGACCCTGCCTTTCTGTCCATAGATAGGAATGCCTGCTCTGTTAGATTTGGCATGTGTGTTATTCTTACTCTGCAAGATACACAGTTGTGCTGGGTGATAAAAACACACATCATCAGTACCAGAGAAAAATCACTTCTGACTGTATTCACTTTCCCCAAACCCACATCCAAGCACAATGAAACTCCTTCTTTGTTCAAATTAAGCTCATAGTTTCTTCTACTCTCTGGGTCAGTTTCATACAAGTGGTTTTAATACAAACAGGCAACCAGGCCAGTCATTTACTGATTTCCGCCGGTTCTTGTCCTACTGGGTGGGAAGAGCCTCCTGGGGAATGCTTAGTGACTAACTTCTGTTGACCTCTGGCAGCTGAGTGCTCTCTGCATCTCCAAAGACTCAGTCCCTGCATTCACAGCTTCAGATGTGGTCATAATATAACTATGAGGTGCTTTGAAAGTAGTTTACAAGATTGCCTGTTCCCTTCTTCTGCCAGGGACATCAGTGAAGTAAAGCATTGACTTTTCATTAAAATCACAGAATCAGTTTGGTAGGAAAAGACCTCTGAGATCATCGAGTCTGACCTACGATTGAACACCATCATGTCAAATAAACCATGGCACTAAGTGCCATGTCCAATCTTTCCTTACACACCTCCAGGGACAGTGACTCCACCACCTCTCTGGGCAGCCCATTCCAATATCTAATCACCGTTTCCATGGATAAATTCCTCCTAATGTCCAACCTAAACCTCCCCTGGTGCAGCTTATGACTATGTCCTCTTGTCCTGTCTCTAGCTGGCTGAGAGAAGAGACTGACCCCCATCTGGCTACAACTTCCTTTCAGGGAGTTGTAGAGAGCGATAATGCCTCTCCTGAGCCTTCTCTCCTCCAGACTAAACACCCCCAGCTCCCTTGGCTGCTGCAGACCCTTCACCAGCTCCATTGCCCTTCTCTGGACATGCTCCCGCACCTCAATGTCCTTCCTGAATTGAGGGGCCCAAACCTGGACACAGGACTCGAGGTGAGGCCTCACCAGTGCAAAGTACAAGGGAAGAATCACTGCCCTGGTCCTGCTGGCAACACTATTCCTGATGCAGTCCAGGGTGCCCTTGGCCTTCCCAGCCATACTGCTGGCTCCTATTAAGCCAGCTGTCAACCAGCAAACCCAGGTCCTTTTCCACTGGGCTGCTTTCCAGCCGCTCTGTGCTCAGCCTGTAGCATTGCATAGGGATGCTGTGGCCACAGTGTAGGACCTGGCACTTGGTCTTACTGAACCTCATGCCATTGGTCTAAGCCCGTTTACCCAGCCTGTCCAGGCCCCTCTGCAGATCTCTCTTACCTTTCAGCAGATGGACACTCCAACCCAAGTTGGTGTCACCTGCAAATTTGCTAATGGCAGACTCAATCCACTCATCCAGACCAGCAATAAAGGTGCTAAACAGGACTGGGTCCAACACTGACCCCCAGGGAATGCCACTAGTGACCAGATGCCAACTGGATGCAGCACCGTTCACCACCACCCTCTGGGCCTGGCCATCCAGACAGTTCTTAAACCAGCAAAGAGTGTGCCAGCTTTTTCAGGAGATGCCATGGCAGATGGTGTTAAAGCCTTTGCTGAACTACAGGTAACTACATCCTCAGCCTTTCCCTCAGCCACTAGGTAAGTCACCTGGTCATGAAACGAGATCAGGTTGGCCAGGCAGGACCTGTCTTTCCTAAACCCGTGCTGGCTGGGTCTGATCTCTTGTTGTCCTGTACTAAAAACCAAACCAAACCAAACACCAAAAAAACACAGTTCAAATCTTGTTTCAGAGTAGGAATGTGTTACCCAGTCCTTAATTTATGAGGCACCTTTCCTATTACCTGAGAGTAACATAAACCCCACCAACCCAGAAGCATTTATCTCCCTAAAATACTAGAAAAAGCCCAGCATATCAAGGGAGGTGGGCAGTGGCCATGCAGCACCAAACATGCCATAGGTCTTACTTGTGTTCACTCTCCTCCCTCCCAAAAAAACCCCAAATCAAAATAAAAACACCACCACAACCCCCCTCCAAAAAACATTAAAAGTGGGCATAAGAAGAGAGATGGAGGAGACTGAAATTGCCCTTTGCAATCCTATGTGCCTCCCTGCACATGCAGATGGCAGAGCAGGGTACTTCAGCTAGAAAGGGCAAAGCACAACCAGGGAAAGGGTGTGGTGGGAAGCAGCCATGCTCAATAGTTCATTATTTCTGCAGTGTATAGGACATTTCAGCTGCTGGCAGCCTGCCTACACAAGCCACACTTTGTCACCCTTCCTGTGCAGACAGAAAAGAAAGAAGGGGAGCTCGGTAAGATCCCTCTGTGGACTCTGCCACCAGTGCACATGGAGCCAGGGCTGCACCGACATGTGATGTTTGAGTACCTGCTTTGCTTTGCCTGTGGGCTAGAGATTTCTGCTTCACCCTTAAACTCAGGAATAGTTTTTGGTCTAAGTACTGCAATAGCAAATGCTGGTAGGACTTTGATACACAGAAATGCTTCCCACTTCTCAGCATGGGAAAGAGCTCAGCTCAAGTATTCTGCCCCATTTACTCTGCACTTCACAGGGCAAGCAAAGTGGAGATAGCCCAGAGGGGAGCAACGAAAACTAATCTGAGTCTAGAAAACCTGACATAGAAGGAAAGACTGAACAAACAGTTGTTTAGAGAAAAGGATTAAGAAGATACTTGATAACAATCTTCACTGTGTAAGGCTGCAAAAAGAAAAGAACAAACTTTTATCTAGGTCCAGTGTGGACAGGATGAGAAGTAATATGCTTGATTTGCAGAATAAGAAAATTGGGGAAAGGAGTCCTCTAACAAAGAAGGAAATAAAACACTGGCAAGTTTGTCTGGAGAGCTCATTATGGGTGGTATTTAAGAACAGATCAGACAAATCCCTATGACAAGTGATGTTGGTTTTACTGATCCTTCCTTGAGACAGGGAGTGGACTTCATAACTTTTCTGAGATCATAGCTTGAGAAAACTCTAAATGAGATAAACTGTGTGTCATGGTCATATTACAGACCTTGAGACGTCACATGTGAATGAAGGCCAGCAAGGACTGTGCCATACTGAAAGGCTAAATGGATTCCTTGGTACTTCATGGGTACTTCTTTCAGGCCATATTGTGCATGAAACATTACCTACGGACAGTCATTTCCCTTTGCCATTTCCAAGTAATTTCTGCTTATCTGGGAGCTGATACAGAAGACAATCTTTCAGTCATTGTTAGGGCCTCACTTGGCTTCTTTTTACATAAGGGAGGAAGGGGTCTGGGAAAAGAAGTTATATCCTCACAATAGTTGTTAGAAATCCCCGCTTTTTTTTTTTTTTTTTTTTTTTTTTAAGGGGGGTGGTCAATAGCAATCTCTCATATCTGTTTCCAGTTTTGGATTAACAAGGACCCAGAGCAACTCCACAGTAAGCAGCGCCCTGGGGTGGGAAATAGCCTGTTTCTTAGGTAAGTTTAAAAAAAGAGAACTAAAGAGAGCCACATCACCTTCTGTATGTCCAAAGGGGCCAAGAGCCTTCTAGACACCTCCAGCTCAGATGAATCCTCTTCTCCTATCAGCCCAAAGACAACCGAAATCCTTCCAGGAAGGGTTGCCATCCTCTTCTTCCTGCTAGCCAGACAATGTCCTCACCCTCATTCAGCTCTGCAGGAAGCACATTCTGGTGAGTGCTGCAGTTTAAGGAATGCAGGCATGTTAATTATTAGAGCTTCAAAAGATACAAGTTCCAGTGGGCTGGATTCCAGAGCTCTGAATGAAAGAAAACCTCATCCTGATCTCCCTTGGCCCATAGCTTGGGTTGTTAGTGCAAAAAAACCCGTGCGTACACACAGAAGACGGTTTACCAGTACAAAACAAGAGTACACAGCTTCAGGAATATGGGGACAGTTTAAAGCAGGAGCTGTTGTTGGGCAACGTTCCTTACACAGGTTTACTCCTCACTGTTGTTAAGAAAATTACCCAGGAAGATTTCAGTATAATGTTTACACTTCTCTCCTTTAAAACAAATGTATGCACATCTTCCCCTTCTCTACTGTTTGTTTGGAGTTCACATTTCAGTTCCTGTGCTGTGACCATGTTATATAATGGCTGCCACTGAGTTTCTAAATGCCAAAAGTAAAAACCAAACCAAAACAAAAAAAAACCCCTTAAAATACATCAGAACTGAGTTTCTCCATCTGTAGTTTCTCATCATTTCCCACTGTAGTTTCTTGCTGTTTCTCCCCTTTTGCAGAAGAGTATGAAACTGTTATTCTGCTGCTTGCCTCCCTTGCTGTCAGAGGAAGCCTGTGAGAGAAGCAAAAAAACTATCAGATATGTTCATCCTCTGTCTGCTGCAAATCTGTAATTCTGGGCATTGGAGATAGGAAGAGTAGCATAATTATTTCTCTACCTCTGGTTACGCAGATAAGACAGTGCAACCAGGACAGAAGTCCAAAATTTGGCCTGTCCTGCCCAGGACCCTACTGTAAGATACATGGACAAAATAAGCTTGTTTAGGTTATGATTAAGTATCAGATGGCTCATCTAGTAAAACAAGAGATCAGACAGTGTCTAAAGAAATATGAGGTGTCTGCACAGAAGGAAAGGAAGAACTCCTTTCTTACCTTACTGGTTATGACTAATTCACAAGAGTTCCCAGCACCCAAACAAGGCAGGATTATCTGTGAGCAGGCAAAAGAAAAGTTAGAGGGAGGTCCCTCTGGGATCTATAAAAACCATGGATAGTACACTCTCAACACATTCCAAAAACATCAAGGATGAAAAATTGCCTTTCAATATAGCTGAGTTCAAGTACTATAAAAGCACCATTAAAATGTACATTTGTATTGCATCACTGAGGCAGAGCATCAAAGGATAAATGCCAGTGTTTTACTTCACTGACTTTAATATGGGCATTGCTGTATCCTGGCTGCACTAGGACCATCTCCTTATGACTTTGTGCCTTGACTATCCAAATATATACATGAAGTGCTCAAAGTTGTTTCTAGCGGACTGCACCGAGGAACATCTTTCTTAAAAAATTAATAGCACACACTTGGTATTTGACTGGTTAATGACCTACATAATTATAAATGAGAGTAGAATTGTGAAACCTGAAACATTAGATTTAACATTTACCAGTGCAGGCTTTGATAGTAGGGCTGAAATGGAAATCCTCCATTCTAAAGAAGTAACCACTAAAACTATGAAATCTGGAATAAAGGGTGTGGTTAATCAACAGCTGGTGGTGGTAGTTGTGTGGATTTACCAAAACAAAAGGACAAAAACACACTTTGGGGACCATATTACACATTTGGTCTTCTGCACACAACATTGAAAATCTGGAAATAAGTAATCAAATCTGCCTTCTCTTACAGGAAAAAGCTTGAACCAAAGTTTTCAAGCACACCAAATATCTGATAGTCACTGCAGTACTGCATCCTGAAATGCCCAAGTTATTTGCAGCAGAATTTCCTACAAAATTGGAGCCTATATGGTCATTCATTTTGTGTTCACTTGTGTATTCATTCCATCAACTTCTTACTTATATTTCCGACCAGCTTCTAACACTGGTAGACTTGTGAAAGATAGCTGAACTCCTCCTCCTTTTTTCCCCCTGAAAACAGACAGATGGGTAGAGATGCTATCAGAGCCCTGGCTCTGAGAAAACTTGCAGTTGTGAGTTCAAGATATGAGAGAAGCCTCATGGGAGAGAGGCCTTATATAAACACCCCACTGATGGGAAAAGCTTTGCCTGGGGCTCACATCCTCTTAGATAGTGAAAGTCAATCACCCATGAGACAAAAAACTATAGGAAACCAGGCTTCATTAGTTTTGCTGCCACAAAATTACTCATTGAACAAAATGGCTATTCCAGGATCTCTGAAGAAAAGCCCTACACTGTAGGCATGTGCAAGTCTGGGTTTTTTTAATTTTTCACTAAGTATTTCTCTTTCTAAAGCTATAAATTGTGTACCTAACTCATCAAAACACACAGTCTCAGTGCTGTAAATAGGAAGACAAACTAGTGGCCTGTGAAGCACACGAGAGTTGAGTGAATGTTTGCACAACCAAACCATGACACAAATCTATTGAGAACAACATAGAATGAACAATTTAAACTACCTGCCTGCTTTGCCAACACATTATGCCTGATTTTTAACACGTAAATCTTTAGCAGAACATGGAGAGAGAAAAAGAAAAAAAGTCCAAAATCAAGCTATTTGGAATTTTCTTTTCAGCAGAATATTGTGTCTGAAATTTTCAGCAGTGGCTTTGCATGTCAAAACATCTGAAACAAGATTAATTATCAGAGAGAAAATTCTGAAAATATAGATTAAAAAAAAGCCTACTTTGACATCTCATAGCTGGTCAACTCAGAAATGAGGCATACAAAACCTTTAGTGGTCTTATTTGTAACCAAGTGTTGTAAGTATACTTATCTGCTTCTTGGAATTCTCACTTTGTTTGGGAGAACAAAGTGAGGAGGGAAATTTTGTCACAACAGACCCTCTGTATTCACAATAATAGGCACTCTTCAAACACTAGAACAAGTTACAAAACTGTAATAATCTCTCCTTCAAATTCTGTATTTCACACATACACACAAATACCCTCAATATCATGGAAATCTTTTGCTATTGTGATTGCAGCAGCATTCACAAAAACAACTAGGAGACTTTGGCCAGGGTCAAAGAACTGAATCTTTTGTGCTCTCCCATCTCACCAGTCTGGAAAAGGAAGGCTCAGCAGCTTTCTTCCCTGGTGGTCTGTTAGTATGGATATAGATTGGTTTAAATGGTGGGGCCAGTTCTGTGCACGCTGTGCCTCACCTAAAAAATCCCCTGCACAGGCTGGAAAGGCACACCCACGTGGGGAGAGCCCTGCCCAAAGCTTCATTTGCAAAGTCTGGCCATACTCATATTGGTTTACAATTTTCGGGTCTGCTTTAGGATGCAGGTTACAGATTTCAAGAAAAACAATAACCCAAGTTCACCTCAAACCTAGTGGACAGCAACCATAAACCTCATGGGGCTCTGGCTCAAAAGCCTCAGAAAATGGGGAGGGTGAATGTGGCTGCAGTCCCATACATTAAATATGCACAAGAGATCCATCCGCTGGCTCTGGAGAGCAATTGCTTGAAGGATTTACTAACTCTCTCACACTTCCCATGATGTCACTTACTCCTTTCTTACTTCTTCATCCCTTTCTTATTTTTTTCAATTTTCTTTGCAAAGAAAGTATAGTCTGTGAAGGGCTGCAGTCATGCAAATAGGGATCAAAACAAGTTCCTTAGTTTAGTCCCTTGTCTGTATTGTTCCCAGTTAGCAGACTGACAGGAAAACACTTCTATAGATTAATATTTTCCTTACCCTTCCTAAGCCTCACTTTCTCTTTACTGTTTTAAATCCTCTTTGTTTCCCCTATCCCTATATAAGTAAAGCTGCCCTAATCTTTCTCTTTGCCCCTTAACAGTTGATTCAGTTTGCTATGTCCTTCATTTTCAGCTTATTCCCCTACCATGGGACCTGTTTTGTCACAACTCCTTCATATCTAATTTTCAGTTCTCTCCACCCAGGTTTTAAGTGATTGGAGCAACAACAGAATGCAGGAGGTAAGTGAGCATCAGATAAGGCAGAAGAAACATCGATACAGAGAAGACAATGAGCATCCTCCAATGAAAAAAATACCTGCTTATTTTTTCTAGCTTGGCATGCTATAACTATTCTCTGCCTCACAGAATGCTCTGCCCCTGGAGCAAGTTTCCATGTCCTGTGCAGAGATTACTGACATCACTTCAATTAAATGCAATTTTGCATTTCATGGTGATGTTAAGATAGCGGATTTTATCATGGGTCTCTTGAATCCCAGACAATTACTGACTCTTAGATGATATATACATCTGTCTCTCCAGTGTTTACAGATAATTCATCAAGCCATGTTGTAATTATTTCACATTGTTTTCTTCTTTTAGTGTTTTTGGTGAATGCCACGGATATGTTCCCTAATCAATCTTGGTTGAGTCACCAACCCTGGAGATATTTAATAGATGTGCAGACAGGGCACTTAAAGACATGATTTAGTGATGGACTTGGCAGTGCCAGATTAATGGCTGGACTTGATGATCTTAAGAGTCTTTTCCAACCAAAATGATTCTGTAATTCTAAATCACTAATACCAGAATCCTCACCAGCTAAACTCAGTGACACCTAAGCATCATTATTCTAAGTCCCTTCACTAATTTTTAAACCATGTTGATGCATACCTTTAAGCTGATTTCAAAATTTGTACACTTGCATAGTCCATGATCTTCCACCGAGCCAGTCATTATGTAAAAATAAGACAGTCAAGTGCAACGAGGTCTGTTAGCGACATAAACAAGGGCTACGACAGGAATGGAAATAATTATATGTAGGCACATGTTCATTGAAAAGAGAAATGATCTGTAAGAGTCAGGCATTCTGTGAAATACAAAATAAGGGGATAAGTGTTCCAATACAGATATCTGATCCTGCACATTCCAGGCTATCTGGGACCTTGATCCTCTGTTCCCCTCCCATCTCTGTAAATAACATTTCTGAATATGAACCATCGTGAATCTGGCACAGATTCTACTTATGCCAAGCTGACTACACCCTTCCCCTGGGGCTAAGGTCAGGAATCATGATAAACACAGCTGTATAGGAATTTCACACCTTATAAAATGATTGTTTACAAGTAATAGCAGCAATTACTCAAAAAACATCTCAGAAAGAAAATTAATTAGACATGCAGACACAATAATTAGGCTGTAGCCACTATCAGTTATCTCTTTACCCAGCAGTCTATATCTTTCTTTTTTTGTTTTGCTTTTTCTCCAAGGAAGCTTAAACTCCTGCAATCTAACTGAGAGGAGAAACATCATTTAAATACCCTGCCCTGGCAGCACAAAGCCCTGATTGAGATCCTTTCCTTCCTCCCCAGGAAGAAACAAGCTAAGAGGGTGCGTTGTGGGGTATATTTATTTTGCTTACTAGCTTGAGACTAGTCAGATTTGGGTACTATCCAAACTATTCAGTCTCGTAGCCCTCCCTTATGCAATTGCTCCAAGCATAATCCCACTGGGAGAGGCTGTGTTGGAAGACATTCAGCACTCATGAGTCTCTGTGTCCATTTGATGTGAGGTGTGGATGGCCAACCACACAGAGACACCACCTGGGAAGAATCATAGAATCAACTGGGTTGGAAAAGACCTCTGAGATCATCAAGTCCAACCCTTGGTCCAACTCCAGTCCATTTACCAGATCATGGCACT
>JAWWLZ010000118.1:33863106-33875330 GCA_035041345.1 Poliocrania exsul
GAAATCAGCAGCCCAGCTGAAGTGCATGTACACTAATGCACACAGTATGGGCAACAAACAAGAGGAGCTGGAAGCCACAGTGCAGCAGGAAAACCATAATGTAGCTGCCATCACAGAGACAGTGGGATGATTTGCATGATTGCAGTGCTGCTATGGATGGCTACAAGCTCTTAAGAAAGGACAGGCAGGGTAGGAGAGGTGGAGGGGTGGCTTTATATATTACAGTCTCTTGACTCTGTAGAACTCGAGGTCACCAATGATAAGGTTGAGTGCCTGTGGACCAGAATCAGGGGGAAGGCCAACAAGGCTGACATCCTAGTGGGAGTTTGTTACAGACCACTCAACCAGGATGATGAAAGGGGATGAATTATTCTACAAGCAGCAGATATCTCAGAATCACCAGCCCTTGTTCTTATGGGTCACTTTAACCTGCCAGATATCTGCTGGGAGATCAACACAGTGGAGAAGAGGCAGTCTAGGAGATTCCTGGAGTGTATGAGGATAATTTCCTGCTTCAGCTGCTAAATGAACCTGCAGAGGTGGGGCCCTGCTAGGCCTCCTGTTTACAAACACAGAGGGGCTGGTGGGAGATGAAGTGATCAGAGGCTGTCTGGGGCACAGTGACCATGGAGTTCTCAATACTCAGGATGCGAAGAGGGCTGTCAATAAGACCTCTATGCTGGACTTCTGGAGGGCAGATTTTGGCCTATTCAGAAGGCTGGTCCAGATTGTACCCTGGGAAACAACCCTTGAAAACAAGGGGGTCCAGGAGGGATGGACGTACTTCAAGAAGGAAGTCTTGAGTGCACAGGAACAGGCTGTCCCAGTGTGCCAAAAGGCAAGCTGGCAGGGAAGACGATGAGCTTGGTTGAACAGGGAAATTCTGAAGGAAATCAGGGAAGAGAGCTTACTGACTGTGGAAAACATGGCTGGCTACTCATGAAGAGTTTAGGAATATAGTTAGGGTATGTAGAATGAAAATTAGAGAGGCAAAAGCTTGATTATGTTTAAGTAAGTTTGAAGAATCACCATTCTTTCGTGGGCACTGCTCTTGCTACTGTGCTGGGGTTCACCCTGATAAATCCACACACACAGTGTTAACTTTTCTCCATTGCATCCAACAAAAACAGGCAAACAAGTCAGGCTCACATGCAGAACAAGTTGTGAGAACTACTGTTTTAAACCACTAAGCCTCAGTTTAGGAAGTGTTCTTTATACTACAAGTCCTGAAGTGAATAGAAAGGCTGTTTCACTGAGTTTCTCAGGGGAAGTTCATGGCCTCTGCATCTGATAGATCAGAATAACACTGCTGCTCCATTCCTCAAGTGCTGATGCAATATTTTCACTAGAACTCTTGCAGAGAAAGTCCAAAGGAAAAAAAAAAACACCCGAGATTACATTTCAGTGATAGTAAATCAAAGCATGAATGCTTAAAATAACTCCAATGCAATTGCTTTTCTGCATAGAAATTACCTTGCTATGTCATAATACAAATGCCATTTGTTTTCACTGATGCAGACCCTTGTTGTAGAAGTGTCATTACAGCAAGAAGTAACATCAGGGAAGATATCAGGTTTTCCTCTGGATTTATATCTTGGAAGGTGAACATATCTGCACTATACCCAGAACACACACAGGCAGCATGTGACAACATATCCCAGTTGTGTTTGCTCTTGTCACAGCAAGCTACCTGCACTGCCTTCCCTGTACTTTCACAAGGAACTAAGTCCATAAGAAAAAAACATTTTCAACATGCAAAACAATTTACAGTATGAATATATGAGAAAATGTCTGGAAAATATTCAAACACCTTCCAAAGTCCCTTGGCTCAGCTCCCCAAGCCTCCACAGGCAGCATCAAACTGACCACTCAGCTGAAGTCATTGCCAGCAAAACAACATAGGGTTCAACTCCTAGAAGCCAAACCAACAGACAAATCACCCCATCATGGTAAGAGTGACATTCACAAAACTGACATCTTTTTCACTCAGTTAAACACCATGAAAATAATAAAACCTTAAAAAGAAACTCTAAAATTTTGCCTCAGGCAGAATGCTTGAAAGAGCAGAAATCCAAAGATCCCATGACATCCACAAGAGACTTGACTATAGTCAGCAATAGTATGCAGGAGGCACTCAAACACTGCAGTAACAGGTGAGAGCATCCATGTGCAAAATAATACAACAGAAAAAGACCACCAGAGTCCCAGACATGCCACTGTGTACAGCAGAACATCCCAGATGGCTTTGCTTTGCCTTGAGGTGGAAGGAGGACCACTACAAGCAAGGGATGTGTGTGCTTTTCTTGTATGTTCTTTGACACATCCATGTAAGAGTGGTCGGTAAGTTTGGCAGTTGGTGTCAGCCAACGAAAGCAAAAAACTCTTGGTGTTATCCCAGAGAGCGAGGTACTTAGAAGAGTATAATAGGCACAAGATACCAAGGGAACAGGATAAGGAAAGGCTTAACTTCAGGAGATTGAATCTTTGTCCAGGATGCTCAGAAAACTTGGAAAAATCCTACTGACCTCAGTGCCAATCCTCCTGATTAATAGTTTGCCAAAAGTTTGCTATAGTTTGATGAGAAACATATCAGCATCTGAATTATACTTGACAACTCCTTCTGCAGTAAAACAGCATGTAAAGCAGGAGTGAGTAACTCTGCCTGCGTCTTCTCTGTCTGAATAGTGTCACAACTCTGTGTGTTCTTGGTACTATCATTGCTTCACTTCATTTTATGGGCCTCACTTCTTAAATTGCTTCCACAGGCCATTTCCTTTTTCTTTCCTCCCTCCATAAATTTATACAGGACTCAATTTGAAATTCTACTTAAAACTATGTAAGTTATTCTACATTGATTCTTTACAACTTGCTTTGTTTGCCTATCAGCTTTCTTAGAGAATTACTGCAGCAATAAAAGCCCTGGTAAAGTACAGATCAAATGCAAGGCACACTTCAGCTACAAAAAACCCACTCTGCTTAGTATGACAGTAAGTTAAGGTTACAAAAATTATCTGGTTTCAGCGGCTTGTCAAGCTTACGACCTACTTGCCTGTTTTTCACTTGCAAACAGAAAATACAGACTGTTTGAGCCTGTGTTCACTATGCCTGGCTTTAGGACTGCATAGAATTTACAGTCAAATTACAAACCTCTATAAACAGGAGGTGATAGCGTTGACAAAAGAAAAACCTGAACCATGCAAGATGGACTGCTCCAAATAAAACTCAGACAAAAAACTCCAGGTAGAGCTGGAGCAGTCCCAAACAGACACAATTCCTCAGATCATAGAGGCTGTTAAAAGCCCTACAGTATACTGGCCTTTGTGCCAGAAGTTTGGTTCTTTTAATTTTGGGCTATTGCCACACTCTGTCTTACTTTTGCTCTCCAGCTGCATCTGTTACTTCTGGTTGGTCTGTCATCTCTCTCTGGCAATGTAGTAGTTTGGTCTGGTTATTTACTGCTCCAACTTTTGTTCAAGGAGAGACTTGTGCCTTCCTGCCTGATGAATAGTGCTAATAGTTTTTTCCTTGTTTCAGCAGTTCCACAGGGACCAACATCACAGTCTCTGGGCTGCCGTTCTCCCTCTGCAGTCTCAGTTTTCTGGCAAACACTCATGGTGCGCTTTACCCTCCCTAAACATAAAGGTCCTTGCCCTCTGTCCATCCCCAAGAGGCTCAGCCAAGACAGAGGGGGAAAAATGCCCTTTTCCCACTCCTTCATGTAACTCATCTCACTCCAAATTATATTTGTCATGCTGCTGCAACTACTCTCTACATTTATTGCAACCTTAAGGTCCTTCTGAGCATCTTTCCTATCAAGAACTCATAGAGAAACCTTAAAGAAGCAGGGCAGAGAGATTACAGGGAGGGAAGGATGGGGTTGTACTACTGGAAATGGACAAAATGGAATTGCTGTGAGGCAGAAGCACACAAAGAACTATAAAAATTAAGGGTGCTTTTCCAGGGACCAATGGCAGGGAGCTCAGACTTCACATAAAGATGGGCAAGGCAACTCTGTGCCAGAGAAGCTGGAGAAAGAAATACAAAGGTAGTTTCCCTGATTCCAGGATCACCATTCCAGTGAACAGAAACTGAAAACTGAGCAGAAAAAGAAGCTTGGAAGTGGATGGAATGATGGCACTTAACACAGAAAGAATATGATGCTTATTTGGAGATGACAGCGGAAAAGAGCTGAACAGTAGGGGTTAACTTCTAATTGTGATTTAAAAATTTAGCTGCTTCACTTCAGCAACGATGTCATTAATAGTCTAACTTGCAGTTTTGAAGATTTTCATGCTGTTAATCCCAGTTTTCCATTGCATGACTCTTGTCTGGTATTTCTTTGCCCAGTTCATTACACTGATGTTTGGCCAAGAACTCTTGTAGTTGACTCACAGGTCACTGAGGTTTAAAATAAACAGGAAAAAAACCTGTGAAGGGATTTGTGACATCACTGGTGATTAAAAGGTTCTTGATGCGTTTTGAGAAAACATTCAGGTCAGAGTAAACTGGAAACAGAAAAATGGACATTCATACTTAGGTTAACTTGGAAAACAGTTCTATACAGAAAGCACAGTTATTTATCACAGATTTTTAATCCTCAACCACTCTGTTTTTGCAGAGACCCGGTTTAGGTTCAGGTCAGTATTAATGGATTAAATTTGCCATAGGTCTTTCATCAATAGAGAAGGGCAATGATTACCTGACTTGTCCTCACCTGGCATCTGTGTCTTACTCAGTGAAGACAGCCTGAAACTGCAAACTTAACTTTTCTTGCCTTAACAATAAAATCAAAAGTGCAAAAGAAGTGAGTAAAAGAACAAATGCTACACAAAAATAGTAAAACAAACCAACCCAAAATGTCCAACGAGACAGCTGCTGTTCCCTGACCGTTTCGTTCAGTTGAAGAGCAGAAACAAACCTCCTTTAGATACAACTTATAGACTGCTCCTAAGAGCAAGGTTGTCTCCATTTTCAGTGAGGAATTCTAACAACATGCTAAGGGTTATCAGTTTTCAAGTCATTTGCTGAAAACCAAATGCTGTCACTAATAATGATTAGACCTTGGTCTTTGAAGGATGCTAAGTTAAAAAAAGAACCCTGTGCTACTACATTCAGCCCATAAAGGATCACTCTTTTATTAGCATAGCTGAAGGATTAGTAGAAATGTTTGTCTAATGAATACAGCTACTATATTTGAGCACATGCCTGAATAAGCTACTGGCTGATTGAAACCTATCTATTTATAAGTACTCCTGAATGGTCCAAAACCTATCAGTATTACTGCAGTATTACAAAGGTTTTGCATAACAGTAAATATTTTATTGCCAGTCTTATGTCTGAAACCTATAACACAAAATGTACAGGAATGACTTTCCCACATCTGGCCTGATTTCCAGTCTCTATAATCCATACAGCTTTCACGAGATGTACCTTTCTGTAAATGTACCTCTTACACCTCAGAATTAACAGCTGTTCCTACGACAGACACAAGATCCTATATATGGGCACGTTTATACATGTATATACATATATATATATATGCACAATGTAAACAAAAATAATTAATTTCTTGAAATAATTTTTGAAACACAAAGCACTTAGTTTGAGTAATCACACTGAAAACAGCCCCATACAGCTGATGGCATTTTTTTTTTCTCTTTAGACTAAGATTTTTCCTACCAAATTCCAGTTTATTTTTAAGTTCAGAGGACCCAAGTTGTGTGCCCTAGCAGCTGTTACCTTTTTGCTATTTTGTATACATTTCTGGTAGAGAGCTCTTTGTGAATGACATTAGGTTCTTGTATATTATTTTAATTTGTATTACTCTGGAAATAGCATTAGTTTGTTTAGCTTCCTTTTATCCTCTGAAATACACCATGCCCATCTGTACTGTCAGTCATGCAGTCCCTGATACTGAGACAGAAACACTGAACAGAAGAGCTAAGTCAAAATAATTTCAAAGATACTTTAGAGCTTCTCAAGCAGTACTGGTCCAAAGCAGGATAAAATTATTACCTGTTTTTTTTTTCTGTCTTATTATTTTGAAAATCAGAGGCATAGTTTCAACCAATGTATGTATAAATCTGAAAGCTGAACTTGTAAATGTGTTCTCTGTATTTGATATAAATACACCATTTTTAGCCATGAACAATTATTCAAAGCTTTACTTCTTTCCTAAGCACTTTTGGTACAGAGCAGTGCATGAATGCTGGGAGGAAAGCTGCCTGCCTTTCTGAATGTACCAGCCAGTCTGGTGGAAGGAACATCAAGGACAATGGGAATGGAACACAACATTTACTGGAATGTATTCAGGATGACCTGTGTGAGTCAGTGTGGCCTCACCAGCTCCAAGAACATTCACTTCTGCTCATGAGTAATGTCTCAACCCAAAAAAGCCTTTTAGCACCACACCCGGCCCAAGACAGCCCTTTGGGTGAATCAGGAGATCTTCCCTAGGTTTTAACCACCGGGGGCTCAAAATACATCATAGGTTGAACCATAATAGGTCAAAGGCATAATAACAAACCCTCAAACTGTAGAAATAAATTCTTTTTCATACATCATACTTCCTGGCTTTACACTCATCTTCAAATCTCTGAGACAGTTGCTTTCCCTGTCTGGGTTGGTAGACTCTTCTGGTTTACCTCCATGTCACACCAAATTAGCTCCAATGGCAGACTGATATAAAAAGGGATAGAGTCTAATACCTCTAGAGTCAAAAAGACAAAAGATCAGAAAGTATCTCAAGTTCTAGTGTGAACTGTAAGCTATTCCTGCAAAACAATGCTTTAATTGAGTCCATGCTACACCAAGCAATAATCACTATCATGTGCTGTATATAGAGCACTTGAAAATAACAGATATTAGAGAGGTTTTTTGTAGATGTGACAACTATATTAGGAAAGGACTCATCAGTTTTGCTAAAATCTCGAGAATTCTGCAATTGTCATGGGAGTGATTCAAGTAAGATGAAGCTGCTTCTCAACATGGACATCTGAAGTCTTCAGTCTTTAAGAAATATTCCTTCCTTTTTCAATACTAGCTAGTTTTTTTGACAGCCAGAGCTTTTATAGAAACATTGTCCTCATGACAATGGTCTCCTAGAGCTATTCTGAACCAAATGCTGCTGGCATGAGCATAGAAAATTAGTACCATAGAAAATTGAGGTGGCTTTTGTGTCTGTAAAGTTTTCAAAGACCCCTGTGATGATCTCCAAAGCAGCAGTATGGGCTCACCTTGTAGCAGAGGAAGAAGAAAACACCATCAATACAGAGATAACAAGTACATACCTGGTAGAGAGATTTACATGAGGTGTTCAGTCTTATCCATGAAGTGGCTGAGATCTTCTGGCATCATTATCTGTTCTGAAAAGCCAATCTGCTGAACAGGGAGTCAGCTCCTGCCTCTCCATCTTCCACACCATGTAATACGGTCTGTACATATTTAAATTGTGTATTTTTAAGTATCTGCAGATATCTCCCCTCTATTACATCAATTATGACAGGAAAACTGATGTGCAGTCATAGCATTAGTCATCCCGCTCTTTAGGAACACACCGTCTGTGGACAGTAGGGTTTACCTCTTCTAGGTGAAAGACAAAGTTGTTCACATCCTACACATCTGCTAAGAGAAAGAGGCTCAAAGGAGGAAAAAACTCTGTGCTGAGAAAACATGCTGAGTACCAAGGGAGAGGCACTGAAAGGGCAGAATGACTTTTTCATGTGACCACCTCAGGCAAAGAAATAACTTGGAAAAGAACAAAATCAAAGGGAAAGAACTTAAAGGCCCTCTTCCTATCTTACTTTTCTTAATTTCCCATCTATCTTTCTTAAATGCTAGGCAGAAGCCACTACACAAAAATAAATGGGGCTTCATGTTTTGCACCTTCAAACTTCAGCTATGAAAGCACCTCAGGCAGACTCAATAAAAATTGTTGTCTTTTAAATCAAGACAACTGAATTCAAGTCTTGTGTTTGCAAGCTGATAGTGGGATAGAATTCTGGTTTAAAATTTGTCATCAGATCACAATAAAATTTGAATATTTTTAGGCCCCTGAACAATTCCACACCTAAACTCTTTCTTTCCAATAAAATTTAGTCCTGGGAACAATATAATAGTTTTAAAAGATATTTTCATTTTCTTAGTGAATAAGGTTAAGTCCTATCAGAAATATTTATAAAAAGATTGTATTTGTGGCACAGTCTCTTACAGCCTTTTTTTTTCAGTCATGTGGGCCCCTTACTATACATATGAGCAAAATGGAAGCAGCTAAAGCAAATTCACTCTGCAAAAACTTTAATGCCTCCTCCATTTCTGGGCCATTTCAGTGGTGTTTTGGAGCCAGCTGTCCTTCACTAGCAGGTAAACCTGTTGCTAAGATGGTAATTTCTGTGGGGACTTCATATTTAAAAACTGTCAGCAAATAATTTATTCTCCATTCTAAGAACTTCACAAAGATACACACAGCTTTACAAAGGCTTTTCCCTTCATGCACCAAAATAATATGCATTTACTGCTGTTTCAAATCTAATTAAGTCTTTAGTCTCCCTGTATTTTCTGACTTTCTCTTCAGGGAGAATATTCTTACCATTCAGTAACAGCCCATTCCATAGACTGTGCAAACCCAGAACACAGATAATCACATTTTTGGAGACAGCATCATTATCATGAAGGGAAGATCAAAATACAACCCTGTAAGTGAGGAAACTATTTGTGCAGGTTACTGGAAAACCCTGGGAAAAAAAACCCAAAAAACCCCCAAACCCTCCTATTTTAAAGCAAAGATGCTTTAAAATGAAACCATGTGAAACAGCCTAGATGAAATAACTCACTGGGGTGTAGTCAGATGTAAGTATTTTAGATTAGACTGCAGTTTTATTGCTGCCTCAGTGGGGGAAATCCCCATGACTACAAAAGGCCCAAATGAAGTGCCAGTCCATTGCTAATGGGACAAAAGTTACGTATATTTGAATAAACCAATACTGCTATAGGTAATAACTGTTTGTAAACCCTAAGCCTGCTACTTTGGCTATACTACAAGAACAACAAAAAAGCCTCAATTCTTGCTCTCAGCACCCCGCTCCCGCCCTGCAATTAACACCGAATTAAAATCGGAAAGTGCCCTGGACACCTGCGGAGCCACCTGAGGCCGTGGCCCTGCCCGCCGCGGGCAGCAGGCTGGGTGGGCTCTGCTCCCACCTCCGCTGTGGCTTCTGCATCTCCATCTCCTCCGGCGCTCCTGCATCTCCTCGGCCACAGCGCCGGCCCCGCTGCGGTACCCTGGCTGGGGCATCCCACAGCATCCCGGCGCCTGCGGGAGGCGGGCGGAACTAATCCCCCCTAATCGCCTTACAAATACCGGTAGCTCTCGTCCAGGAAATCTGCGCCTGAGGAACCAAAACACCCAACTTTGTCAGACAGCAAGGCCCGATAAGAAAGAATCTTAAAAGGCAGCCTGAACTCTGAAGAAAGCTGACCACAAGAACAGCACTGTACAGAAAAATGTTTATTGAGGCCGTTGTTGCCTGAGAACTGCTACCATTTCATCAGCAAAAGCAGTGGTAAAAGAAACAGTTCATTATTGTCTTCCTGTCGTGAAATCTGGTCCGTGTGTCAGCACTGGTCTCTCAGCTGGTTGCTCAGCTCCTGAAGTTCAGCAATCATGTTGTCCATGGCTGTCACCTCATCAGCTATCTCACTGTGAACATCATTGCTTGTTACATCTACAAAAAGTTGCTGCACGGCAAAAAGAAATACTTGTAAGTACTTTATAAATAAATACTTTTAACATACAGGCAGTTTCTCTGTTTTGGTGTAGAGACTAAATACAGGAAGCTCATCACCACTATACTGCCATTCCTAATAGTGCTAACAATGACAGTATCTCTCTCTAACCAAAGGCCATTTTGTGGCCTATAAACAGAGGGTGCACACACACATATGGACACATACACAGGCCTGAAAGCTGTGCCACACAGCTGAGGTTTTGCCAAAGGGGTTGAATCCTCCTGTGGACACTGGGGTTCTGTTCCAACCTAACTGCCTACACTGACTCCTGATTCCACTGAAAGTAAAGAACTTTCTCATTAAACTCGTATTAGAAAAGCATCACACACACTGTCATTGCAGTTTGCAAGCCCACCTGCTGATAAATTAGCTGTGAATTTTAATCACCGCTTCCCCCAGTGTCATTTTCTGTTGCATCATTTTCTCCAAAACCTCAAATGAATATTTTTTGACATTTGATGTCCAGATATACATGGGTAGAGACATTCACCTGCGTGTAATTAAGCTATACAAGAGAAAACAAAACACTACAGAATAACAAAAAATAGATTGTTCTTGAAGACAAAAAGAGCAGCTAACTCACAAGCAACGATAATCTTCATCTATTCCCAGGGAAAGCAAGGGAGAGGACTGTTACATGTTACATGACTGGCCTAAAGCCTCAAGAAATGCAAGCTCTGACTGGAGCTTTGCACATGCTGGACCCCAACCTGTTGCTATTGCGAGACCAGGACCTGTCACTTGACTCAGCTAATACTGAGGCTGTGTGAGGTACCATTCCACAAAAACATGGGGAAGAAGTGACACCCAAACATATGTTTCCTCTTTATTATGTAAAGGGAGAGTGATTCACACTTCATTTGACACAAACACAAAGCCTACATTTAGAGACAAAAACAAACAAAGAAAACAAAAGTTGCTCTGGAGTACATATGTACATCATTATACCATCAACACATAACGGGACAATACAAATATGTATATAAACAAAAACGTTCTTAAAAGGCCTGAACCAAGGTCTTCAATGTGCCCCAAACCAGTGTTGTCACTGAAGAAAGGAACATCCTACACAAAAATAGGAACATGTTCGTGCTACAAGTACAGAAACCTTTCTGACTTTCAGGCCAAAAACGTCATACTGGGAATGTGACAGAAAAGTTTGGTTCTTTCTGGCTAAGACAACTAAATAAACCAGGATAACATAATTATTTTTCTTTTCTTTTTTTTTTTTTTGCCCTCTCACAGAGTTAAAGAGATCTACTAATCCAGACAGCTTGGAAAAGTTTCATGCACCGCCATTCTTTATGGTCTGTGCCCCATATTTCCCCAAAACAGTAGCCACACTTCATACACTTATGATACATCTCCATAAGCTTTCCCTTTTCCACAGACCCCACCTGTCAGGTACGGATGATGCAGGGGGCAAGGAGCAGAAGAGAGCCTGCTGTGCTATTTGCCATCACATGTGACTGCCCAGAGGGCTCTGTACAGAAAGGAGCCTATGAGCAACATATCTTTGAGTTGCAGACTATGGGTGCATAACACAAGAGCTCAAATGTCAAAGATGGAGATCCCAGAAAAGGCAAGAAGTCTGAGAAGCAACATTCTTTCATCTGTTCAAGAAAACTACTGATTTGTTCCAATTGCATGTCATGACTAAAAAGTTTTGGAATTTTAACTTTTAAAAGTGACTTTCATTGTCTTTTATTCCTTCTGAAATCTTAACTAGTGAGTCTGCCCTTAGCCCATTTTTTAAAGTTCTTTTCTCTATTAAAGTAAACAAAATGAAAGAAAAGTCCCATGCTAATATTGACTCATAGGGCAGTAAAAGAAGATTCTGCAGTCAAGCTTGGACAGGCACAAACAGTGCTAAACTGTTTGTGCATTGGATCTGACAGAAGATGACTGAGTTTTTAAACTACAACACACTTTGAAAATTCAGTATGACTTCAGATTAAAAATAAGATGCCATCCTGGCAAGGATGCAAAAACAGTGAGGTCACATAAACAGCTTCATCTCTAACTTGTCAGTTTTCTCAGAAGTACTGTAAAACTTAGAGGCAGCATTATCTTCCAGTAGTAGAGATGTTCACTTCAAAAATTATGAATACAATTTACTAGACTCCCACATTCTTCATCTTTCAGATACTGTATTATCTTTCACAATATAAACTACCTGTACTTGTATTCATATAATTTATGTCACAGAGTCTTGCTTTCTCTATAGTAATATTCAGTCTATGCACCTTAAAAAATTTTGTGAGTCACAACAAAACTTATGATGTGGCCTTTTTCAACATAGTCCAAAGTCTTAACCTATGCTAGTATCTAAAAACAGAGTTACAGATCCAGCTAGTGTCTGCTTTTGCAACTTTCCCAGGCTTCTATCCTTAAAATTAAAGGACTTAAAAGAGAATGAGCCAAGTTTAGCACACTGA
>JAWWLZ010000118.1:33883290-33917542 GCA_035041345.1 Poliocrania exsul
ATTAATTCCTACCCTCGCTTTTCAAACTCCCCTTGGAACGTGCTCTTGTGGCCTTTTGCTAGAAGCAGTTTGGCAACACAAACCACTGAAACAAGGATGTTACTTAATGGAGAGGGTAACAGAAAACCTGTTAGAATAATAATTCAGTAATACAGAATTGCAAAGTGGAACCCTTTGTCCATACTTCTGCACTCATATGCTTAGATGGCACATGACGAAGTGCACCAAAACAGCTTTTCCACCCACAAAATAGCTTTGTTATTCACTAAACTGCAATTTTCCAAGTAAAAAAGGTGGATTGCCTCCAAAACACACATGTGGTGGAAAGCAGTACCATTAGCAGTTGCAGTAATGTTTTGGGTATATTTACTAATAATTCAGAGAACAGATTGACGATCACAAGAGGTAAGGCTTTCTCCTTGGGTACTTTTTAGTGACTGATCTACTAGTGAACATGACAGGTAATTCAATGAGCCATTGTATTTTATTACATAAAATGTATATTCAAGGTTTTCCAGGTATATTTCACAGGAGGTTTTTGAACATTAAAAGAAACATGGACATGTGAAAAATTTTAAGAACCAGTAAGGACAGAAGGTAAAAGAGATTAGCTCAGTTGGTTAAAAACTTAGTTGTAATAATGCCAAGGTCATAGGTTCAATCCCCTGTATGGGCCATTGACTTACAAGGTGGACTCAACGATCCTTGTGGGTCCCTTCCAACTTGGAATAGTCTGTGATTCTGAGGTAAAAGCATGCTTTTAACATTTATGTGGAGTGCTAGGAAACTGAGGCTTTTGAAACTATGTCCTTTGCTGTAATCTTTTGTTGTACTGTCGCTCCTTTATACAGAGCCCTTTAGCTTTCCCTTGTTCAATTCTCTCTGCAGAATCTGTATATACATATCTTGAAGCCTCATGACATCATGGTCTCAGAGCCTTTGCCACAAGGATGTCATTGTTAATTAAATGGAATAGCTCAGAAGCAAAATTTCCCAAATCCGTGTTCTGTACTTAAAAAAGTGGCACAAAAGACAGAAATGGCCTAACAGAAATGCCAGATTAAGACCTGAATGCTTTACTGTTATTAGAAGAAATCCGTGGTTTAAAAATATGACTTCATACTATTCTGAAATAAAATAAAAACATCTGATGTAATTACAGAAATCAAGGACATTTCAAATTATATATTCAATTGCATACTTGTAATTCATGCATTCAGTCTCACAAGGGGTATTCTTCAACACTGATTATGCTAAAAGCAATTGGTGACTGGCTTTCTGTTTCCACAAAGAACTGGAATCGATAACTCATTTCTTCCAGTCTCATGCATATTTACTTTTTTAAATTCCTACCTTCTTTCTCACCACGATGCCATCTAGCTTAGTTGTCTATCAAATAAAATCTACAATGACTACAAATACTAAATATAACCTGAGAGAAGAACACAGAATGCTGCATGGAAACAAAGGTGTATGTATCCATTTACTAATGTTCATGATTTTACATTGCTAAAAAACAATTGCACAAGGCAGTTACACAGATCATCTCTATTTAAAACAGTCCAGTTGGCAAACTGGAGAGGCTCAGAAATTAATGGTGAGCTTTGTAAACAATCTCAGCAGAAGCTTTTATTTTTATGTGCTTCTTTGTTTTGCTATGGAAATACTCTTCTCTTCCTTGTAAGATAATTGATTAAAGCTTTTCTGAAATTCTTTAATCAGGCTCAGAGGTTTTTCTTGGCAAACTACTAAAATCCTTCTAATCGAGGAAACTGCTACAATGAAACCCATAAAACACATATCAGAAGCTAAAATTAGGATGAAAAGAAAATTAGGAAAGAGAGCATATATATACTTCTCTAAAAATTATAAAAATTGAATGAGAACAAGATGAAAATAGAGTTATATAACAAAAATAGAAAATTAGTGCAAGCAATATCCCCAAATATTTTAATTAAATATAATACATAACATTTGATGAATAACAGTAACAGGAGTCTGCATCATCTCAAAATACCTAAAATGGGCAAATACATGTAGAAAGTTCTATTCCTAGTCAGCTGTCAATCTGCTTAAAATAATACAGTAGACCACTCCCAGAAATGCTATGTAAACTAAAAACTGAGAAAAAAATTCATTGAAAAAAAACCAACCATCTACAAGATGCTCCATGACAAGCCCTACCAGTACTACAATACTGTAGCTATCAAACACATTAATCTTTACCACATATAAGACTATTTTCCATGGACATTTCTTAGTGCAAAGAGTTTGAGACCCTTTAATGTTAGCTATATCACTCCTAAAAGATTGTATTACTATGGAACGCTATCCTGTGCATGATTGGCTTTATAGTAGGAAGTATTGCAGTCATGTACAATATGTTATTAAAAAGGAATTTGAAAAAAGTGTTTTACCTCTCTGCTCCCCTTGAACAAATGAGATGTTTCCACAATCACAGCTAATTCTATCTGCTCTCTCTCCTCAAATTCACACAACCCAGGAAAGCTACATTTAGGGGACAAGAAATGAAACACTCCTGGGATCCATGAGCAGCAGCAGCTGGTTCCTCTTACCCTGGTACTACACACAATCTCCCTAAGAACTCATAACCTCTGCAACCAGATCCATTAATTTTGCAAGGGATTTTTGGAAGTGTTTGACTACTCTACTAAGATATTCTTTGGCCTGCCTTTCACATTCACCTTGCTGTTTTCACTGAGAGTACTGAACCCTGCTTGGAGCACAACCTGGTTTCTGGCAAGGTAACATCTCAGCTGAAGCTGGTAAATTAAGTTCTCTGGATTTTGCCCAGAGCATACATTTACAAACACAAAAGTTAACTGAACTTAACTGAACTACAGTGAAGGATGAGCAAAATACCTCTTCTATTTTCCTTTGTTCTGGTTACTAAGAATCAATGTTATGAGTGTAATACATTCAAGTTACTTTCAAAGGCTCATTTGTGGAATTTTCAAACTCATGGGTAAAGATTACCTTTCTTTAAATAATTTATATTATTTCTGATACTGAGACATTCAGGAACAATATGGAAAGAAAGAGAGGGTTATGCACTGCATCTTATATAGAAAAAGATTTTAAAACTGCAGTATGTGTCCTTTCACAAAGTCTGTTATCTGCAATCTGGATGCAAAGGTTTTAATTTTTGTCCATTTTTATATTAAATATCTATTCTTCCATACCTCCAAAAATTAAATCACTTGCCTACATAACTTCACTGGTATGCATACTGTCATTACTGATACCACTATCAGTGGCTTTTGGCAACCTCTCTGTCTCAGAACAAAAATTCATGAACATATAGGATGATTAAACATGAAAACTTCCCCACCTGTGTATCCTTGTATTTTTCTCTTAAGTCCATGAGCCTGTGATAAGCTTTAATTGCTTCTGAAAACTCTCCAACATCTGTACTGGTGAGAAGATAGTTCTCCCATATTTGCCAGTGCTCATAGTTGCACTTGAGAGCTTCTTGGAGGGTTCGAAATGCTTTGATCCTATTCAATAATAAAAAAAGAATAGAAATTAAGATTCCATATTAAATCTTTATTATAGAAGATTTCTATACTAAAATAAGTTGGCATTGTAACAACTGAACAGCACCTTATTTAAAAAAATCATATTTAGAAAACAGTACAATGTAAAAGCTATTATTCATAATACTGATAATCCCTTAACCCCTCTTGCAAATTACTTTCTATCAGTTCACTCACAACAGTACACTCTGTAGTCTGAACAAGGTAATTTCTGTTAGCCCTTATAATTAATTTTTTACAAAAATTCATCAAAATTGTGCCATCTATGTCAATATTTTCCTTTCTGAATTTTTAAATGGAACCACAAGAAAACAACCTTACTCATGCTGCAGTTGTAACACACATTAAAAAATTAAAAATCACCAAGTTCATGGCAGATGCAGAATGCTACTGACTTACTCCATCACACAGCAGAAGGTTACTTAACAGGTTTTTGGGATTTATTTTAAACATTTGCATATGGTAAACATGCATAGCCATTGCACAGAAGCTCAGCATTTTGAACTGTTTTTTTTTCTTTAGGTCAGCTGGAAGGTTTGCTTACACCCTCTGCTCCCTGACGCTGCTCAGTACAAATGTGCCACAGTAGCCCCAAACACCATTGGGGTCCTTCACCAAAGGTGCTGCCCAGTGAACCATCTCACAGTGGCAGGAGAAGGTGTTATGTAACAAAGGTGGACGGCAAAATTCCTATAAAATCACTACCAAGTTGTGAAGCATCTTTATTTTTTCATACGGATCCACTGCAGGCAACTCTTGACCATTCCCTTTACAAAGGAGAGAAGTAATGGCATTCTCTGGTAAGGAAGATGCCATCTGAAGTATATGTTGGTAAGGTCTGTGTGCTTACTGTAAAGCTTTAAACACACTGCCAAAAGCTGCAATAAATTTGAACCTTTAAAAAAGCCTTTGCTAGAGAATTGCAAGGATATGGTTCTTTCTAAGAGACTGAAGTGTACTCTCAGTTGGACAGTCATGATATGTAAAAAACCACAAAGGAATAGATTCCTTTAAATAAAAACTTGAAACAGAGTTTTCCTAGGCTGGTAAAAAAATCTGCTTTGGGAAGACAGGACAATAAATCTCTTTTTAATAAATATCACATAAAGATGGCCTGTTATCAAAATTTGCAATTCACTTGCTCTATTGCATGAGTAAGTTGTTAAAAGTGCTGCCTTAAAGAAAGCTCAAAGAAATTGTTGGCTGAGTTTCAAAAGAGAGTGTAAATATCCCAGCCAGAAAAAGGCAATATCTAACTAGTTGATCAGGCCATTAAAAGTTTGAAATGGCTGGGTCAGGGAAAAATGTAAATAACTGCCCATCTAAGCCCATACTATTAAAAGAGTTATCAAATACACATTAAGACAGCAGATAGATAGAACAAAAATATTTAAGGAAAACAGATAATTGGGTACAGCTACAGCAGAACAGCCCACAGGCAGGACCTTCCCAGGTTCACTCCCCTTTTCTCTCTCTTCCTGATAAACTGAGAGTCATGATGTTGATGAGTAAATGTACTAACAGTTGACTCTCCTTCACTGTTAACAGACTCACTAAGGCATTTCAGCCTCTGATTTTGATAGATTATATCAGAAAAGAGTAGAGACCCGCTCCTTCCTCTGTGGATTTTGCTACAATGGAAGTTGGGATCTGCCACAGCTCTCTGACAGGCTAGAAGATGCTCTGCCTGACTCATGTACCCATTGAGAAACTCTGCAACTGCTCTTCAATATCTGCAGGATTCACTTGTATCATCTCTCCCATCTTCCCCAAAAAGTTAGTAAATTCTCAGGGGGGCAGCCACCAATAAGATGGAAATGTGCAATGTAATCAAGATACCAAAGGGATGGGGTGGAAGACATCTTCCACAAATCATTACTCTTGTCATGCTAATAAAGTCCTCCAGATCTCAAAACAAATCCCCTATGTGTTTAACTAATCATATAATGATGGAGTATCCTTTACCATTGAACCAATTCATACTCAAACAGGAAACAGTAGCTGTACCAATGCATTATCCTGTCTTGGAAACCAGGAACCTTTCACCCAGGAGAGGACAGAGGGCCAGTCCCAGTTTGTTCTGACAAATCTGAGACCTAGATTTCAAAGACTTCCTGGCACCCAAAGGAGTTCTGGTAAACCAAATCATAGAGTCTGCTTTCATCACAATTAATTTTTTCTGGAGGAAATTCAGAATACACAAAACTTGTAGAGTCTTATAAAGCAAACAACCCCAAAACCCAACAAAACTCCTTTCCTCTGGGTGTTAGCAAATTGTTTGCATACACTTTTCAAAAAATGTAAACATTTTATGTTTGTCTGCTGTATGAGACTCTGCCAAGCCTTGGCTGAATGCACAATCCATAAGTGGGCCTGATTTAAAAGCCTGATTGGAGTAAAGCTTAATTTTTTTGAGCGAGTGAAAGAAAACAATTAACTCAAATGTCTTCTTTTTGTTTTCCTTTTTTAAATCCTCAATCAATTTTATTTCTTTTTTGATGGCAGACTTGAAAAATAAGAATTTGAACTATCACCACCACTCACCTCCCACTAGGTAAATTATTCTAAAGTGTCTTGCTCTAGATATTCTCTGTTTTGAGAGTGAGTTAAAAGAGCTCACACACAGTCTTGGGCTATGAGTGACTATGCAAATAATCAAAGAAGTTGTTATTCCATAGCAAATACAAGCCACACTTGGTTATCAGCATGTAATACTGACTTAAAATTTACTGTTCTTATAGACCTATCTCCCACTTGATTCCTGTGGGGGAAAAGTTCAGAAACATGCCCCCTTTAACTGCTTTTGTTACCATATCAAATAGGTTACAAGATTGGTATGTATTTAGCATATTAGATCACAAGAGTAGATTAAATAATAATAAAATTCAACCAATAAAGTGAAACTAATCACTCAGTACTTTCTCAGCCTTGTACTAGATGAACAGACAGAAAAATTATTTTGATTAAAGACATCTTTATGAAACAAGCATAAGATAGTACACTGAGCTTCTGACATTTTGAACTTTATGGAAAAGGAGCATTCTATCACATATCATTCAAGATAAACTGATGTCAGATTTTGAGTAAGGATTCTAAAATATCTTACTCTTTTGTTTCATTCTTTGGGGACAAGTTATAATATGAAATTCTTAAATATTAAGTTCTTCCAGGTAAACTTTCATAACATTGAGTTGAAATAAAAAGAAAAGAACAAGCAAAGTTAGCTTGCATGCAGATCTCCATCTGCTTTTGTAATATAAAATCCAAACTATTTGGTTTTCCCTTAAATCTAATGAGAATAATATACTATGAAATTACACAGGTCTGAATACACAGTTTGCTTGAAACAGACCTATCTTCTTGACTTCATGGTCAAATTAGTTTTCAATTTTGTTATGAATGTTTTGCATTGGTTGTACTTATTACATCATAAACACTTTTAACAAGAAAAAAAGTGCAGAGAGAGGTTGCTACTTGTATAAAGCTTATGAAGCTATTTCCTGTAAAATGAAATAGTTACCAGTAATTCAACCTGGAAGAGAGAACTGAAGGGCTAAGAATTACAAAATATGAGGTAAGCACCTTAAAAGAATACAGCACTCAAAGTCAAAAAAAGGAAATCCCAGTTATTTCTTTTGGTAGAAGTATCTTCTAATCCTTTTGAAGTACTTACTTCTGTTTTAATCTGATATAAGCAGTTGATAAATTGTTCCAGGCCTCAGCATTCTAGAATGATAAAAGGAGAAGTATCAAAAAATTTTTCACTTATATTGTGCTTACTTGACAAAAATATCTAAATGAAACTACTGTCAAACTTCATTGATTGTGTTAATCACACGTATTGATGCACTTTATAAAAGGCAGTTAAAGTATTACATTGAAATAAAAACTATAATATTAAAATTGAAATACATAAATAAATATTACTGCCTACATCAGCAACAATCATGTATATAAATACCAATTGTGGCTGGAATACACTAAGTCAGCTCTGGCTTTCAGTCTAAACTGCAAACAGGTATCCTCTTCTGGAAAGGTCATTGCTCATTAGCTGCAAGCTACTTACCTGCACCACTCTCTTACTGCAAAAAAATGATCTGAATGTCCCCTAGTGCATATCTCAGGCAAAACCAGGAAATAAAACCAGCAGAGCCATGCACAGAGATGATTCCTGCCCATTGTCTTACACTGCTGCAAATGTGAAGCCCCAACATTGAATTCTGCAAAGTGACAACTGGAATAGATTTGCAGAACAGAACCTGAGCACTGCATTGAACTGTACTCTGGTTTGAAGGCTGTCCTCAGGCTTAAAGAGCACTTAAACCATGTTGGGGAACCTTTCTGAGACTTAACTGATAGAAAAGGTCACTATGTTGCTGCAGATGACTGTATAAAGACAAGTTTCACCTCCATAACTGAGAGCCAGCCCAGCACCCTTTACTCATAAAAGAAATGCCACTTAACCCACTGAGAAGTTGAGTTGGCTTGGTCAACTGAATACAATTAAATGCAGATCCTAGAGAAATAAGTGAACACAATTTCAGAATCTACTTGAAAGTAAATCTACTGTACTGAACAAGAAAAAAAACCAATGAAAAAATACCAATATATAAAGTAAAAATTCCATTTAAATACAGAGTTGTCTGTATGTAGATTTTTCTCCCCAAGGAACTTTTTTCATTTTATAGTAAAGAAAAAAAGAATATTCCATCACCTCTCACCACTCTCATTCTCATTTCCCAACAGAAAGGAATGAATAATAGTTTCTATCACATAGGTGGCACTAACTCTAAGCAAGCAACATGCTTTTAAAGAACAGTATTCCAGTATTAGAGAAAGGTATTCCAGCTGACACTTCCACTATCTCAATGCACAGTCAAAGGGCAATATTGCACACTTGTCTGTCCTGCATCCTGAAAAAATGGCTAAACTCCATTCTCCCTGTTCTCATGAACTATATAGTTACAAATGTACCTGTCATACAACAATTTATTTGACCTTTCTTTTCCCCCAAAGAATATGATTACCTAAAGGACAAGGTATTTTAATTTTTTGTTTTATCTCTCTTTTTAGCTCTCCTCACAATTACTCATTCACTTTTCTCTGTTTTAGCAATGTATGCAAGCATAAAGGAATTTCTTAATTATATTTTAACATTCACACACTTATATTTGGACAAAGTTAAGCACTGGACAAGTATTTTTTTGAAGCTCCATGACAAAAACTTATCCTTCACACACAAGTTTAATTTATTCAAAGGGCTAAGGTTTAAACAAGTTTTTCATTATTGCCTTGCTTGTTTATAATGAAAACATCCTTGTTGCTTTTAGATAAGCCATCTGAATTGCTTGTTCAAAAGTACATACATCTGGTTCCAATGTCACACAGCGCTGAAATGCTTTGGCAGCACCTTCGTAGCCTTCTAATGCAATGTATGCACAGCCCAAGGAAAACCATACACCGAGCTGGAAAGAAAAAATGAAGGGTTACATAGATACCTAGATATTTCTGCATAAAAGAAGTCATTTTGCCTGGATAAACAGAATTCTGGCTTATTTTACCTGTTCTTCAGCTATGATAGTACTGTACTGGAAAAAATAATATCCTATATATGCAGATTATAGGAAAAATTTAGGTTCAAACTTTTAATAAATATGGATAAACAAAGGTGTTAACTACATAAAGACCACATAACCATTTGTGAACTGCTCTTTAACAGTCCATCTTTGTTTAGAGAAGTAAGTCAGAGCTATTTAGAAGTTTGCATATTTTGTTTCAACTCGTGAAAAATCCATACTTACTTTTATAGTATTACAATTAGGTCAAATGGTAAACACTAGGAAATATATTCCAAGGAAATCCCATTTTACAAAAAACATCTCCAATTACTGATCATGAACACTTCAAAGTTATAGCTGTACTTGTAAGAAAACCAATCTTCTCAAGTTTATAGTGCAATGTCTAGAAATAGAAATGTACTTGCACAAAAACCAGAACTTTACCAGTTCAGTAATCTTGCATTGAAATTCTTTAGTTATTACAAACAAATACCTCTCATCCATACAGAGGCAACCAGGGAGAAAGGCTCAGCACATCCCTTCTCCACTCCCCCTCCTCAGGAAGCTGTAGAGAGCAATGAGGTCACACCTCAGCTTCCTTTTCTCCAAACTAGACATGCCCAAAGTCCTCAGTCACTCCTCATAGAACATTCCTTTCAGTCAGCCCTCTCACCAGCTTTATTGCTCTCCTCTGAATGATTTTAAGGCCTTTCACATCCTGCTTAATCTATGGGGCCCAGGACTCCACACAGTGCTCAAGGTGAGATTGCACCAACACCTCATATAGCAGGATAATCATCTCTTTGGACCTGCTGGTTGTGCTGTGTCTGATGTGCCCCGGGAATGCAGTGCCCTCTTGGCTGCCAGGGCTCACTGCTGACCTACACTGAACTGCTCTCCAGTGATAGGACAAGTGGAAACAGTTCAAAGCTGCATCGGGGGAGGTTTAGACTGGACAATAGGAAGCATTACTTTAGTGCCAGTGTTCAAGAGGCATTTGGACAACACCCTTAAAAAACATGCTCTAACTTGCCAGGTCTGAATTGGTCAGGCAGCTGGACTAGATGATCACTGTATGTTTCTTTGAACTGAAACAGTCTCTGGTACTCTAAAGTATCAGATAAAGGTATAAATTAGAGCAAAACACATACGTATTTTCATAGCTCTTCAATAGCAAGTTCCTGATTTGTCACATGGTTAATTCTCAAAAAGCTGCAAATTAAGCAGTATTGCCCTTTAGACAAGTTCTGTGATTCAGAAAACCATTAAATCCTAAGTACATTGGCAGAACATTTCCTGACAGCATTATGTTGTTTAAATATATGCAGTCAAAACAGAACATTTTATAAGGTGATGCAAAATCGTTCCAGGTAGTACTACCTACTGCAATAAACTCAGCCATTTCTCCATTCTAAATGTCAAGGTAAAATACCATAAACAGTTTTTCTTGGAACATTTTTGAGAGGGAAAGAGGTGGGGAAGAGGATGATGGAAAAACAGGTTACATTAACTCTATATTGCATAACATAATACTTCTCGAGTGGTCTGTTTAACATTTGTATTCTCTTGTGTTTTGGTTACTAGTTCTGATACAAGCAACTCTGATAACTCAGGTTCTTCTTAGGAAACCATAACAAATATTTAAACACAAAAACATTGCCTTAAAAAATTTTGCAAATAAGGGATTTTACAGAGTTGAGGATAAAGCGATTGGTTCATGTGCAAGGACCTTTTTTACCTCTACAGACTAATTGCAAACTCAGTAGCAAAATTTTTTTTAGTTCTCTCAAAATGAGACTCATTTTCCTATCTCCGAGACTCAATATCAGTAACAAGATGCCTTGACCTATCTCCTGTAGAATTTATAGTTAATCTGCCTCAAAGCTTAGATGCCAGAATACAAACACACAAAGTTCATCTGTCAGACCTGGCACCCTGGTGGGCAGTCTTCATTGTATCGAGACAAGAACTGAACAAGCTTGAGAGTAAAGATATCCTCTTGTTTTAATGGGTGTACATGGATGGCCCATCCCTAGAGCATGTGGATAAACAGGTGAAGATAGAAATCCCAATTACATCAGCCTGGGTAAACACAAAAATCTACTTTTCAATATTGGCATCCTGTCACCTTTCATGATCTGCAAACTCATCAATCAAGGAAGAAACTACATGAGAAGAGAAAACTGTCAAATCTCAGCAGGCACAATTAACAGGAAATAAACATCCAGTTAATCTCATTTCTTAAGGCTCTTTTATCCATCAAGTTTCCAGAAGTGCAGCACTCCCACGTGGCTGCTACCTCATTAACTCCCCTTTATCTTATTTCTAGATCAGTAACTTTCTGGACATGAAAAGTGGGAGTAGAGACAGGAGCAATCAACTGCGAAATTGAAGGCGAGCTCCAACTCTACAGCTCAGGATACAAGTTAAATAGTGCTTGTGTAAAGGGTGGGACAAAAACAATCACTGCATTTTTTATAATTCTAAGGAATAACAGCTTTATATAATTCTAAGGAATAACAGCAGTGCAGTCTCACTTCTGAGCTTGTAATTCCACAATTTCATTTGACTAAAACTTCCACCATTTTCAATTTTTGAGACTGAGGGTGAGCAGCTACATCTCTCCCTGACATCCGATCCCGTCAGATCTTGGAACTAAACAGGGTCAGCCGTGGTTAGTACTTGGATGGGAGACTTCCTGGCAATACCAGGGGCTGTAGGCTCTAGTCCTGAGGACTTCACTGTCACTGTCCAAGCTCACTCAGCTGTGGCAGATAAACCTTAGGACTTAAATGGTGGGGCAAGTTCTGCTCATGCTGAGCCTCACCTAAAAAATCCCCTGCGCGGGCTGGAAGGGCACACCTTCCATCCACGTGGGGAGAGCCCTGCCCAAATCTGTGTTCGTGAAATCTGGCCATGATGACGATGATGACATCTCCCAGGTACTGGCTTACTAATGCTTAAGCATGTCAACTCATTCCTCAAGCAAAAGTTACAGTGTGAGAAGAAAGTAAAATGATTCTTTACTTCTATGGAGAAAAGCTATATGAGCAGGTGCTTACTGAAACTTATACGGTGACTGCAAAGAATGAGAAATAATTTTATTTTCTTAATCATTTGAAACAAGGTATTTTGCCCAGCAGTAACTATATATGAAAGTTTGGAGTGAATGAAAAAAATGTGAGAACCTGACATGATGGAAGAGGAGATAAACAGTCTCTGGGATGGGAAATAAGTCACAGAGCTGCACGAGATGCTACGATGTGGAGGCAAAAAGTATGCAGAAAATGGAATGGATTGTGCAGATTGAAAAATGTCACTGTATGTTAAAGAAAACTTTAGAATTGATCAAACAGAAAATTAACTGTGTCAAAGAACAACAAATGGGTATGGATTAAAATTGCAGGCCTCAGTAAAAAGCAATGACTGAATCTCAGAATACTTGACTAAAATGGAGAAGGCAACGTGCTGGGGGATATCTGAAGTCTATGAAAGTAGAAATCCCAGAAAACACAGGGAGATTTCTATTCTTCCACATAGTTTAGTAAATACCATAATGGATGAAATTCCAAGGCTAAATCTTTTAGAGATGAAGCCAGTCAGAAAACAGAATTTACCTTGATCCTTACCATATGAATGAGTAGATTCTAAATGTTACCACACAAAAGATACTTTGTATTACTTTGAATTACTCTGTAATTCACTAGTCCTTCAAGAACAAAGGCAACTCTTTTAGTCCAGAGGATGTTAAATTGAAGAGCTACTTAAAATGAAAAAGCTATGATAAAAACTAAAAGGGGCGGCTAAAACAATAAAGGCCTGCAGAAGACTTGAAACATTTAAAGTCAAGACATTTCAAGGCTTGAGGCAACTACATCTGGTTATTCAAAAAGGCTCTAAAAAGACTAGACAATCATAACAAAAACAAAATAAAGGATACTTCTAAGAATAAGAGGACACACTTGAAAAGCTGGTGTGATAGAAAAATGAGAACACTCAAAGAGAACAAGTCTGCAAGTTAAATGAAAAGACGTGGTAGCTGGGTATAAAGAGCAAACAAAACCAATCAAACAAAAACCCAAGATTCATTGCCTTTGATCTACTATAGTAATGAAATGGTATTTATCATCCCTTAGATATCTGGAAAGGGAGTATGAATTGCTTCCACAGCATAAGAAGTACAGTGGCTCTTTAATCATATATTTAGGATACAGAATGAATTTCAGCTGGGTTTTTTGTGGAAAGAATGGCAAGAATTCCCTTCTTATTGGCGAGGGCATTGAAACGGCTTTCATTTTAAGCTTCCTTTGGATAGGATACAAAATAAACAAGCATCTCTGCACAGTATTTCTCAGCTCTGAGCCTGTAGGTCATCTCCTGCAGCCCATTATTATCTGGAAGTCTTAGTTTCATGAAGTCCCTGTCTGAGTAATATATATTTTGTTGGCATTTCCTGAGTCAGTAAGAGAACTGAAAGACAGGGGAGCATTTTTGGTCATTTTGGTTTCCATTCTCAAGACATTTATAACTTATCTGGAGTTCATTTGAATAACAACGGGACTCTGATTCATGGGAACAAAGTATATCATTGAACTAGCCAAAAAAGTTTCATGATAAATGATTTGAAAGGCTGGAGCCCTTTAAAATTTTTCTAAAGTGGAAGTCCAACTAGTTATGTGGAACTCAAAACAGCAGTTTCAGCACTTTGGAGGGCAAGAAGAAGGAATACCCCACTTTTGCTTGGACCTGGAAACAGCTATGAAGAGCACAATTTATATACATAAACAATCACAAATCTGTTTTAACCTCTGAACACCTTCCACAGGGTGAACCTTACTTGGATGGGATATACTGGTTGACAAACTGAAACAAGATCACAGAAATTATCTGCAGAACAGCTCGCAAAGGATCTGTCAAAATAACCATCTTCATCAAGAGAACTCTTTTGAGTGTGGTTTCAGTTTTGATGCATTACTATAATAAAAGTTACTGTCATCACAAGTGTAACACAATGCTCCTCAGTGACTCCAGAACACAACAGACCAGAACACTTGAAAAAGATTTCTGTGAAATACAGAGATCAGACTTTGTAACACAAAGCCAACAGAGAGAGTAAAAGGATGCTTTCATATAGACTGTACAGCATTCTTCTGGTAACTATTTTGCTTGACACTTGTTCATTATTTATTTGGTGGTAATTACTACTTTTCAGTGGCTTCATCTCTTTGAAATAGAAGAGCTGTACAGGCAAAGATTTAGCTGCATTCAAGGATCTGAATGCAAGAGGATGTCTTCATTTCATGTTTCCAAGTATGCGATGAAAAATTTGCTAAGAACAGTAATAAGCTGTTACTTTGACAACTGTGAGCAGAACTGTAGGAAGGGTCATCATGCAAAACTGAACACACAAAAAAACCCAACATGTGCATCATTGCCCAACCTGCATAGGGTTGATCTGTACGGAACGTTCAAAGCACTCCACACACTCCCTGAATTCCCGGTTGCGCAGATGGAGAAGGCCTTTGGAGCGCTGGGCGCGGGCGCTGCGGTGCCTGGAGAGCTCCCAGGCCTTGTCGTAATACTGGTGGTCTTTAAGAACATCCCCAAGCAAACAATATAATCCTGGTGTTTCCTTTTTCTCCAACTCCCGCCTGAGGATTTCTTCTGCCTGTTAAAGAACAAAGAGAAATCAATACATAATGAGACTATTTATTTTCAGTTAATCACCTACCCGAGCCAATACAGTTTTAGCACTTTGCAATCATCAGCTGAAGACTAACAAGTAGGGCTAGTGAGGAAACATTATCTCCATCCAACACAGCATACAAGATGAAGTCTAGAGAGAATCTGCTTCCAAACTGATTTTTTAAAAACATTTCAACATCAACATAATATGGTGGCTTTTTGTTCAACACACTAAGGAAAATTAAACCATAAAAACAAGAAGCAGCTGTAAATCGTGGCGGCTAAAACAAGGAGGCACAGCTTGCAGGTATCACACACAAAGATAGTTTATTAAATCACTCTATGAAGAAAGGAAAAAACAGGTAAAAGAAAAAGGCAAAGCTCTAACTTCAAATTACACAATATATATTCTTAAATCCCACCCATAGCCCCGTGTTATAGGTAAAACCACAGTGTCTATAGAACTCATCATAGCTTTTAATTAGATGACACTTTTGGACAGATGTTCACTTGGCTATGAGAACCTTATCTCTTCAACATTCTATTCCCATAGGCAGGCTGACCCAAAACCTTCTTATCTTCCTTTGTTTTTGCTAGCTGTTAGTCTTTGTCCCACAACTAATTTAGTATCTGCCAGTAGGCCCCAGAATTTGCTTGCAATTCTAAAAACCTTTTTCTTAACTCAAAAATCCTTCTTTTCCTCCACAAGCAGCTTGCTCCTCTTTTACATCTTAGGTACATATTCTGTCCCAAGAGCAAACATCAGTCCTGGACAACAAACCTACACCTCTCTCACAGCAATGTGGTATCAGCACCATTAAGGTATCTGCAATCCTAATAGTTTATCATAGGTGTATTTTACATATCCAAATAAGTACTCTTGCAATGACTCTCATTTCTTTTTCTCTAATTGCTCTTCTCTGAAAACTGATTTCCATTCTATTACGTCTAAAGACCCATTTACTTCCATACTGTTAGTTGTAGAAATGCTCCTCTTTTACACAAGATGCAGAAGTTATAAATTTATCTAGTTTGATATAAAATATATTCAATATATACAGCATTATGGAAAAGATGACACAAGCTGTGTCTCCCAGACATCTATTATGGGCTATAACTAACTTTCAAAACCTTTTTATCTCAGGGCCACTATCTCATAAAACAACAAAATTATTGTTTCTCTTCTAAACAAGAGACAGTCTGCTTTCTGGGGCTTTTTAAAAAGATAAATACACTGGACAGATGGTCTATTGTTCAGACTGAACTCTTATCTCAGTCTCCTGCTGCAAAAATGTAACATACATAATTAAGATCAGTATAATTTTTCTATTAGAAAAGACCTACTTGAACCACTAAAAACAAAAAAGATCCAACACAGCCTGCCACAGAATTCAGGTTTGACACTGTAACACTAGTCATTCTTCTATCACATGTAGTTTATCCAAAAAAACCCCCCTGACATAATCTCTGCATATAAATTATTACTGCCTTTCTAGTTACTGTAAGAATTGTTTTCTTTGATCTTCCGATGATCTCTAGAGAAGCAAAATTTCTTACCCAATCAGTAAAATTCATTGAATCTGCAAGAAAATCATCTTTAGAAAAATTCCTTTTTTTTACTTTGCTTTGAAATATTTAATGCATAGTAATTTTAGCATCTAATTCTTACTATTACTTTTGTTAAATAAAGTAACGGTAAAGTCTGCAAGTATTTGAGGTGCATAGATGTGAAGAAGGGATGCATTGTTCAGTTCTCTACAAAAATCTTAAAATTAGCAAAAATAGAATGCCATTAAGAAGAAAATTGGTGGTTGATTATTAGGAAAATAACTTGATGGCAAGTGCTTTTAAGTGCCTATGGAACAGTTCTCCAAAAAAAGCCAAGGAAACTTCCTTAACGTTTAAAATTAGCCCAGTCAAAGCACTAGAAAAATCTCATCTAACTAGAAGACTGTACCTACAGAATCATGGAATGGTTTGGGTGAGAATGGACCTTAAAGATCATCTTGTCCCAATCTCCTTGCCATGTGCAGGGACACCTTCCACTAGACCAGGTTGCTCAGATCCCCATCCAGCCTGGCCTTGAAGACTGCCAGGGACCTGGTCAAAGTGCAATTTACTTCCTCTTACCCACCTCCATTAGTTGTTATGACATATTAATAATAAAAGATGACCTTTTTTCTAGAGCAGAGAGAGCTATGTGCTTTATTGTCACAGTAGGCACCAGAGGATGAGATGTTTTTTGCTCCCTTCAGATAAAGAAAGAAGATTGAAATGTTGCTGTGTAAACAGGAGATTGGAGGTGAAAAGTGCATTGAATGCTGCTGCTTTACCACTTCCTCTGCAGGGCACTCCCAAGTTTAGATTGTTATTCTGTGGCAATGCCTGGATTAGACAGACAACCATGCACTAATGGTATTTCACATTTAAGAGCATAAACTTATCATGTTCTGGTCTAACCTTACAAAAATTCATTGCCAACATAAATATTTCAGCACACAGATAAAACAGAGAATTAAATAAGCAGAAGTCTGACTTTTTCTTCATCTGATTAGCTATCTGATCACCTCTCTGGCATGTTGCAAATATTTTTATTACTTAAATCTTTAAAGGCATGTACAAAGTTCATAACTACAAACTGAAAAAAAACCCAACAACCCAAACCCTGTACTATCAAAGCATTTGTCTTCTACAAAAACAGGTGATACTTTAAAAACAGGTTTGTTCTGTTTAGGTTTTCGTGGGGAAAAAAAAAATTCCTTTCTCCTAATTTTGTAGTAAACTGTTTTCAAAAATGCACATTTGAACTTTGAGAACAACTCTGGTTCTACAAAAATAAATCTTATCTGAACAATAAATATTATCAAGAAACATTTTCCACACAGTTCACGCAATATACATAAATGAAACATAGCCATTTATTCTTACCCATTAAACAGATATTAATGATCAAATTGCACATTTTATAACTAAAAGTTATATCTAAATCTAGTAAGATTTGATACGAAAGTTACCAATTAAAAGATACCTAAATGGAAAATATGAAGGTGTATTTGTAACACTGCCTTTCACTGAATAATCTGCACCAGAATGGATCGAATTCAATGCTCAGTTCAAAAGTCAGTTGATTTAAACATGAGAAAGATTTAGGCTCTGATCTTGCTTTCTGGACTACTGTGGTTGGCATGGGAATTAAACAGGCAACACCTCACAAAAATCTTCAGTCATTAAAGAGGGGTCTAGTTTAAACAAAAGATGGTGCCTTTTTATTACTCACTACACAGACTCCTGGAAACCAATTTCAAGATTCATTCTGCATTTGGCTTCCCAACCTTAAACCTCCACTTGCCAACCCATCCACATGTTCCCATGCTTTTATTTTGCTTCCTAAAAGACTCTACGAGCCTCACTCTTCACAGTTCTACCCGTTCTATTATTTGACAATTCATTTCTTTGCTAGTTCAAAGTATTTCCTATTCATCTTTTCTGCTTATACATTATTTGCTGGGCTACCAGAGCAGCAGCGTGAAGAAGCAGAATAGATGGGTATGGATAAAGGTAGTGATGGAAAAGGAAAGCTCTTTGGTTTTCATGTAGTCTTCCCCGTAACTTCATGCACGACGTTGGGTGGGACCTTTATTCCTCTTTATTAGCTCTGCAGGGACATACTCTGTGTAATGGTCACCCACCTTCTATGACTGTTATGATATGTGGAGGAAATTAATCAGGTTCTTGAATGAGCTCACGGACTAATAGTGCTACATCACATCCGGGAAGCAATTCCTGAATTTAAAGGTTAGCTTCTGAGATCTTGCCATGATTGTGTTTCCTCATTCAAGTGTTTCAAGATACCTGCGCCAGGTAAGAAAAATAACCCTGTAGAATGTGGATTGCTGGGGTATGTTGGTCTAAAACTAGACTGCATGCCATGTGGTATACTCTGATGAGGTGATGGAACAAAGAGAGGGCTGAAAACAGTGCTGTAAGTTGGAATACTCAGCTGATGCCAAAAGGCAGATCTCATGAATTTACTGAAGGTCAGCAGCTACCACATTATAGAGTTCTTGCCAGGCAGAAAGGCCTCACTAAGTGGAAGAACTGACAATCTGCATCTCTGGCTGTCCCTTTCTTTAGCAGGGAAATAGTACTGGTTTTAGTCTATTATCCATTTCCAGCGAGGTGGAAGAGACCTCTTACACCTCAACCAAATAAAATTGTCAAATGTTAATAATACTCTTAAATCTCTGGGACCATCTCACAGTTAAAAGAAGGGAGAGGGATATTTTGCAACATCAGCCCTCACCACACACATGGAGATGTCTCCTTTTGAAACCAATCTATTAAAGTAATAAAGCGAGTAAACAATGGGAAGGTCACAGCAACTATTGATGTACTGTACATCCAAAGTTTGTAATACCTTTTTTTCTTTTTCTATGCCCTGTTTTGCTCATTGCTTGGCACTCTGTCAGTCTTCTGTTGATTCGTTATAATATTAGTTTCTACTAATTTTGTTCAGGTTATAAAATAAGAGAATACACAGCCATATCTAGTAACAGTAAGAAATCCACAAAAGAGTTTGCTAAACATTGTAACATCTTACTCTGCAAAATTTGTGCTGCTACATGGCCCTGTAATAATGAAATGAATTATGTACTTTCCAGCTGCATAATGTGGAGCTTCACATGGTCTTATCTACATGCTCTGTTTCTTTATCAGTGGATAATTCAAAAGTAGGAGGAAATAAGATATTACTTGGATGTGTGTTACTTATCAAACACATTGATATTGCTGATAGCTGGCTGTTTTATTAGATATTTCAGTATTTGAATTCAGGTTTCCCATATGAAAGAATTTGTAAACAAAAAACATACAGAAGTATATTCAGTAGAGCTTTTTCTTTTGGGCTATGCTAAGCTCATTAATGGCATGAAAATCCACTGACAAACATGTTGCTCTAGTAGATTTTCAATATTCTACGAGAATAACTACTATGTTTAAAAACATAGGAACATTTTTGGTAAGTATAAGTAGTTCACCCTCTGAATGCTTTCCAATAGGGAGCACAGATAGTCACTCCCCTTGGTGCAAAGCTACATGTTTCCAATTCTCTGTCTTTTGGGTCTGAAGCTAGCTTGCTTCCAGCACTCCTGTTATTTAGTACTTACACAGCATTTTCTGTTTTTCAAAGCACAGCACAATCCCTCATTCTGAAAGCATTTCTAAGCAGTTTCCTGTGTCAGATATCCTGTCCTATTCTCCGAGTGCCATTTTCATAACTCCCTAAGGGCAGTTTGTGAATGTAACTAGGACAGAATGCATTTCCAGGAAATGGAAAATATTGACCTCTATTTCTCCACTGTACTGAGAAGATTGTGATATTAACATACTATGCCCAAGGCATGCACAATGTGACACAGAATTTGTCAGCAAGACATATCTGTCAGTTTATAATGCCCAAAATCTAGGCATGACAATTAGAAAAAACAAGTATGAGACATTCTGCATTATTTCTATTAATTGAGTTATATCTCTCTATTCATTAAGCTTAAATTATGTTAATCATAATCTTTGTGCTTACAGTGTCATAAAGGCACAGAGACATTAATATATTTAATGCTACCATATATCAAACAGAGAAGGAAAGGAAGAAAAGAAAAAAAACTATTTTTGTCTGAAACTGAATATTCCTGAAAACTATATTAAGTTCTGAAAATACTGCTTGATAGCAGAAGTTCCTGTTACAGCCTTTTTGTGTGAGAGGTTGCACTGGAAAGGGAACACAGAAAAAGTTAGATGCAAGTTGGCATTGCTTCCAGTATTATTTTCTAGAATCTTCCTACCATTGCTCTAATAGTACCAGCAAAATAACCAACAATAAGAAGGCTGATACATCCTGATACCAGCATTTTTAAACAGTTATGTCACTGATACTTAAAGTGAGGTGATGGCTTTAAATTGTCTTTGTATCTGATCACACATAGTGGTAGCAGTATTAAAGAAATGATGGAAAAGTTTAGGAAAACATCAAAACAGACTTAATAAAATAAAGGCTTTGAATCTTATGCCACTTCTTTTCTCAAATGTTTGATTCTGTAATTTGAATATGTTAACATTAAGTAATTAAATACATCAAGCACTGATGCCATTCTATTTACTACAGCTCATGGTTTCAAATCAAGTAGGAAAGAAAATTACTATCCCTTCCAAAGTTTCAAGACTCCATCACGAATGACTGCTACAGCTTTCTTGAAATGACCACAGTACTCCTTGCTGTACTTCATTTAATTATCCTTGAACATTTTCAAGAATCACTATCACAATATTCTTGTTTTTCAAGTTATGTATTTGGCATCTTCTATTTCCTGCGGTTATTACTCCAAATTGGTTTTTCAGCAATCACAGGTTATGACAAGCTCATGTGCCTATTTTTCCTAAGCAGATTTTCCTCATTTTACCCCTTTAGAAGCATCATTACTGATTTGACAGCTAAAGTCAGACAGTCCTCCCTCCTTTGGATGGTATTTCAACACAGGGGCTCTGCTGTTTAGAACATTTTTCTTACCTTTCCATGTTGTCCTGCTCTTTCATAGCAGATTACTGCATCTTCCCACATTTCCAGTTCCTCAAATATCTGTAAGGCAGAGCTGGTGCATCCCAGCTCAAAGAGCAGACTTGCAAGTTGGCGCTGAAAGATAAGAAATTCCAGGTAACGGAAAATAGGTGAGTAAATGCTTTTTACATTTTAAAAAGTTGTTTGAGGCATTTCTGACATCAGTAAGGAGGAGACTGGTAATACAGAACTATTCTCTTGAAACTGGAACCTCAGTGTATATACCAAAAAACCCCCCATCAACTGAATAATAATTGCTGTGATTTGAACAATTTAACAATATAACACAAAAATGGAAATGGATGTGAAAAGAATGAATTGACAGTGATGAAGCTGCAGCCCTTAAATAAGGCACACAGCCCATGTGGTTGAGGAACAGCTGCAGCAGGATGTTGGGAATGCTGGGAGCGGGAAACAGAGGCTGAAATAGGGAACTAAAGCCACTTTCAGCAATGCTTTCTCATAGTAATATGTACCTGTGGAAAAACAGAGAGAAAGGCTCTGAAACAATTTTGTTCAGTACTTGTGAGAAATCACTGTCCCAACAGCCACTGCCAAAGGCTGTCAGTTTTTAGCCAACTCAGTACTGGATTTGAGTTCAGGTTACACTCCCTAGTTGAACTTTCCTCAGAGTTAAGTCAGTCTCTTTGTTATTCCAAATCCAGCAATTATTTCAGTGTACTTAGGAAAATAAATTAGTTATTTTTTCAATTTAAAAACAAACAAGGCATGTTTTTATGACTTTGAAAAGTTGTCTTCAGTCTTTATTTTTTAAGAGGAGATTAAAATCGCAAATAGGTTTTCACCTATATGGAAAGGGTAATTTATTTACTATGTCTGACAGATACACAATTAGGTTTGCAAAAATAAAAGGCAGCATTCTGTATAAGGGCAGCTACTTATCCCATACAGATAACCTCTGCAGGGGCTTTGGTGATCCTGAAGGGATTCCCTGAAAATCTCCACAGATACAATGGAACTCTGTTTATTGACTTGGGTTCAGTATCTGTAACAAATCCAAGGAGTTACTACAGGGGAAGAGATTGGTAGTAAAAAAAAAACAACACCTGGCTGCAACTCTTTGATATAAATATGTAACAAACTCTGAAAATCTGCTTGTTAGCTTGATATTAATCACTTAGGAAAAACCCCAACATTTGTTAGTGTCTAGAACTAAATCTCATTAATGTTTAATTAAATTTACTCAGAGTTAAATCTGGTGCTATATATATAGGCAATGTGTCTTCATCTATGACTAGAAGACTGCAGCCATCTTTCATTATAAATCCCTATTTTAGCATTTCTATCTTTGGCTTGGAAAGCTGGCTTGGATTGAAAATGCCACTCTGACAACTGAAATGAAAACCACATTTGATAGCTTTATTGCAAGTGCCTGTTGAAAGGCTATGTAGAATAACTTGAGAATGCTTGGAGAAGATATGATTGGTTAAAACAACATGCATTGAGATTAGAAATCGAAGAAGGAATAAAACACCATTAAAAGTAAACAATGTGAGTACCTGTAGAGGTGTGCAATGTAAACAGTTCTCTCAAGTTTGTTTAATATAGCATCATCAGATAAGATTTTATTGTGTAGATTTCTGTTCTAAAAAGTCAAGATCAACAATGTAGTTATGGGTAAAAAAATCCTGTCAGCACAAGTAAAAAGGGGAATGTCTCAAAAATAAAACCTTTCTCAGCTTAAGGAGTTCTTCAGTGTACTACTGACTCCTAATTTGGCTGTTTTTACCATGATCCACTTCCTAAAGTGAACTTCAAATGACAAGAAAGATGCCAGTAACAGAATCTTAAGCAAACCAGTAATAAATAGTAAGACAGTGGCAAGATTATTTTAATAGGAGATATGTTGGAAGCTTGTAAGTTTTAGTCTATTTTGTACTAGAGGAAAAAGGAAAGTAAAGAAGAATTGCACTAACAAGCAATTACTTCTGTGCATGACAGAACAAGACATCAGAAAGCAAAACACTGCAGAACTTGATTTCTCTCCAGAAAAACCTGGTGTATATTTGTTACATCTTTGTTATCTACAGTGCTTCAACTCAAGGTCATATCACCCTCTCTTGACTTTGGAGTGACTCAGTATCAAAAATAAGCACCACAGACTTCAGTAAAGCTTGAAATGGGATTGTCCCATACCTGTATGGACCAACGGGGAGGCACCTGACAACAGTAGAAAATCTTCATGCGTTCTGATACCGATGTACTTGCATTTTCAAACTGGTCTGCAAGTGCCTGTTAAATGCAAAGTATATCCTGATTTAGTATTTACTTAGATTTAATCAACCTAACTCCCCCCATAAATTCAAAGCATTATGAATTTCAGGCAACCTTTACATAATGGAGAAATTATAACCAAGATGACATTCAATGCCATTCAAGCTTACACTGTAATACGCTACAAGCCTTTTAATGTAAGAAAATATGATAAGCTTTTTTATGTAAGAAAACACAATAAACATTTATGTAAAAACCCTTTCTCACAGGTAATAATAAATAAAAAAACCTTTGAAGAAATTCAAGCTTCAAAGTGCATGTAATGGGAATAAGAATCAAATTTACAATCCCAAACAAATACTTGGAGAGTTAAACTGTGACAAAAATTAAAGTGATTTTGTCTAGTGCATTTTAATCCTTCAGCTAGTTTTCCCCTAAGACAGAATTGATGTACTTTAGGCATGACATTTCTTATTAAAAAGACAAACATATTACAGTGGGCCATGGGTTTGGAAACACAGTTCTAATGCAGAATAAATTATTGTGACTTGGAGTACAATTCACTTCAGGCTATTTTTTTTTTCTTTTGGTGGAGCTTTGGAACGTTGAAATGTTTTCTTCTGAAGCCCTTTGAAAGAGAATGGTAACTTTTGCACAGAAAAACTGCATCACTGATGTTTTCTCTGAAAACCTACCGTGAAGTTATTTAAATCAAAATTCAAGAGCAAGAAAAATGCAGTATTATAGGAGGCCATAGCCAGAAAGCTGGTTACAAATTTTAAGATAAGAGAGAAACTCTCTTCGAATGATGGTCATCACTAAACTAGCAAATATAAGGCCAGAGGCATAAATAAGCGAATATTAAGTTAATTGCTTTCACATGATTCACTTATCAAAGACTCATAACACAGAAGAAGCTACACAGCTTGTTAGAATTTTCTCAGCTTTCTGAAAATGAATGCAAAGATCCTCAAGCTCAAAGAGCAAAATGGATAGGAAAACTTCACTCTCTCTCTTTCTAAATCCAACTGTTGGCTACACAATCTATATTAATAATGCTAATGATAGCTGTATAAAATTAATTGTGTGATTTAAAGTGCTAAGCATCTTGTAATAAATTGGTGTTTCTGATATTTACTAAATGGCTTTATTGTTTTAATAAGGAAAAAAAATCAGACCATGCAGCAATAATTTAGGTTTTTGACCTACGCTTAACCTCCTAATTTTAAATGCTAATGTTTAAAATATTGAATTTTATTAACATTCTTTTTCATTAAACTATCTCTAGAGATAATTCCTTGAGATTATCTAGAAAGCTGTTGCCAAGAAAATGGCCGAGGTGTATTAGCAGTCAGGAAAAAGACAGACTAATAAAATTACATTCCTTTTCACAGTTTCAGGTGATCTAAAAGGAGTTGGATTGAAATAAAACTTTTAAAGTAATATTATTTAATTACAGACTTTGCTTGAAAACAAACTATATATCAAATCATATTCGCTGTTTTAGTTCTGCTGAAATATTCTAATACTATGTAGAAATACATTTTTCTATACTCTGTTGCAAAAAAATTAAGCTGAAAAATCATCCCATTCCTTGGGTAATGATTTTATAAGACCAGACAAAGCAGCAAAATACAGTTGAACAATTTAAAAACAATAATCACTCTAAGCCTCAGCAAAGCCAGAAAATCCTAAATATGTCCTGCAAAATAATTTTTTTGAGGAAAACAGGAGATGGAAGGTCAAAACAAGTTTTAAGTCAATCAAAATGTTTTGTTCTTGTTTTAGCTTTCTCCCCATCCTCCTTTTAAATTTCTGTTGTTCCAAAAGAAAAACTGAAATTTTGTTTCAAAAGCAATATATTTTATCAGAAAATTTGAGGCCATATCTTTCCTCCACTTCACAAGCAGAAAAGACCACTCTTAAGTGACATTCTGTAGGAGAATATAACTGTTAACAAGTAGAATTCTCCCTCTTTCCAAAACAAGTACACAGTTCAGGGTTCTAAGAAAAACTGAAAAAGTAGGTAGAACATATGAATATTACACATTCTTTAGAAAGAGTAAATGGCAATGACTTTAGAAGTCATTAAAATCTATGTTTTATTTACCTCTCTAATAAGTTTATAAAAAGCACTCTGGGAGTTCTGCCTACTACTGAAGTATAGAAAATAAGTTACTCAAAAATTGAATTCTATGTTTCTGAATGATGCTGGAAGAAATAAAATTTGTGTCGTATGGTGGCAAGAAAATGAGAATCCTAATATTATTGCACAGCTAATATCTAATTACAGAACAATAGATCAATAAAATCAACAAGAGAGCACTGCCAAGTGAGCATTCTTGTTCACTAATAAACTTCAACATACATACCCTGTGACAAAAACTCCGAAAACACAGAGTACTTGCCACACAGTCAGATGTAAGGTTTGGGGCCTTAGTTTAACTTCAGACTCAAATTGCTGTCTTGGAAGATGTTAAACAGAAATATGGCAGAAACCAGCTAAAACTCACAACTCTAAATGATATATGAGTTCTTCCATATGCAACACTGGAAAACATTAATCTTAACAGGTCACTCTCCCACTGTGTAACACACCCTTTTCCCAAGGCTTGAGCTCTCAGAGATAATGAGTTCGTAAGTCAAAAATCACAGTACAGAGACACACATTAATCCACTCTGGAAACAACAAAACCAGATAGATTTGATGGAATTTTGCATCATAAGCAAAGACCACATTATTGCCACCTGAAGGCAGGAAAAGACATCCCTAGAAACTACAATTCATTCTCCCCACCTCATACTCAATTCTCTGGCACGAGATTAGGTAGTACAACAGGTAGCCCGTTTGGGATAAGTGTAATATGTTAATTTGAAACAATCACATTAGATCCTTTATTACTTTACTAATCAACCTCAGTCTAATCATCTTCCTAATCAAACTCAGCTGGTTAAAGTTTATGATTGAAGTATATGAAATTTGTAAGACTTTTCCCACCTTGGATATAATTTCCATAAATTTTTTCCCATTGTATATCATTGTTTTGCTTCTATGTTCAGCCTATGTGCAACATCACTAAGGTCCTGATGGTAAAATACAAGCTTTGATTTTTCACCCTGGCCAAATTTCAGTCTCTTAAGCCACTCCACATATTTTACCATCCTTATCTTCAATGGCTGACAGAGTTAGAGCTTCTCTTCTTTTTAGCCAGTCTCTGTATCTGTACTTAATCTCTGAAAATACTATTACAGCCTTAAGGTTTCTCAGATTTGTCATTTTCTATGAAGTAATGCATTTGATTTATCAAACTACTTACAGTACAGCTTTTAAATTTGTTATTCATCCAACTGGTAAGTCCCTCCCTCAAAGTTTTGTCCTTTTTGTTAAAATACAATCTTTTGGCCTTTCAGATAAATAAATAGCAGACCTTCATATCCTCTTTTCTATTCTCATCCTGTTTCTTCCAGATGAAATAGTTTACTTTATTTAAAAAGTGCTCCTTACTATGTAAAACTGCAATCGTATGCAAACATTTTTTTCCACCCATTTCACCTGAAGGATCTCCTGATCCAACCTTATTTAGGGAAAAAATTACGCTCAAACGAAAAAGCCCCAAACTCCTGTATTTTGAAAAGAGCAAGATACTCATTACATATCAAAACTAGCTTGAAAACAGCACAACATCTTTGATTGTGCAGCAACTATTTAATTTCATCTAAATTTCCCCCCTCAAAAAACACTGAAGGTAGGTCTATATATCTTTCTCAAAACAGTGTTGACTTACAGACAGCATTTTATCCATGCTATTTCAACTCACTTCTCCCAGGTCTTCATATCAGTAACACACAGTGTGACTGCATCAATTTTTCCTTTACCTACCTTTTCCAACAAGAGCATTTCCAGTTTTAGTGTTCTGGTCACAATTGTTCCACCATATTTCTTTCATCTGTGCAACACCTTACTTCACAGAGGGTGCCAATCATTGTGGCTTGTTTGTTTTCCTGCCTTGTCCCCCTGCTAACCAGGCATCCAGCTGTTTCCCATCAACCACACCCTATTTAAAAACTTTAGTCTTTACTGCTTTAGTACCTGATTCCTTGCTATGCACTTACCAGTGCCACCATCTCTACTCTTGTTTGCATCTTATAGTCCCTAATACCCTTTGATTTATCCCAGTACACTTGATATTCCTGTTTTTATGGTTCTAGAGGCAGCTGCGTCTCAGTCTAAAGACCTTGTCAGCCTGCCAGGACCAATCCCTAGTTAGCACTTCTGGGACTCCAGTGGTGATCATCCCCCAGAGTCCTTTCTACATGAATGCTCACCACAGCCATAAACCGCAATGTTTCTCTATCACCTAATCCTGGCCACCATGGTGACTGTGGCATTCTTTTGTCCTGCTTTTGCCCTCCTTTAACACCTCTAACACGTCCCACTTCTTACATGTTTTTACCATATTTGACATGGGTTTAGCTTGATAGGAAGTAAACTGATACTGTCCCATGCTCCACTTTCCCACTATAGCCATGGTCCAGCATGCACTACCCAACTTGTACCTCAATGCCCAGCAGATAGAAGAGGAAGAATGGAAAAGTACCTCTCAGTCTTTTCTAATGTGGAAACTCCAGACACATTTTCATGATATTCCTTTGATTCTTGGGTCCTTTCTCTTGAATTTCTCCCAAGTCTGAAGACTCCTTCTGAAAATCCCACAAATCAGCCTGATCTCTCCACACTCTGCCTAAATAACCATTTCCATTTTTCTTGCCCTTCTATTTCTGTACATTACTTTTGTATGATTTATAATCAGCAAGCTGATGTCACAACTGTACTGATCTTGTATTCTGGCTGCTTCATAACTACTTATACAACCTACATACCATTTTAAGTGCCAAAGGACGGACCAGCTTTGGGACTGCCAGGGTGAGTCTTGACTTATGGGTCAGCCACTGAAACACCTGATGGCACAACGATACAGCTGGAATTGTTCAGCTGCTTGGAAAAAAGGTGTTTGGAGAAAAGGGCCAAGAGATAAAAATACATCTGGAGGGAAAACAATCCTGCCATCTCATCTCATTGTGACTATGATTTCTAAGAATTTATCAGATATATAGCCCAAACTGAATTGAGCTCAGCTACATTATTTACCCAAGAATGAAGTAGAGAAAAAAACAGCAACTACAATGTGCAACTCTGGTTGTAGAATTATAAAGTTCTTACTTTATCAGTAAGCCTATTTTATAAATTACAAATAAACAGGAAAAGTCAAAAAAGCTCCTTTGATTTCCTACCACAGAACTTGGCCCGACAGAGTTTCTACTGCTTAGTATTTATGAAATAAAAAGTGGGCATTTTTTAAGTTTATGCAACAATAAATTCTTGTGAATGCTGCAATACTTACAGACTTCTATAGAACTTCCAGAAATTCATTTTGAAATTAATTGAGACTTTCACACAACTTAAGACTTAATTCTAAATGCTTGAAAATATTTACTTTTGGAGACTGTGATGAAATACCTGTCTAACAGAAAACCTACATAATTCTTGAAGTTTGAAAGCATTAATTGGGTTTGTTACTTTTTAAGTTCTCCTCTGCCAAATTACACTGTCTAAAAATAAAGCTTGAAAAATGCTGCACGGGAAAGTACTATAGTCCAAGTTAATTTGGGATGTATTATGACAGTAAATGTGACAGCCTTATTCTGCAATAGTATATTCCGAAATACCTAAATACAGAAAATTACAAATAAAAGCTGTATTATCCCTGAAGAAAACAGATAAAATCAGTGTCTACAATTCAGAAACTGTATACATAGTACAAAACAGGTGACAAATACAGGTAATTAAATACGCAGAATAGTTAGGATTTTCCAAATTTTCTTTCCTGGGAATGAGATCAGATATTCCAAGCTTTTCTAAAGCACTAAAACTATTTTAGTACCTTGCGGATACATAAATAGATCTTGAGTTACACTCCTTTGGTAATCTTACTTTTAAATAAGTGTAAAACTCCATATTTACATTTCAAACAACAATCTTGTTTCAACAACTCTGTCAATCCAAGAGCTCCTGCAACAAAGGCCACCAGAACAAACTGAGGCATACACAGACTTCTAAAATCCAGTGGTCAAAATACTTAACTACCAGTGAAGCAATGCCAGAAACAATAAAACAATAAAGCCAGTTTTCATTTAATGGTAGAGAATAATTTTTGGTCTAGTCTAAACTTCATGACAGAGATTATGACCAGATAGTGATTACTTTATTGATTGCCAAATTTACCACTAGAGAATTAGATATCAACCCAGTTTATTTGGACATATTACATTCAACCATTAATCAAAACAGTATTTTGACGTTTCAGACAGAACTTTGTTGCTTGGAAACTAAAATGACTTGAAGGAAATAATGAGCTATTCTTTTAAAGCTCACAGATTATATATTTCTGTTAAATGATGAAAATCTCTGAATAGTCAAGAACTAAGGCATCCAAACACATACCAAAAACTATTAAGCAAGGATGTATTTCAACATCAAGAAGAAACCTCCCACTCATTTATCTAATTTTCAAAGGGGAGTTATGACATTAAATACTTGAGTGAAATTTATTACAGTCATCACTATTATAAACTATGATTTCTGATTCATGGAAACTCAAAAAGACCATTTCTTACATTGTGCAAAAATGCCAAGATGAAGAGCACTACTTATTCGAGATTTTACACTATTCACATTCTCAGGAGGATAAAAATGTTCTGTGAGAACTCTTGCCTAAAAGGACAATAATCTTATCCCCTTTTTCATACCTCATTAAAATCTTGTAGCCTTCAAGATTTGTGTTTTCGCTCATTTTGCGAATTCACCCTTTCAGTCGTTCTTCCAATCAAATTATTACTGGTTAGGATTGACCTCAGATGGTGTGTATATTTAAACCAACCAAAGGACTGTGTATCACAGTGCTCCCTCAGAACTAACAACTCATTTAAAATTTGTTAAAACCAACTTGCTAATGTTGTATAGCACCGACTGACTAATATGCATTGCACATGAAAGGTTACAGGATGCTGGAAACAAGGGAACTGCAAAGATGTCAGGATGCTTCACAGAGAGAAACTACTGACAAATAGCACAAGTACCACAACTCTAGAACTATAAAAACAAGCAGTGCTTGAAACAAAATTAACTGAAACATTCAAGAAAAAGACTTCAGGAAGAAGTTTTCAAACCTAAGTGTTTGCATTGAAGGAAGTATTTTAACTGCTTTCCTCAATGCTTTGGTAGAAATTTCTTGATTGTATGTAATCACTACACTTAAAGAAATCACAATATTGAGTCACTCAGGTTAATAATTCTTTTAAAAAAAGACACAAGGAAATGGCTCCAGTTTCTACCAGCTTTACATGCAGAAGGAAAAATGGTGATTTCCTTTAACTGAAATGAAAACCAAAATTTTCCATGTATATTCTCTCCATTTAACATGTATGGCCAGACTTTGTGAACGCAGATTTGGGCAGGGCTCTCCCCACATGGGTGTGCCCTTCCAGCCTGCGCAGGGGATTTTTTAGGTGAGGCACAGCGTACACAGAACTGGCCCCACCATTTAAGTCCTCAGGTCCATTTGCCACGGCCGAGCGAGCTTGGACAGTGACAGGGAAGTCCTCAGGACTGTCACAGCACCCGGTACTGACCGGGGCTGACCCTGCTGAGCATCCGAGATGTGATGGGATGGCAGAGAGGCTTGAACTGCCAGGGGACAGTCCCACTGAGACTCAAACTCAGGTCCTTGGGATTCAGAGTCCGGAGTGCTCTCCTTGACACCACGGGACCGCCCTGCATTTAACATTAATCCCTTTTTAAACGGCAGAGCAATTCCTTAACTAATACTTTGCACTTTTCCCCCTCCCACCCTAGTCACAAACATCTTTGATCTGTAAAAACAAGAGGTTTCCTTGTATTGGATTCAGCACAATCCACTACACAGTAATCTTCTGGGAGTTTATTTTGATGGATTCTGCAGTTAAGGGCCTAAGTACTAATAGGATTGAGCATGCATCAGGAACATGGATTCTCCTCTACTAGCTCCTGCTTCCTTCTCCCCCTAAACGGCCTGGCATCAGCAATTCCTCACCAAACACTTTAAAGTTTCTAGACTGAGAAGAATGCTAGTAGAGGATTTTCAGGGCAGCCATTCCTGTGGCATCTGCACACAGGGTTGGATTTCATTGTTAGTGCCTGACATCAACCTGAGAACAATGCAGTATTCTCTCCAAGACAGATTACAACTACAGAATTTTCTAACATGTTTCAAGTTAGATGCACTTAGGTCTGTTATTCCCTTTAAAAGCATAAGCAAATAAACTTTGCTAAAAGAAAGGTTATGTCCATTTTTCAGCAAAGGAGATACTTGCTTGTAACCTAAGATTTGACCGTTCCTTCCACCAGGAATTACCTGCTCTGCTGTGATCTTTCCTCTCCACCCCCATCTGCTGTGATCTTTCCTCTCCACCCCCATCATGCATTATATAAAGTGTCAGATAGAATATGTTACATACCTATTGCTGGTAGACTGAAGTTGACCCACCATATACCAGACATTTGCATTTTGCTTATGTAAATTGTGCAATAGAGTACATACACAAAAGCAATTTAAAAAAAAAAAAAAAAGAAAAAGCTGTAAGGAGCAGAAAAAGCCTCACTCAAGCTTTATCACAAAACATATGTAAACATATTAGAAATAAATATTTTTTTAAAATATTATATATAGCAAAAACTTTTAGAACTTAGGAATTAGGTGGTCATTTCTGAAGAATGTTGTAACAAACAACTACTTAAAATTAAACAAAGAATTTTAGAGGAAAAGTTCTTAAGACTTTGTTATTAATTGCAAGCATGCAAACGTTTTTAGCTTCCTCCTACCTAAGGTAGAGACTAGATGGTATTTAGTTACACAAAGAGAAGTATCAAAGAAAAAAATCACAACACAAAACACAATGCCCTGATGTAATTCAGTGCATTTTTTCACTGGCACTCACACCAAGAGTAATTCTTTCGTGTTACTAAAATGTCCTTAGATGCCTGGAAGGAGGAAAAAATACTGTCTAGTCTTATCTAGATACCTGAAACCATATTCAGCTGCTTTAATCACCAATAGCTCTTTTTGCAGTAATAGAAATAGCCAATTTTATTTTTTTCACACTTGCAAAGTGCTCTTTTACTGATATCTGTTTTTCAACTATTTTCATGCAGTTGAAAAACTCAAACATCTTTAGGTATTTGGTGAGGGGACAGGAGTACAAAGAGAAAACGCAGACAAGTTCAGTCACTTTTGCCCTAAATTGAATCAGAATGTCTCAGATAACATCTTGGGACACTCATTGTTTTCTCTTCTTACAAAAAAAAAAATCTTTTTCCTAAGAATAGCTTCCCTATACAGTGAAACCTTGACTGATACCCAGTAGTTTCTGTTGAAAAATTACTTGGCAGGAAATAGACATTCTTCCAGTAGCTGAGCCTGACCCAGCAACCATACAGTGTATGATGGTAAGTACATTAGAAATATGACACACAGGCAAAGTGTTTGAACTTTAGCTATCCCAAAGAAAGGCAGTCACATATAAAGAAGTCTGTTTTCAATATATGTATTTTCTTGAAAGACATCCAATCCAGTTCTTCACATGTTTCTGGAAAGCTCTCTATACATCAGGGGAAAACAAATGCACTCCTGTCATTCTCTGTTAATAACTAGTCTACTCACCAAAGAGAAAAAATAAACATCTTCAGCAACAACTGGTTTGAAATCAGTTCAATTTCCAGTGCAAATGAAAACAATGTAAATGCACTAAATATTCCATGTCTGATTGTATGACATTCAAATAGAAGCATATCAAGCTACCCTGAAGACTCAGTTCTTTCTTACTAAAGGAGGAAACCACAAAGCCAGAGTTTTTTCCAGAATCACATAGCAGTATTTGGTGTAGCATGTTTGGTAAACAACCAATTAAAAAACCAGATCAAAATAAGATTTTCATTCAGCTGGACAAAGTTTTATAGTCTGTGCTGCTCATTCACAACAAACAGGTTGAAAGACACAGACTGGACAACAAAGGATCTTCTGCTCCTTTGCAAAAGCCACTGGACCCATCATACTAAAGCCCTTGCCCAGCAAAACCATGGGCTGTAGAAACAAAGGCACAGTCAGTGCATCATGTATATCATTTAATCTGTTAACAGCCTTCCATTGCTTAACTGAGGATAATCAGGTGCAGTTCTGATGGTACCAGTTTGCACTGGAGGCAATTTGCTTGCAGATCTTCAGGAGGAGGTAGCAGGCTGCTGCCAAAGCAACAGATGCACTTTGCTTTCAGCCACCCTGCTTTATTTGAAATACTCTAACCTGAGCCAGAGAGAGAGTACTAAAGGACAAATGAACTCCTCCGCCAGCAGCTGCCATCACCTAGTTCCTGCTATAATTTTTTTCCAGGGGAGAGAACATGAGCCCAGGAGTCTGCTGGGCCTCTGGCCATTCATTCAACCCCCAGCCTGCACCCTTAATGGAGAACCAGAGGGAAGAAAGTAGAGTTCAGACCAAAGGAAATTGTAAGATGCA
>JAWWLZ010000118.1:33926996-33944071 GCA_035041345.1 Poliocrania exsul
GGTAGTTCTAGACAGTGCTGAGGTCACCTCTGAGCCTCCTCTTCTCCAGGCTAAACAACCCCAGCTCCCTCAGCCTCCCCCCACAGGACTTGTGCTCCAGTCCCTTCACCAGCCTTGTTGCTCTTCTCTGGACCCGCTCCAGCACCTCAATATTTTTCCTGAACTGAGATAGCCAGTGCAACCAGCCACACCAGGCTGCAGAGGTAGCCACTGTAGGCAGTGTAACCAGCCAGGCCAAGCTGCAGAGGTAGCCAGTGTCACCAGTGTAAGCAGCACACCAAGCTGCTGGAAGCAGCTGCAGTAAATCACTGTACGGTAAGCCTGAGCAGGCTACTGGCATAGCAGGCACATGGCAGCCTCACTTCTGTCCTGTTGGTCTAAGCCAGCAGTAAATGATGCTCTGGTTTCTACCCCATCATCCAGTTGTACAAAGGATGGTGCTTGATTTCCTTTTGCTCCATTCTTTGTACTTTAAAATCTACCAAAATGGAAGAGTAAACTTATTTAATATATCAAGAAACTACAATGGGATGCTATCCTTTGTGTTTTAAACATGTTTGAAATCAAAGGATTTTCGTTTTTTAAAATCATCCCTCATTTTTCTCATTTTTTCATAGCTCCTAGACCACTCAAAATTCCTTTTTTCTCCCCCATCTTGTTGCTTGACCTCTGACTGTACTTTGTGGCTTAACAGCTTATTCCAAACCATTTTCCACTATTAATAGTTTCTGAATTATTTTCTCACAGTAAGAGGTAGGTGAAGATCCCAAAACTGATGGAGAAATGGCACATTTCTTGTTATGTAGAGAGCTATTTATCAAAAACCTATCCCCATTTGTTCCTGTTATCTCCACTCGCTGCCACTTTCCTTTCTTTCACCCCTAGTACTTCTGACCCTCTTCCACCTACACCCAAGTGGAAAAAAACCCAATCTCCCAACCTTAAAAACATCATACTGTATCCACAGATACATTTTAGTTGGCAGTACCTTGATCTAGACTTCCCTGTATGTTATACTGGTCATGATTAAATATTTTAGTGGAACATAAAATAACTGTTTTAACTTTCAAATGCTGTTTCCTTTTCTTAGAAAAATGGTTGATAAAAGTACTAGCTTTAGAAATCTTTAACCTTATTTTTGTGGATTCAAACCTCACTCAAGCAAAAACTGGGCAAAGACAAGCAGTAGCATCCAGAAAAAGTTAAGAAAAAACATATCTCCTCCTCACTTGCAGTTAGCTGCAAGCTAAAGTACCCAGAATGATAATTTTAAAGACAATCCCAAAGACTACACTCTCTGTAGTTCAGATTTTTAAAGGAACCAGAAAAAGGGTTTAAAAATTATCATTCCAATTCCTTTTGAAGTTTTCCAATTAGAAAAAAATCACAAAAATTTTATAAAATCTGTTTGGCAACAAGTAGGGATACACGTAACATGTGGAGTGTGGCAGCTAAATTCAACCAATATGTCCTCGTTTCAAAACCAGCTGCAATTATTTTCAAGTAACTAAAATAAGGTAAAGAGATGTAACCAATCCCACAAAACAAGATAGTCAAAAAATGCTTTCTTTGACAAACCACCAGTGTAGTCTGGCTTGCTCTAGGCCTGCAAAGCAATATATGCCTACTCAGTGCTACTCACTTTAAAAGATGCTTCTCCACTGCAGAGCTGGCACAGAAACAGGTAAGGGAAGAAATGGGGAAAGGAAGGAAAATTACAGCAGAATAGGACAGGAGAGTACCAGCTTTAAGAACGCAGAGCCTGTAATGGCTCATGTACTTTTCAGACAACCCTAAGGTAATGTAGAAGATTTAGTTTCTTACATTTCATTCAAGCTGTTCTAGAAAAATTGTTATAATTCCTTAAAAAAAAAATTATTTTACAAGCAATCGTATTTACACCTTCTCCCTAAGGGTTATCTATCTTTAAATCTAATTAATCTTTCTACAGCAATCTAAACTGGTAAACATGAAATTATAAAACACAGACCTATTAAATAATTTTCAATGACAATCTATGCTTTTGAAATCCATTTTCTACAGATAAATAGCTGCAGAACTCACTTTGGTATCTGAGTGAAAATTATATATAAGCATTTTCATGATATGAAGATGATACATCAAACCCAACTTGTGTTATGTATGAAAAAAACGTAATTCATCCTATGTTTTCTGATTCTTTCTTATAACTGTTAGAAAACATGATATCAAAAAATTCTGATCTGATCCCAGGAATGAAAATCGTAAATGGAAAGTTATTCAAGTTATTTGATTAATTTAGCACATGCAAATCCTTAAACAACTTTTAACTATTTTTGGAAACTGAGCTTGATACCATATCAAGTTGACACAAATATGTCATTATATTCAAACAACTAGAAAACTTAGTGAAAGAAAAAATAAACATGCTAAAATTAAAGACAGTATTTTAAACCACAGATTCTGTGTCTACTGTGGGGTCATCTCCCCAAATGCCACAACCCATGCTATTCAAATCCTTTGCATTACTGCAGTTGCAGTGTATGAAGTCAGATAAATGTACTTGCTAAGATAATCCCTTCATGAAGACTTCTGTCATGAGACTGTCAAACTGTATAATATAACAATTTCCAGTACTCAGGTTTAATCAAGCAAGACAAAAATGTTGGAGACGCTCCAACTGTTTTATGGCTTAGGGCATCAAGGATCCTGAGATTGCTTCCCAAGTGCTGTCAGATGCTACATCTCCCAGATTTGGAATCCTGACTTCCTTGACAGTGTCCTAATGAGTACAGGAAATTCCACCAGAGCAACTCCATGTCCTCATCAGCAAAAGAAAACTCCAGCAGCACATCCAAGCTGCACTCCTTCAAAGATCCATGCATCAATAATCATTCTAAATGAAACATCAGCCTTCCATGATTTAAACATATAGCACCATAATCATAACTTTTACACATTCCTGACTGGTTTAGCCAGCTGGACGGTTGCCTGATGGACAGAAATGCCCACTGCTCAGGTGTGACAAGAATTAACTGCACAAAGATGACAAATGGCTAACGGAACTGTAATATGAAGGTAAAAGTATCTTGATACAACCTTCAGACCTTTTCTTTGAAGAATTTATTTTTTAAAATAAATTCTATTAAACGACACATTTCAGAAATTTAACACTTCTTTTTTGTATTTGAAAAACAATCATCTCTTTGTTTGGAGCAAGATTATTTAATCAGTGCCTCAAACTTGCAATAAAAATACTAATCACCGAGTATCATATCAAAACAGTAAATTGAAATTGCTGCTTTATTCACAAATGTGTTTTCTTGTTTTCATGATACCAATGACTATTTACAAGTGGCAGTGTTTTACAGAGAATATTTACTTGGGAAAAAAAATAAAAATTTTGATGGCAGTATAGCAACTTTATACTCATGAACAACTACATCAAACTCATCAGATCAGAAGTAAGAAACTAGAGGTACAACAACCAGATTTTAATTTCAATGTTTTTGAAAGTGATCATTCATTACTTGTACATATAAGCTTATCTCAAGACTAGCAGACACAGAAGGATTTGTGGTTTATGCATCTAATTTAGAGACATAATCAGAAAATTATCTCACTGTACACTTTGCAGGCAGGAAATGCAGAACCTCCTCAATCCTGTGTGTTTGTACTAGATGGAGAGAGATAGATAGAATAGACAGAGACACGGACAGACAGAGACACGGACAGACAGAGACACGGAGAGTGAGACAGATAGACAGACAGTAGACAGATAGAGATATATAGAGATAGACAGATGATAGAGAGATAGAGAAATAGATAGACAGACAGATGATATATCTCTCTATATTACAGTAAGTCAGCTCAGAAGCCTTACCTGAGTCTGCTTCATTGCCCGCTCCATTCTGCGAGTGCTCCCTCTCTCAAGTTTGGTCCGAAGCAGTAAGGCTGATGTTTGGATGGCCCAGAACTTTGGCTGAGACAGTAAACACTGCAGAGAAAAAGAACATTTTGTCATAATTTGACTTTAAAAAGACACTGAAAACAGTAAAGTTTTTAACAGTATTCTCAAACATGAATGCAGTTTCCTATTCTGAAAGTCAAATATGTGCTTGTAGTACTTATTTGATGAACTGAAGGCTGTACAGCCAACCTTAGTCTACTTTCAAGATAAAAAGTGGCCTTCAAAAACCATTTTGTCCTTCTCATCTACTGCAGCACTACATGTACATGTACCCATACGGTGCATACACCAAACTGCACAAATTAAAATGGCCACTCAGAATCAAAGGAAAATGAAGAACCTGATACTGAGCTGACTGGCCCACCCTTCTCCACACCTGCATACTGGATAGTTTTGAACTGCAGAAGGGATCATACTTCTTCAGGCTGAACAAATCCAGCTCTTTCTTAGCCTCTCCTCATATGGAAAGTGCCTTGATACCTGCATTAACAGCACTTCCAGATGAAAAACTTTGAAATTGTGAAGAATCTGAAGAATATTAATTAATCTAGAGTTTGCCGTGAGTTGAGAATAACAGGAAGAATTTCTCATTTTAGTAGATGTATAGGAATTATGGAATAATCTAGGTAAAAAGCTTTCCTAAAAACTTGTTAAGTCCTCACATAGAACACTCTACACTGATGCCAGGAACTTAGTGCCAGTCTCCAACCACTGACTTTTAGGAAACTTCAATAGGAGACACATAGCCAACACAACTTTGATATCCCTTAATAATTTACAGACTACCTGGATTCTTTCCAGCATGGTTTTAGACACAGTATACAATTTTTCTGTAAGATATTCACTCCGAAAACAGAGACAGCAGGAAAACTTCCTTGCTAATTTTATTGACACTGCAAATGCGATCCATCTTCTCTGAGAAAATGTGTTTCCCCATAGATATTTCTAGGCTGGAGAAAAAGCCCCAGTGGTTTTATTCTTTTCTTTCAAAGATCTCCCAAAGCATTAAAAAGTATGCTTTGCTCATGGTTTGTGTTAAATGCCTGACAAATTTCTGTCATATTGTAATCTGTTTTTCTTTTCCCAAGTGTTTTCAAAGAAAAGGAAGCAGAAAGAAACAATCTAAGACAAATTCTCTCCAAACAAAACGACAATAGGAAAAGAAGCAACAGCAAATGAAAACGTAAATGAAGACAGTGTGAATGCACTTATAGCCAAATACTTCAACATAACTGATCCTCCCCTTTATGATCCAGAATCTCTGCACTGACTCTTTCTTGATTTCTATTCAGTATTAGATTAAGAGGCACTCAAAGGGTTCTATACTGTCCTCTACGTTCTGAAGACCTGGAAGTATTAAGGGAACACAATCGCAACGTTCTACATTCTGTAGACATTCAAGTGTCCTTTTACAAATTATGATCAGTAAATCTGTTAACTGGCAGAAATCCTAGTTCTCAGAGCTCATCTCTCTCCTGTCTCATCAAAGTTGTCTACTACCCATTTTTCTTTGGTCTTAAGACTAATACAAGCAAGGCATTCCAAAGAGAGGACACTGGTTTCTGTATTTGTATTTTGGCAGTCATTCCAGGTGGCTGCTAAACAAAGCACGTTAAGGCATGGCAAGGGCAAAACCTTGAACAATGCTTACTTTAGCTTAAAAGGTTCTTTTGTGAGAAAGGTTACCCTTTTCCCCATGGTCTCCATTATTGGTATACTGTTACATTAGTTTGTTGTATATTAAAGGGAATTTTTTTCTCTGCTACATGGTGGTAGATACCAGTACGTATTTGGCAAATGAATACATAAATCAAAAAGAACAATGACAACCAAAGGGCTTGGCTAATAACTCTTCCAAAGATATTTCCAGTCCAGTTATGGCCCTTGTCCAGCAGCATGGGACTTGTCCTCTCACTCTGGTTCACCCCAGCAACTGGCACAAGGAGGGCATAGAACAAAATTTCTGTGTCCACACCATCCAGCTCTGCCAGAGAACCAGCAACTCAGGAAAGCCTCTCCTTTGCCTCCATGTGCACCTCCTACACCACTGTCTAAGCAGTGACTTAAGCAACCATTCTGCAGGAGGTGTGTGTAAAGTCATACAGGGAGGGAGGAAAAAAGAAGAGAAACAGGGTGGAAGAGAAGTAGAGAATTATGTTTCACTCCTCTGCAGGAGCAATGACAAGTACTATTTCGAATAACAATCCTGCTTTTTAAAAGTATTCATGAAACCAAATGAAAGGTATACCTGCTGTACAATTACTGAAGAAAAGTTAAAATTCTCCAACAGTTTTATTGACACAAAAAAGTACTGCAACTGCACAGGACAATGAGAAGCAGTCCTAGTTTTCATTTAAGAAGCATTTACAATTTTATGTTTGTACTGAGCCCGGTTCTGCACCAGAACTCAAAATGCTCACCTTTTTATTGCCTAATTATAATGTTTAAAGCACCACAGATACAAAATCATACATGTTTAAAGGGCACAAAAGTTTACTCTTAAGGGCTGTGAAGAATAGGTTTAGAACACGTATCCATAACTATTAAGTAAGCTTTAATGTTCTACCCAAAATGTCCACATATTCCAGATAATAAATACTTTCTCCTAAGTCCCAAAGCTTTGTATTTTCACCTGAAGCTAAATCTAGACTGTATTAATAGGACTATAGTTAAAATAAAACATCTGGAAAAAAGAAAGACTTAATCAAGATCATGCAAGTTTTGTCAACACACTTGAAAGTTCATTATACTTTAGCAAAGGCAGCTAAGAAAATTAACAAAATAATTCTAAAACAAAACCACTATTGAGAATCCTCACAACTCATCTTTGTTTTTGCTTTAGGGAAAGAACAATAAAATAAAGAAAAAGAAACACAAGAAAATTAAGACAGGGTGAGAAAAAAATGAAAGGAAATAAAGTTATGCAACATTTTCTGCACAGAATAGAAAGTTTTCACATGAGAAAACTAATTTCTTCCCACAATTTTTCCTACAAACAAGAATCCTTTATATCATCCTCTCCCATCATATCAAAGTATCAAAAAGGAGATTATCAAAGTATTACACAAAGTATTCTACAACACCTTTATAATAGCCTCATTACTATATTTATACCAAATTCAGAACAAGCCAGCAAGAATCCTTACAGAAGCCTAAGCCACTGCTATTTCACATAGATACTTACCAAGTTTCAATGCTTGGTTTTAAGGAAACTACACACAGAGAAAGCAGCCTGCAGCCTAAAAATCAATCACAGAATCACAGACTATTCTGAGTTGGAAGGGACCCACAAGGATCATCGAGTCCAACTCTTAAGTCAATGGCCCACACAGGGGATTGAACCGATGACCTTGGCATTATTACAACCAAGTTTCAACCAACTGAGCTAATCGCAGGGTCAATCATGTAATATATTCAAGATAAAACAGAAAAGTTAACCAAAGAACCCTGGGACACACAGAAGATGCTTACATGGTAATATAAGATGTCCAACCAAGAATACAAACCAAAACAAAGTCTCTTGAATGGCAGATGAATAAGACTGTATCAGTCAGTCATGACTTATAAAACGTATAGATTGGTCAGTGCAACTCTTTTCCATTACTCCATCTGCTGTTTAAAAGAGTTGAGGTCCTACAGTGATTCTTTCTCACATCAAAGACAGGAAGAGCTCACATGCTAGACAAGCTGGAACAGGTAAAGGTAATCCTTGTTAACTGCAGTTCTAAATAATTTGAATATTTTCTACCTTTTCCTTATAGCAAATCTATGCATTAAGCCCATTCTTTTATTCCTGTAGCTTCACTGATAAACTCTCAGTAGCCTAGCAAAGTACTGTGCCTGTTATGATGGAGCTACCATTTGAAGGCAGACTTGCCAACTGAGCAGCTCTAATTGCAACCAGTTGTAGTGTTCCCAAGAGTTTGCCCCAGTCCATCAGTGAACCAAAAATATTCTGCTTATTGGCCAAATTGCCAGGATGTGGTGAAATTACTGAATTGAAGGCACAGGCACAAAGCACCCTGAAAATTGCTCTGTTCCTTTCTCATCCCCTCCAAAGACATGACCTTCAGTTCAGATTAGGCTCAGGTTATTTGCTAAGATATTTTAAGTTACAAACAAAGAAATAGAAAACACAAAGAGGGATTTAGAAAAAAAAAAAGAAAAAATCCCTTTTTAATATCTCAGTTAACATAATTCAGCAGCTTTGTTGTTTGCTTTTCCAAAAAGCCACACAGAATTAGGATTTTCAAATTACTCATGTGGATTAATACATGTCTATTTATCCTTAGTCCTGCTTCATGTACCCACATATATCTTTATATGATGATTTTCACTAAGTCATTCAGATAATTAGTAAGACTACCTTATTTCTTCAACATAAGGTAAAATGGCAACCTTGTAACTCCTTCTATGCTCCTCTGTAAAATGAGAAAATACCGTGGCTTCTCTTTTACATTCTGTATCATGCCCAGTATTCAGGTGAGTACACTAAAAAAGTCCAAGTTGGAGGCACATGAATGAGGTGTGAACAGTGAAAACTCTTGCTTTTTGCACTCACTTTGTAGACACATCTGTTAATCTCTAGTGAAGGACTCTGCCACTGAAAGCTGTCTTACAAGTGCTTTATTTGTTTTGAAATATACCAGCAAAGGACATAAAAACTTGTATGGAATTCAACCTTAAGAATAAGGGGAGAAAATTAGTATGAGATTAGGGAGGATGTAATTCTTTTTTTCCACATGCTATTCTCATTCACATAATCTGACACTTAAATTTCTGCATAAATAAAGCAAGTTTTTATTTTAAAAAGTTGTGTTCAAACAACTCTTACTTAATTTGAAACTAAACTGGTGACCAAAAAAAGTAAAACAAAATAAAATTTAAAATAATTGACTCATGGAAAAGCCTGAAAGATGTTACATTATTGTGGAAAAGTTTCATTACATTACATTTATGTATTTTCAACAGATCAGTATTTCATAAAAGATACTTCTCACAGTTCTGGAGAAAAGTAGGTACAGAAAATTTTGCCCTGGGAAGTAGTTAGATGAACTTGACAAAAATATTTTTAAGCGCCTAAGAGAGATTAAGGCAAGCCAAGGTCCAGAGGGAAGCAAAAACAATACAGGTTTTGAGAAAAGACCTAAAAAGCCTTCGAATAGTAACTACTCTACTAATTGAGCTCCCGTACAGATGATTTGCAGTAGTACTGGCAGCTCCTGGTTGAAATGGGATTTGTAACTTTAAACAGTAATTCTGCTAGAACTCTATAAGGTAAAATAAAGTACATTTGTAGCTAAGTGGTTTCCAGTATCAGTGCATTTTTATGTTGCACTGAAAAGCATAAATATCAAGAGGGTAAGAAAAATACTAAATTTGTAGTTACAATTAAGCATGGCTTGGCAACAAATCAAGCCAGTCAATAGGACCACTTTTGGCTTTTCTGCTTAGTGTAGGGACATGTAAAAATTTCCTGTTTGCTGCAAGAGACTAAGTAGCTTAGTTCAAATGCAGTATACATAACTATTCTGCTGTACTTGCCTATCCCAAGGATTTAAAAATAAATAAGAATCAAAATAAGATTTGGTTATCCATCACCACTAGCAAACATGTGATGCTGTGGTTTCACAGAGCTTAAATTCCTCCTAATAGTTTTCTTATTCTTATCACGACACTCAAGAGTTTATTAATCCTTGAGTGACCAGAAATTAAAGCTATAATAACTATGCACATACACAAATACTTAAAATAAATACATAACTAAAATACATTACTGTTTTCTAAATAAACATATTTAAGCGAACAAGAAGTAGTATTGGACCTTTAAGCTGATTTAAATGTATCTATCAAAGGATTGTTGGTAAGCACAGAATGCTGTTCTTCTGGAGAATATAAATATTTTAATGCAAAAAATTGCTTAGTGACCAGCCAAAGAAATTGCTATTCTTTTATCTATCATTAAATTGTAAGTTTCTATTTTGCAGTTATCACAGTACGCATGCTCTGTATACTCAGAAATAAAATTGCAAATAAATCCAAAAATGCACTTAGAATTACAGAACATTGAACAACAATTAGAATAACAAGGTTTTTGTCTTTGACACACCATAGTCCTCAGATCAAGATTTTTCCCAAGATTTTTCCTCTTTTTATTTTCCCTCCTGGTATTATACACAAAGTCACTCTATTTTCTTCATGTAATGATATACAACTACTATATATAAATCTCTATATGTATTATTATATAATTGCATTAAAACTGAACCCTTAAACTAAAATGTGTATCTGTAAACTCCCATCTAATTCACCTGAGACAGAGACTTAATACTATGATTTATGAGAGGTTATGTCTTTTTCATCCTAACAGGGGAGTTGCTCCAGTGTCTTCATAAACCACCATTTTATTGAAATTGAATAACCTGAAGTTCAGATGGAAACAATTCCCATACTTAAACATGTTCATAGAATACTTGTACTTCTCTGAGATTATCACTTTAATGCATGACAACTTCACTTCAGGCTCAAAATTCAAACATAACCTGACAAAAAATAAAGATTTCCTATTGGACACCGAGTTGGAAAAGGTGGCAAGAAAACAGAAGACACCAAATTTGCCTACTGACTTTACTGCTTGTACAGGAGACATTATGCTAATGAATCTGCAGTTCAGTCCCCAATTTATATAAAACATCGTGAGTACATGATAGTTCTTAACAAATAACAAATTAGTGGTTAACTTGGGGGCAAATAAATAGGATGCTTAAGTAAATTATTTCAAACCACCTTCTTATTTCAGCTTCTGTCATCTATAATCACTGGCACTGCAGATGACATTCCCAAATAATAGCTTTGGAATTTGAGAGTGGTGATTTGAGCACCTATAAATTCACAGAATCACAGACTATTCTGTTGTTCTGTAGGTGAAAGATATACAGATATCACAGAATCACAGACTATTCTGGGTTGGAAGGGACCCACAAGGATCATCAAGTCCAACTCTTAAGTCAATGGCCCACATCGGGGATTGAACCCATGACCTTGGCATTATTACAACCAAGTTTTAACCAACTGAGCTGATCTCACCTTTCTAAGTATTATTGACAAGAAATATTTGACTGCATGTGTTAATAGTTGGATAAGAAATATTCACCTGAAAGAAAAATGGTGGGGCATCTGTAAACTTGTTTTACAGCAAATCTTCAGAAAAATAAACTGTTAATTTCTAGAAACATTAGGATTGCTTTAAGCACAAGCAATTAGAAGACGTAATGCTGTATATATTCTCCAGTCATGTTTTATTAGCACAAACTTCTTCATATTTTCTGAGGCCCAACATGAAACAAGAATCATCTGGAGTGAAATCTTAATGTAATTTTGTTTAACTTGACAAATTTTAATCCTCTTTGGCATAATTATGTCTTTGGAGAGCAATACAAAGAAGGTAAGGAACACAGGCATGGAAAATGATATTTTCATACTTTGAGAATGCAAGGTTTCCATAAATACTATGACAATGGATATATTTAGTGGTTAGCAGAAAGGTGAAGAGGAAAAGATAGTCTAATTTATGCAGTAAAATTAGTTTCTAGCATGGATTAGCCAACGAACTGAGTGGATAGCTTTTTTTTTCTTCCCCTTTAATAAAAAGTATCTAAACAGAGGGAATACTCGCATCAGTGTGTATTGTCCTTCACTGCATCTTTCCTTCTCAAGGTCAAAAGACTTGCTCAGACATCAAATAAACATCAAAGGCCCTGCTGATATCTTTTAACAAATTTTAACAATTATCAAAAGCTGTGCTGTATATGGCTTGACACATCTGTTTAATTTCACTCTTTCACTAAACCATGAAATCTGTCCTGCACTTCTAGTCACTAACAGTGATCTGGACTGGAAAAAAAAAAATCAAAATATTATCAACTAATCCTGCAAATTCAAAGTGTATATACATCAACATAAAAGCAACTGTCTTCAAAATTTCTGCTTTTTTCTCAGTTAGACAGTAATTTTAGCTAGCAACCAATAGCATTTTTTTCCATATGGCTTTGACAACAATAATTAAAAACAAAAACAAAAACAAAAAAAAAAAAAAAAAAAACAAAAAAAAACCCCAAATGCACAGTCTTTGTAGTTACAGATTATTAATTGATCAAACAGCCTTAGGGCAAAACTATCAAGACAAGGATAATTTATATTTTTAATTTGCAAACATGACAACTTGTACTAGCCACTTGAAATGAGTTATATTTCAGACATTACTCCAAGTCTTACGTTAATGTTCCTTTTTTAGTGTTGCATGGGGAAAATACGTTATTATTTGGTTAGGTCTTACATATTTTCTTGCCTAGCAGTATCTAACAAATTCTACAGGCACCTTTAGAGTATTAAGGCAAGAGCTTTGCACTATAAAAACAAAACAAAAATTAAGCGAGCCTGTAGGAAGCACACTGGCAGAAGTTCTGTATTTTCATTTATTAGGTCTCTCAGTTTTCAACAAGTTGTCACATCATGACAACATGCCACAGAGTCAATCACGTGATCAACTGTGATTTTTTTTTTTTTAATGTCTCTTCAAATTTAAATGCTCATGATTTAAATGCTACCTTCTTTTTAAACAAATTGTCTGACTGCCAGTCAGGTAAACCAGAGAGTCAGGCAGAAATTCTCATGGTATTCAAGTGACAGAGGAGAAGATTTACTTGCCTGCACATCAGCATGTGCACAGTGCCATTTTCCAGCACTGCTAAATATTCCATATATATTTCATTTAGACCACACATTCAGCATATTTCTTCCAAAGCCTAAACCTGTTAACTCAACTGTATGACAAGGGTTTATTTTGGTCTATAAAACTAATCCTGGAACTGTTCAACTAAAATAGCTTTTCACCACAACAGGTGTTGGCTGATCATTAGCAGAGCTGGGCTCAAAGCTCTTAACCACAGCCATTAGAAATACCTCTTGGTGTTAAAAAGTCAAGAGCAAGGCCAAAACATCATCAGTGATCTGCATCAAGGGACTAGTTTAATTAGAATGGCATTTTTAAAATTCACTTTGTCTAGTCTTGTCTGGTAGCCTCAGCACTGAAGTTGTGACATTACATCATTGTAAATACAGAGTACCTTTTGGTGATTTTTGACTACTAAAACAAGAAGGAATCATCTGATCTTTTTTGCATTGCTATATACTTCAATGTCTTTGAGATTTTTTCATAGATATAATTTCAGAATCACAGATAATTGAATGCATTTGAAATAAAATATTAATTCCAAGAGCTTTCAAATAAAACATGTGTACACACATACACAATGGACAGTTCTCTTTTTCATCACCTACAGTTACGAAGTGTTATTACAAGTTTTCTTCTTGCCCATACACACTTTATAAGGCAAATTGTCTGCAAAAACATCTTAGTTAAACAGTTGCTTATTGACACTATACTAGACTGATGTAGAAATGAATGCTAGACTCAACAGAGCAGCAATTATATTGTGCTTACCTGAAGGCAATTTAATATTTTCAAGTATGTCATTTAATCTTAGTCTGCAAGTGACCGACTCGCAAATTTATCCCATCTGAAGGTACATTAAATACAATGTAAGAGTTATTCAGTAGCTGGCTCAATCAAAAGTTAGAAGGCAAGACTGGAATAAATGTTCCTCTCAGGAAACTTACTAAACATCCCATGACTGTCTACATGAAAGTTAACATCATTTCACTTCAACTCTATTGTCCACAGCTTGTTTAACCCCACTCAAATAGTGTCCTGTAGCAAATGGGTAGGTCTTGATAACATTCACCCATAGGTATCCTCATACCCTGTCCTGCTTGTCAGTCTCAAGATATTTCCCCTCCATGGCACTGGTTTTAAGCAATAACTCTTACTCCTGATATCTGCCTAGAAAAGGGGCAGCTATTGCTTCTGGGCAATTATTTATGTTAGATCAGCTTGGAAATTGTGATGGCTTTTGTGCCATTTCTGGGGCTAAACCAAAAATCAGCAGGAAAGCTTGCAAGTTAGTTCTGTTATCTGCTCAAAGATAATTATTATCCTCATTAGAAATAGCAACACATTTTATTATCTTTCTTCAGCTCTCTGTTCTACCTCCACTTAAAAGAAAGCAATCTTTGATGGAAAAAATCCAACACAACTTCTTCTCAGCAACAGACTAACAATTGCTCCATATTCACCAGCATCCTTTTCCTTTGTTCAGTCAACACTCAGGCTCAGCATTGTTAGCTGACAACACAGCTAAGAGTCCTGATGAGTTAAAAGGATGACTTCCCAAAAGAAAATATCCCCAGATTTAACACTTGTTTAATCCTCTTCTTTCTTTAGCAAAGGCAACACAGGTAGCATTTAGGTAAAATAAGGCTGCCTAACCTGTGGTCTTGGTTCTTCTAAGTAGCATTAGTTAGGAGAACTTCCAAGTTCTCTTTCCATTCTCCGTGACCATCTCATTTGAAACCTGAATTCATCTCTAGGCCAGCTTGCCTCTTCAGTGAATTTTATTTTATTTTTGAAGGACAGGGAGCAAAAAAGGTTTACACTTACTGAAGAATTTTCAGTGGAGCCAAAAGATTCAAAAAAAGCTTTGTATGGATTTAAATATAACAAATACAGAAAAGCAAGCTCACATTACCCCGCATGGAACAAAAATGTAACAAAAAGTAGGGAGACACTTACAGAGAGCTATAAACATGATTCTTTGATACTGTATAATGCATTCTGTTACTTAACTTGCACGCATGCAGGTACTTAACTTGAAGTGAAAGCTATGCAAGAAAAAATATCACAAAACAGTTATTTTAGACACACTGAAAAAATCAACTCAAATCAGATTTGGTTAGGAAAATGTTTCAAAGCTTTTCTCCACTTGGGAGTTCTCACTTTCTGATTATAGTACAAAGATATTATCTGACAAATTAATTGTTCAGTTCTACTTACACAACCACATTGCAGATGTATCCTGGATGTCCAGGATTATATAGATCTTTTTCTACATTAACAGGCATTGGTGGGCTGATACTTAGCAGGTTTCTAGGAGCTTAATGCTCTGTCATAACATTATGTGGTATACATATAGTATCCTCTTCTAAGAGTTAAAAGAAGAATAATTTTTTTATGCTGTTGCTTAGGCTACTTCTTGGGTTTGTTTTTTCTTTTCATTTTGAGACTATTTAAGCTCAGAAGTAAGCTTTCTTTCTCAATTGTTTTTTTAGGAAAAGAAAGAAACTAGAGAAGAAAAGGAAATGTCATGAAGAAAGAAGATACTGTTTTATTTAAAGGAATCAGCTTTCAGTGGCTTGTGAAGGGCAAACCACATAAGATACAGCTCCTATTTTCACTTAGAATGGATCCATCCATATTACTGACACTTGCTCTGTTGTGCCAAACATACCACTTATTCTGTGTTATGCTGAAAACAACTTGAGCCAGATTTGACTGTAGTAGCACTGTCTTTTTCAGGTCTGTGGTTTGGACTTACTCCTGAAACAGTGTCATACAGACTTCCATGCCACATCACAGTACTGCATTTATTTCCTGAAGCCCAATCTCAGCAGCAATAAATCATGATTTTGGATAAAAAAGACTAGACTTTAACTCTTTGGTAGCAATGATAAGGATTTCCTCAGTTATTAAATAACAGCAAATTTCTCATTTTAATTGCTCAGCCTCAGGAATTTCCTTATCTGAGCCAAGGTTCTGAACACATCATGTGCTCTTTAGCTTATATCCTGAAAACCAGAAAAACACTTTCTTTTCTCTATGCACAGGTAGTAAAACAGTGAATTTTGCTGGAGAACAGCTAGATATTATACTTTTAAAAGATAATTTCAGGACTATATGCAATAGTATATGCTGTCTGAGGACCTGCAATCTGTGTAGCCTCAAGACGAATGAATGACTGAAAAAAGGCTGAAAGTTAGAAAAATTGTGTCAGTGGAGGATATTTTCTAACTTGTTAGAATTAGTCATGTGGGAGAAGAAATAAGTCCTACTCCCCACCAGGTATTCCCTTTTAAGTAGGCTCTTAAGTCCTCTGCCCTTCCTGCTCCACTCCACCTTCATCCTTGCCTCTCCTCTCACAAGGAACATTTTTGACAGTGCTATTGGTTAACTCATCCTCTGCTGATAGAAATTTACTCTTCAGGGAGATAGCTATGACTTTTAATCTTTCCATTTTTGGTATTGCTGGCTGTGGCTACAGACAAGAAAAATGTTTTGTTTTTTTTAATAGTACTTCTTACTCAGCAAAATCCAGACAAAATCACACCTTAAGGTTCCCATTTCTTTTTCTCTGTTCCAAGCTTGTTTGCACTCCTCAGGGCAAACTCAGTGCTTGCAGAACTCCAGATCACTGGAAAAATTCTTTAGGCCTGACAGATCCTGCCCCCTTATGCAACTGACCCAGGGTGGGAGGATTAGTCTGTTCTGCCTGCAGAGTTTCATTTATGAGCTCACCACCATGGGTTTGTACATAGACTGCCAGTGATGCTTCCTGTCTATTCAGTCTGTCAGCAGCCTCTGGAACAAAACTGCTTTATGTGCTGTTGGTATCTGATGCCACATACATCTATACTGTAAGAGAAACTTTTAGCTTTACCTCTGTAATGATAACTTCAGGACAAATATCCACAATTACTCTTAAAATACCTTAACTGAGTATCTTTAGCAGGAAGAGAATGTAGGGTAGCAGAAGTACTCATTCCCAGACAGATTTGGAGCACAACCACAAAAATTACACAAAACAATGGAGCCTTAAAAGTTCCCTTCACATCCTCAGTAAAAGGCATAAAATTATCTTCTTGAAAAGAACTAATTTAAATGTTTTCATAATTTCAGAAGTTTAACGTTAGTCAAGGGCACAAGAAGAATAAGAGTTGCATACAGTTTTTATATTATAAAATGTAAATGTGCCATTCATGAACTCATCCTATAATGATGTTAACTAGTCAAAATCAGCTATCACATTTTTTTTTCTGTAACAGGAAGAGCCAAAAAAGATCAGGAATAATTACATGCCTAGACCGGTGATTTAATACCACTGACTCCATTATTCACTTATGTCAGAACAAATCATAGAATTTCTATAAAACACCTTCACAACCTTCAGTCCAT
>JAWWLZ010000118.1:33946820-33961762 GCA_035041345.1 Poliocrania exsul
AGGCTGAATTTTCTCACAGTGATCATGAGACTCATTGATGATACACATTGCATGACCAGCCCACAACAAGCAGGCATGGGGTCGATTTCCTCATGCAAAGAGCTGACCTTCAGGGACAGAATATGAAGCTTTCTCATTCATGTGTTTGCACAACTAGAAACTGTTTTTCATAAGGGTCACAAACACTTCATGTGAGCCACTCTATGCAGTTTTCTTGCATAAGTGATGCTAAAAGTAAGTATTAAAAACAACACTTTCTTTTATCAGCATGTAAATTATACCAGTAAAATATATTTGTGGAAGAAAACTCAAACAGCTGAGCAATGAGGTCCTGCTGACAGGAATACCTGCTTCCTCACCTTTAATAATAATGTGCTGTTTAATATATGGTCAGTACTCAACTTCAAACACTCTATAAACACATGCAAAATAAATGTGCATACATCCTCCATGCAGATGCATTTAAATGTTTCACAGATTAATTTAACTTCTTAATTTCTGGTCAACAGCACTTGAAAATTCCATTTTACTATTTAAACATGCTGCTTTCAATAAAAGACAGAAAAGGAAACACTGGAAATATCAGAATTAGAGCTGCTTAATCTTGGTCCTTCTGTAACAGAGAGGGCACAATGTTTTTCCATAACATCCTGAAGCCAAATAATTCCTTATAAAAGGGCAGGACACTGTACAAAAAAAACATACCAAGATCACTGCTGAACATAACAGGGTTTCCTCAAACGAGGACAGCTAAGCAAGTGAATGGCTGTCTCACTGAATCTAAGCTGTAGGTATTTCTCGGGAAAATTATTCAAAGATAGGTAGTCCAAATCTTTCCCCTTTACATCTCCTTTCAAAAGCCCATGGTTTATAGACTTAAAAGTTGATTAAACACTTTTTTCACTAAAAAATCTTGAACTGACCATCAACAACAACAACAAAAAGAAAAAAAAGGAAAAAATTAAAGAAAGGAAAATCATTGGAGCCATTTTAGGTTTTTTATCCCTAATTTTGGAGGAATACAAAAAGAAATTCAAGCAGGAGCAGGGTATGACAGATTTACTGCTTATTGAGTTCATATATTTTTTCCAGAGCAGCTAGAATAGGAGGATAGCTAGAATTGACTGCATCTGTTTTGCTTAAAGAAGAAAACAAACAACAAAACAGTGACATTTTACTGATGATAAATGAATCAACAAGGATCAGATTTGCACATTTCAGGCACCTTGGGAGGGAAGAAAAAATATACATTTCATAACAGCAATCAAAGACTATGACATTCTAATCAAACCTAAGTTGTGCATTGACGGAAAAATCTGTTCCTTGTTCAATATTTCATCCTTAACACAGGTCAGAAAGAATGTTTAGTGCACTGATAAGAAAAATTGTCAACTTCCAGTCAAAACTATAGACTGATATGATCACAGAATATTAAACTCAAGTTGCTTAGACAGTAGTAAACAAAAATTCAACCGTCTTCATTTTTTCAGATGTTATTTACTTTGAAAAAAGAGAGACTTACATTTACTCCTTGGTTAGTTCATCTGTGCCCTTTCCAGCCAAACAGGCAGATTAATAGAGTATGTCACTAAAAAAAGTGGCTGCTAGTACTGATAGCACATGAATTTAACTGATCATCAGAATATTGTCAAAAAGGGATTATTAAGCACCACACAGAATAGTGAGAACATCCTATTTCCTTTAGATGATACCTCAGACAGCATTTTGTTGAATAAGGGGTTTAAATTAATTTTCTTGTTGCAATGACAACTTTCTTGCTTAAGTAAGTTATAATAGTTATAACTGGCAAAGGACATAATAGGGGGAAGGGAAGCCTGTAACATGTCAACTGGCTGTCAGAGAGGCTGCTAGAAAAAATAAGTGAGCTGCTGATAGATAAAGAAGAAGGAGGAGGGGGAGAAGACACGCTGCTGTGGGAAAAAATGTTACTAACTGTCATCAAATTTGCCTGCTTAACTTCTCAAAGCCTTAGACAAGCAAATAATCTATTAATATTTAAACATGATTTTCATGTTCTTTTACCACTGCAGTTTCAGTGAGATGACTAAAATTTATCGCTTGAGTAATTCTGTGCAGATTATACAAAAGAGCACACTATTTTAGAAAGGATAACCCAAACTTCTTGCTCAGAAAGGCACACAATAAATCAGGGATTATCTCTTGCAAGATACGATGCAAGCAGAGCTGTGGATCCCATGGAATGAGGGAAAAATGTAGACCACAGAGGAGAACAAAGTTGAAAGGGATAAAAGTGTCAATGATGTTGAAATCTGATACTTTGTAAAATAAACCAACTTCAAACAGACTGTTACTTAATCCCAGTATGGAATGGAATGTGAGCTTTCCCCTCCCCTGCAACACATGTACTACAGTACCCGGTTCCTTTACCCAAAACACCTAAATACACCAGCAGCAAACAGCAGACAACACTAGGCTAAGTTCCTATCCACAAAACATTGCAACCGTGTGTACCAGGCCCTTTGTGAATAAGCTGCCAGGAAATCTAGTTGAGACTCTGCACCCGCAGCAGAAACATGCAACTTCCCTTTTGCCATCCTCAAGCCTATTTCCCAGCACTGTGTGATGGGCCAGCAGGCATACAGGCATTAAATCAGCAAGTGTTTAGATCCTGACATTCCTGCAAAATGATTCAGACTTTTGAATAGAAGTGCTTAGGAAAAAAAAGAAAGAAAGAAAGAAAAAAAGAATAAAATCGGTTTGAATTCATTTACTTAGAGTCTCACTAGTACTTAGCATGGCCTTGCTGAGAGAAAGCCTTTGCAGTGTCATAATCTTGTAACCAACAGAGGCTATTCAAAATGGGCAATACAGCTTAGAAAAGAAGTGAAAGAAACTTCTTATAAAGCCACAAAAGTTACAGCAGTAGACACACATGGCACTCCTAATGAGCTTTTCAATACTCTTGCTGCTTATAAAACAAAAAAACTGCAGCCATTTTCTCAGCAGAGAAAAATGCACTGCTTTTATTTAAGCTATATAAACAACTTCTCTTTAGAAACCAAATTGGCATGTTAGTTTTATAGAGATTTTGATAGGAAGGTTTAACATTAAAAATATCATATGCCGTGATTTGATTGCTCCCTAGTTTCACACTAATATCACAAATGCCATAGAAAAGATGAGAAAAACAAAGCATTCCTATTTCCACCTTCCACTCCCTCATCCCAAAGGCCCCCCTCCTACAGTGAAAAGCAGAAGTATTCATATATGCATATTCATACACACACACTCAATAAAATGTGCATTATAATTCTTCACTGTGATTTTCAAAGGTACCATACAGTATCAGTTTCTATTACACTCAATAAATGCCCACCTCTGGAAAAAAAAAAAATCTGTTCAACCATTCTCAAATTCCTTTGTAAAAATAGTTTCTTATGGAATCAGAAGTTCAACACAGAAAAAAAACATTCCCATCAGGTCTATCTTTGGAATACACAGTATTCCTTGGATTTTGCAGACTCCTTCCACATTCTCCAAGCTCTCAATCAGACCTCAGTGTCCTTCATAGGATTACTGGAACAATTTTAGAATGGTACAGTGTTTTTGTTAGAAGATTGTGAATAACTTCTAAGTTTTGTACTCCAAGCAAAATAAAAGCTATTACACTGGGGTTTTTTCCCCTCTCTAAGAAAGATATCCTCACCTGTTCAAAGTGTCCCCAGACAGAAGAACTGCCAGAGCTGCCTTTTCCCGCTTTCACCACTTAATAAAGAAACCAACTGTTCTACTCTCCACACATGATAGAAGTCTCGGGATTATAACAAACAAAAGCAAATAAATTTGCCATGGTCGCTTTCCTTTCCCTTCTCATCTTCTATGGATTCCAAAGGATACAAATGTGGGGCTAAGATGTGGGATGCACAAAGCAAGGCTTCTCTTTCACAGTTTCTGGTTACTTCCTCTCCTCAGTGCCCTACAGGTTGACGCTGTTGCTGCCACTCCATGTCCCTTGATCATAACACTCTAATAGGGGGAAAAAGTAATATTCTCCCACACAGGGCTCAGTGCCCATCACATTTATCACAAAGCCCAATTCTCCTGGACTATGCCAGGGCTTCGACAGATGGAACTGGTAATTGTAGGGACCAGCTGCAGCTCTTTAATCCTGGATACCTGTTGTAGTGTCATATTAGACTATGAAACATTGAATTATCTCCCCAGTATGTAAACTATGAGCTACAGGATAAGCTTTCTGTGAAGCAGAAAGAACTTGCCTTGCAGAGTTTAATCTTGTGTTTTGTTTTTTTTCCAAAGAAAACAAACATTTTTCTCTTTTGTAAGAGAAAAACCCATCATCCAGTATTTAGTATTTTCCCTATTTCCCTTCAAGAACTGCATAATAGTAAAATTAAAACATAGAGTAATAATCACTAGTTGTTACACAAAGCTTTCACATGTTCCTGGAACTTATTTTACGTTTCAGAAATACTTCGTAGTCTCCTGTTCTAAAGCTCATGTTCACATCACAAATATCTCTTATAAAGCTTGAAATAAAATTTTTAATTTTATTTTTTAATATCATGTACTTATTTATTTAGTCTCCTCTTTGGTATACTTAACTGCATGACCTATTCTATTCAAAATAATGCAAACAGCAAGTATTTAATAGAAGTGATTTTAAGACATTACTTTTGCTCATTTTCAAAACGGATTCTTTTTCTTAAAAAGTATTTTGGCCACTTATATGCAGCTCAGGGATGCACTTGTGAACTTCTAGGGAAAAACTGCTGTGCAAAATTCACCCTTGTATTTTTACCTTAAAAACAACCCCCTGAAAGTAAAGATAGATAAGAAAGTATATTTAGGTATTTTGAAACTAATTCAGGGACCTGGGAGTAAACTAAGCTACAGAACCTCAATGTAAAAACAGCAGTGTTAGTTCTTTGGTTTCTTACATGGTCTACTTCCTACACAGAAAGCTCTGGGGAAAAAGTTTATTATAAGGAAGAAACCACTAGTTCTACCAGAGAAACACTAAGTCTCACTATTGGTTTACTGTCCCTGTTTCCCTCTCTTAAAAATGGCTTTTAAATGTAGTATTTATTTAGCTAAATCAGGAAGTTCACCGAATATCAGGTGCGTGACTGTTTTTCCAAAGCTTTTGTGATATTTGATTTCTCAGTAAGATCATAGCTTTCTCCCAAGACCTAATTCTAACCATAATAATTTAAAAAAATTATAACTGCTTCCCTACATGGTTAGGTGTGAGAAAAGTACTATTTAATCCCTCCTAAAATCAAGAATTTTATATTTGTGTTTATTCCTACGCTTATGCTGTAGCAGAATCCGAGCTAATTACTTCTCATGGATATTAAATCCACTATTTAAATGTAAGAATAACAAAAAAAATAAAGTGTATACAATTTCACTTATGGATTAACATCTTAGAAATGTTGATGATGAGCTAAGAGATTTAACTACAACATCGCAAGATTTAAGTCCAAATTATTGTATCAAGAGGTGCTATCCCAGCCAATGAGACTACATACACCCCCACAGCTTGCTTCAAAAATTAGCAACACTGAAAGTCATTCTTAGTTACAAAAGCCAGTATTTTCAGGACAATGGCAGCTACTCCCAAGTGATTTTAGTAAATGAAAAGCAGCAATCCTTTTGTAGTTGACTGCAGCTGCCAAGAAGCGAATTACAGTGACTTAATAGTGTTATTTTTAGCATTGTAAGCTATGTTGTTAAAATATATATATATATATATATCTTAAAGATCTAGTAATTTTCAACTTCTACAGATCTAAAACGGACTTTAGAATGCCCGTTTTTGTTTTCCAGCCTACACTGAATATGAGGCAGGACCACATTATCTACTTGAGATAAATTTGATGATCCTTTCCCTCATACTACCTAGATCTTAATTCTCTCTGCTTGAGAGAAATTGCATGTCACATGCATTTATTTTTCAATGTCCAAAGCAAGAGGATCTCTTGATGACTCCACTCATCAGTTAAAAATGCCTAATAATTTCTCAAGTTTCCTGAAATATCTTGAAATACCTTCCTTTTTTGCGGAAACACAAATTTCAGCAGATATCAGATGAATGCATGACAACCATCTAACCAGCCTGCAGATTTAGGAATCCACATGTAGGCTGAGAAGATGCCTGCTCACACACACACACATAGAGCAGTTTAAATGATGCTAAAGGAATTACCAGAGCAGCACTGATATGGTGCTCATTTGTCTATTTTGGTAGTACCATAGCTTGGTAAACACCTTTAATACAAGTGCTCACAGTTACAGTGCCATTTTATTTACTCAGCCAGCAGCCACTGTAAGAACCAAGGCTGTGCTAATGCTCACACAAGGCTGAGTTAACAACGACACAGAACATCTCTATGGATTTGCCTCAGTGACTCAGATCTACGACACAAAAGAGCTCAGAGATTTCATCGTGAAATTCTGCTGGGACTATGCCCAATTTTAGGCTCAGATGTAAACACCACAAGACACATTTGTGGAAAAGAACTTATATAAGGTAATATCTGATGCCTGCTTTCAGCTTCCAGGAAAGATCTGGGATGGCTACAGTTCATACTTGATCTTGTTTGTGCCTTGGGAGCATAGGTCAAGATCAAAAGAGAAAATAGTGGTAAGATTAAACTGTGTCCCTACAGCCAGTTCACTTTGAAACATTGAGTAAAAGTTTAAAAAAACCACTATTCTGATATTGAAATTTATTATTTACTTTAATTTTTAGACTACCAGCTACTTCTTTCTGTCACTGCTGTCCACTGAATTTTACATTACTAAGGAGATCTACATTCCTGTTCATCTATTACCACCTATTACCTTCTTTTTTGCTACTCTGAGCACAAGGTGACAGGGCAGCCTAGACATACCTTTCAGCTCTATTTCTCTGGAGATCTAACCTGATAGCGGCTGCTGATCTTACTAGAGTGAAGTAAGATGTAGCTGAATTAGAAGATCTAAAAAAAGATGAATAAATAAATGAAAACATAAGCTCCCCACAGTCACTGCAATAAAAAATTAAAGAGCAAGTTAATCACATCTCTTGTGATTTTTAAAGGATCAGCCACTAGGTGGCAGAAAAATGCAGTTTAATTTTCTCATGATGATGAAGAATTCACCTAACAGATCTCTTACACCTCAGATAACAGGTAATGCTTTCTGTCAAGCAATGTCAGATAAAAAGATGACACAAAAGCTGATTATCTTTCCTTCCTAGTGTATGAGCTACTTTGATTTTTAATACCCTGACATAAAACCTGAAGAATATTTAAATGTTTAAAAACTCAAGTGTTAAAACAGTTAAACCCCACTGCTAGTTTCAGTATTCTGGAAAATACACCACTATAGGAATAGGGTAAATTTTGTTCTGTTATCACAATATCACTTCATTGAAAAATTAAAATTATAGAATACATACAGAAGTTATTTCAAGATTCAGGTATATAATGGTTGTTTTTCCACCCCAAAATTATGTGAACAATAGCAGATAGTGAGAAGACTAAGCAAGAAGTATACAAAAACAATGCAGGGAATCTGAAAACTAAATCTGAGAAACAAGGTCCTGAGTTTTCACAGAAAATCATCTATTTATAGTTTTATATAATGTTTTAACATTATTTTAACCAAAAATGGTAGGGTACATTTTAATGAAATTATATGCATGTCTTGAAATGTCGTATGTTTGTATTAACAGTATTTTTGGGGGGAAATGGTATTGTAATAGTTTTACCATTTTTAAAAAAAGTTTGCAATACTTAGTTCACCAGTTTGGTGGGTTTTTTCCTTCCTATGGGCTTTTCTATATGTACATTTCCTTACTTTGCACATATTGATTGTTCCTCTAATTTTTTCTTCTCCTTTGATCATCATGATTCTTTAACATTCTTATTGGGTACTTCAATTACTACAATAGCAAACAACAGTGGAAACTCTCGTTTTTATTACATTTCAATTTTTTCCTGCTCTCTATTCCTACCTTTTAAAAAAACAACACAGAACAAAACTGTCATTCAGAGCAAAATACTTCAGAATTTATATCATGAGAAAGCACTGCAATCATTGTAGCAACAAATAGAAAACCTTCAAACCCAAGCTGTTTTACAGAAATTCACTCAGTTCCCTCATGCATATCTTACATGTACTGTATTAGCATAAGGACCTAAACACACGTTACTTTGAAACCAATCTATTTTACATTTATCTAATAAGATTAGGATTTTCTTTTCTACAGCTTGAACTTCCTTCTACAAAAAAAACCCCAACCAAACATTGACAAAGTCAACCTTAGATTACTGTCCATAGTCTTTTCACATAACTGCAACTGTCAGTGATAAGATTTTAGCTCAGTTGAAATCAAAAAGAATTTTGCTAAGATCCAATAATTTACTTTTTCAGAGGACACTACTACAGCAATAGTCTGAAAACTACAAACTTGGGTAAGAGAGCAAGTCCTTTTTACTGTACTCAAACTTAATTCTAACATTGTGGGAAATAAGTAAAAAAGGCAACACAGTCACAAGCCTTTCTTCCTCCAGGAAGAAGCAAATTGTATTTTGTCTTACGTAAAAAAAAAACAAAAACAATAACAGAGAATGTTCAAAGCTTCATTGGAAGTTACAGAATTATTCTGCAGCAAATCAGCCACTGAACTGGGAAGAAACATGCCTAAACAGAGCATCTGATACAGACTGAATAAATCTGATGCAATAAAGCTGCAAATCCTTTTGAACTCCACTTAAACACTGTTCAAAGAGCAGCACTTTCAACATTAGCGTCACAGGAAGAGTTTGCTGAATTAGCTACATATAGCTAATAACAACTAAACAAACACATACAAAAATGTTTCGTATGTGTTTTCAGGTGAAATTAACATTTTTACATGTCAAGTTCTTCCTGCATGATGGCTGAAAATCAGACAGAACTTCAGCACCACTTTAATTTCTTGAAATAAGAAAAAGTTAATGAAACATCCAAGTATTACCACAAATTTGGTTTATAAACAGGTTCCTCAATAATGTGACAGATTACTGCTTGGTACTCAAATATTAAGTGAAAATATATTTACTAAAAATCCAGATAAGTTACTTACTGAAGTAAAAGCCAAAAGTTCTTCTTCAGTTAATTTGTGTATTGGATTGTTCTTTTGGAAGTCTATACTGTAAAGAGAAAAATATAAAACAATGCTGATTTTATCTTTAGAATAACATTACGCAGAACACATTTTGCAAATTTGCAGAAAACTAGAAGACATTCTGGAAAATTGTTGCAATGACAAATGGGAGCATGGTACATGCAAAACATGACCTAGACCTAGGAACAGTCACAGAAACAAAGAACCATTTAGAGGACCAAGACATTTGAATAGTACCTTTCCAACACCATTCTCAAGTGAAATGCCTTACTTGGTTTTAAGCTTGTGGGAATAACAATTTTACACATCCTAAAAAGTTTGAAATCCATTGTTTGTTTTTACAGATATCAAAAAACCACTGAAGCTCAGAAAGTGCTGAAAGGTAATCTCAAACAAATAGCCCATTTCTATTCACTCAAGAAATATGACCATGGAAGTCCATCTCTTACTAAATGGCATTACCACTACCCTTGTAGTATTCACAGGGGGAAAACCAGAGGAGTACAGACAAGTGGGAATTAAAGCCATTTTATTCAGAGTTGGATTTGCTTACAGAGATGATAAAGAAATTTGGCTTGCTACTCCACAAGGGTGGATGTTCTCCTTAGACAATAGCCTACCAACATTTACAAACATATTGCAAGAGGTATCACCAAATCACATAAAAGGCAACAAAGCTACAATTCAAGCTCCCTGTTAAAACCAAAGCTATCAAGTGAAAATACATTATAAATTACATCACAGGTTATGGATCATCACCAAACTCATATAATGACCATAAACATAAGCTTAAATTTATCCCACTAAATTTTGCAACAGACTTCATATTCTAGGCTAAAATTGCAAGATACTTAATGTGATGACAGGTTACAGATTGAAATTAGGCTCCCCACGTTACATACCTTAACTTGGCAGACAAGACTTCACCCTAGACTAACTTCTTTTCTTGCCATTTTGTTAACTCTCTTTTATACATATGATACAATTACCACTGCAGAAATAACTATCAGTTACTTGTTACTAACCACAAGAACAAGACAAAGAAGAGATGCCTGTTGAAAACTCAATTATCTTTAAAAAGTCATGGTGATCAAGAGAGGTTCCTGAGGGCTGACAGAAAGCAAATGTCACTTAAGCAAGAGCAAGAAGGAGGATCCAGGTGAGTCTCATCTCATGAAGCAGTACCTCCTTGAAGCCATTTCTTAACACACAGAGGCAGCAGTCAGTAACATTCACCAAGGGAAAGTCACGCTTGACCAACTTGATAATCTCTACGATGCAATGACTGGCCTGCTAGATTTGACCAGAGCAGTGGACATTGTCTATCTGAACTTCAGAAGACTGAAAACTGTCTGAACATATAGGCCCAGAGGGTTCAGATCAGCACTACAACATGTAGTTGGAAGACCAGTAAGTAGTGGTGTACTGCTGGAGTGAATACAGAGCTCAATACTGTTCAACATCTTAAGAATTTAGATGATGGGGCTGAGCGTATGGTCAGCAAGTTTGCTGCTGGCACAGAACTGGGAGGAGCAGATGATGTACCAGCAGGTTGTGCTACTATCCAAACAGATCTCAACAAACTGGAGAAACAGGCTGTGAGAACCTCAAGCAGTTCTGCAAAGCGAGATGCCAAGAACTGACCCTGCTGGACCACAGGGTTGGACAAGATCATCTCCATCAGTCCCTTCCAACCTTAACCAATCTGTGATAATGAAGGACAAGATAGTGACAGAGTAGTCTGCATGCATTTTAAGTAGAAGAAAGTGTACCTGAATCTTAACTTTGGAAAGGTGCTTGACACTGTCTTCCATAACATCCTCATAGACAAAGTAGACTAGGTAAACACACAGCACAGTGAACTGCAAACTACATGAACTGCCAGTTTCAAAGGACTATGCCAAGCATGAAGTCCAGCTGGAGGACAGAGCCTAGCAGTGTCTCCTCAATGCAAGAGAGACATGGACATAACAGAGTAAGCCCTGCAATGGGCCACAAATATGGTTTAGATAGTGGAGCACCTGACAGAGAGGGAGACAGTGAGAAAGCTGGGATGGTTTAACCTGGGTAAGAGAAGGCTCTGGGAGATCGTATGAATGGGTATGAATGCCTGATGGCAGAGAATAAACAGGAAATCACCTGTCCCTACTCAGTGATGCCCAATGAAGGAACAAGAAACAGTGGCCACAACCTGAAAAATCAGGAAATTCCACCAAAAAGAGTAAAGCACAAGAAGGGGTTACTCATAGAGGTTGTGGTGACTCCATTCTTGGAGATATTCATAGCCCAATTAGACATGATTGTAAAAAGTCTGCTCTGATAAAAGCAGGGAATCTGGACCACATGAACTCTAGAGGTGCCCTTCAACCCTCAACAAATTCTTTAAATTTTCATTTGATGATACTTACAGTTTATATTTTTCAGCCTTATGTTTTATTAACAAAAGGAAGAACAGACACTATTTATTACTGAAAACTAGAAATAAACCTTTTTTTTAACATTGTACTTGAAAATTTCTCAACACTGTGCATGTTACCAGGTATCACAACAGGGATTTCTCTTGCCATCCTATTCCAACTACCTCAATTAGAACACAGAAGGATTTATTGGTTTTCTTAATTTTAAAGTGGTTTTCTCCCTTAATAAATTTTAATTTAGTTTCACTTTTCTTACTGAAGAATGAGAAATGTAACATTGATGCTGTGTCCAGGACATACTATAGGTTCTGAGAAACAACTAAAAGATGTGGCTGTTTAATGACTATGTCTTCATGTCTGAGTATACTAATGAGACTATACAGAAACTGTGAGAGTACAAAGGAATCAGTACAGAGAAAATTTTGAGAATTGCAGTAATTTGAATTTTATTTACATAGTGATTGAATATGGAACTACGAATATGATTTCCAGTAGAGAACCTTCCACTGTCTTCAAGTGCTTATGGTAAAAAATGGTCAAGATAGAAGAGGTAAAACAGACTGATGTTGTTTTGGTAAATTCTACCACAGTATAGCAAGAATATATATTGAAATTTTTTTATACTGTATTACTATTTACCTTTAAGTTCCTTCTCCAGCACTTGCTTATCTGCCAGCTGTGGAAAAATAAACCAGAGTGCCTGATGTATTTTGGTTTTCCCTCTGAAGACATGATATCAGTACATAATAAAAGAATTCCAAGAGTAAAGAGCAAAGCATTCAAGATAAGAAAAAGCAAAATGGATGCCATACAAGCATTCTTATCTCTTTATAAGCCCACAAAAGGAAACAGAATTATTATCTGTGTAGCAGAGTACCAAGCCTCTGTCCTGATAGCATGGTTCTCTTTCAACTTCCAGCCTTGTGATACAGGGGAACAGAGGGGAAAAAACCCACAGGAAGAGAAAGTTCTCTAAAGAGTGCTGCTTCAGCACTTCTCAAATGGCCCTTCTTTAGGAACAACTCATTCAACAAACTCGGGCAGTCCAGAAATGAGCACAGACAAAACATTCAGGAAATTAAGGGATGAGTTTGAAACAAATTCTACTCTACCAGTGCAAATGGCATTTGTTCAAATGACTGCAGTCAAATGTAGGTAGGTTGAGATGGAATAAAAGCATAATTATACCCCCTCCTAAGATTCAATTTCCTACTTCTGCTGGGAGGTGAGGCACAGCGTGTGCAGAACTGGCCCCACCCTTTAAGTCCTAAGGTCCATTTGCCACGGCCGAGCGAGCTTGGACAGTGACAGGGAAGTCCTCGGGACTGTCACAGCACCCGGTACTGACCGGGGCTGACCCTGCTCAGCATCCGAGATGTGACGGGGTGGGATGGCAGGGAGGCTTGAACTGCCAGGGGACGGTCCCACTGAGACTCGAACTCAGGTCCTTGGAATTCAGAGTCCAGAGTGCTCTCCTTTACACCACAGGACCACCCAGCAGCTGAAGTGGTTAGAAGGCACTAACATGTGCGACTCTGTGCGGTTAGGCTACAAATGCAGATGAGGCTTGAGGAAGGTGTTCTCCATGTCATGAAAGAGTCTTTATGAAAGAGTCTGCCAAAGACCCTGGCATGTTCCCCAAAATTGGAGTAACTCATCACTGCTCATTCATAAATATCATAAAAAAGTAATGAATCACCATGTTGCTCGTAGTTGGTCACAGACAAATCCAGGAAAACAGGGATCCAGGACAACGTGGCAAAAGCATGTGAGGATGACTGAAATGAGACGTAATTTAGTGGTAAACTTGGCAGTGTTAGGCTTATGGTTGGACTCTGTGATCTTCAAGGTCTTTTCCAACTTGAATGATTCTGTGATTTCTGCTGTAGTGAAAGGAGCTTTCTGCAGTAGCAGGATAATTAATGTACTGATCATGAAATCTTAATGTTGTGACATTAGCTGAAGCATTACAAACACAGCTGTTAACTTAAGTTCTTACCTTGCAATCATAGTGTCTTACAAATTTATAAAGTATTTGTTTTGCAATGTTAAATATCAAATGTAATATCTCTCTCCTTTTGGTTGTTTGTCTTTTTTAGGCATTTTATGGGGAAACTGGATGTGTCATTGCTGACTCTTTTATGAATTAAACATGGAATACAGTTTTAATATGCAGACTGTATTATTTAGCATTGTATACTGCAAAAATATTCCAGAATAATTTAAAATATAAATACTCCAAGGAAAGAATGTAGATTCAACTTTTACTGTGCAGGTGGAATTGGAACAAGAGCTTTACATTTGATGTAGTTCTGGGATCATCAAAGTAGCCTTGCAAGTATAACTTAGTGAATATGCTTACAAATTCCATATAAATTTAGTGTGTATTAGAGCCAAAATCACTTTCTCAGAGATATGAAACAAAAGGTCATTTGTTTGGATCTTGAAATGATGCAGCTGCTAAGTTTTTAATGAACCTAGGTAAGTGCATGTTGGTTGGTGTTCTTAATGAGCAATGTTATAGTTTGAGGGGTTTTTTTCCATTTCCTATTAACTTTCAGTAAAGGAAATTCAGGAGCTAGTGGAATACTGGAAAGCTGGGACATGAAAGTAAGAACTGCTACCAAAGCAGATTTTCATGTCCATTTCAGTATCTTTGTTGTGGCTTCAGTTTTATTTTCCCCCATTCAAGCATTACCTGCTGTTTTATTTCCATCTCACAGCATGTATAATAGAAATTTATGTAGCATCAGTGTAATCTCTATTTGTAATTTTTTTGCCTTGGTTCTACTTGGCACAGGTAAATTTCTGGCTTGCTTGTAGTCTGATTTCACCATTTCACATCAGTATCGGAAGAGAGTATGTGCCAGCAGCAGAGAATCAACATGAGTTGTTGGAAATCACATTCTATTAGTGAAAAATCCTAATCTTTGCCTAGCTAAAACATGTTCTTTGTTGAAGAATTTGGCTTTTGTTGCATTGAAAAATAGAGATTTTTTTTTTCTACGTGAAGTTCATATTTTTGAAAAAATCCTTATACTTTTCTGCAGTTTTAACTGAGAAACCAGTTAGTCCTCTGTCATGTTTCAGACTGGAGTTTGCCTAACAATTGAATTTCAGATTCACCTTCAAAATTGTAGAGACAGGAGTTCCCTTAGTGCCAGTCATTAAACTAATTGCATGCCAGCCCCCAGGGTTTCACTGTTACTTTGATTTTTCTAAAACTACAAGAATAAAGATTTATTCACCGATTAGCATGTATGCTGTAATATTTATTAGAAGCATTTTTGAGATGTTGACTTTCTCATCAATGGGTAAAGGTAGTTAAAAGATAAAAGGACAAGACTCAGCAAAAGGTGTTGGCT
>JAWWLZ010000118.1:33961862-33995683 GCA_035041345.1 Poliocrania exsul
ACGGTCCCACTGAGACTCGAACTCAGGTCCTTGGGATTCAGAGTCCAGAGTGCTCTCCTTTACACCACGGGACTGCCTTGTTTCATAATACCATCAACTTGAGCAACCTATATGAAATGTGGCCACGAGGACATACCAATTTTGCTTTTGGTTGAGAAAAGGTTTAAAAAAAGCAAGCCATCTCCTTTTGGTTTTGTTACATTCAGTAAAGTTGGACTGACACTAAAGAAAACTATCATTCCTCTTTCCCAATTTAACTTGTGTGTAACTGAATTTTGGTGAAGAGAACATTTGGAAGAAAAATATCTGTCATGTATATCATTGTTTTGTTCCTTCCTTGAGAAAATTTTTCATGCAAACAGGAAAGTAATAAAGAATTTCCCTGCTTCAGTTACTTTTCTCCTTGTCCAATGTCAGTTGCTAGCAGAAATACTTGAAGTCACCTTGATGTAGTCACCTCACTAAACACTAGTCGTTGATATGAATGTCACTTCAGGGTGAAAATAGTAAGTTTCTCTGTGCATGGGGGGAGAAATCAAAACAAAAGCAAAGCATAAAGAGAGGTAGCAAGAAAACTTCAAGTATAACAGCAACACAACAGCAGTTAGGCAACCAGAATATTCAGTGGCATGACCATAGCTTTTGAAAAGCTATGGGTAAACCAAGGGACAGGTCAATTTTGACCAAAGTGGAACCTGTTTTCCAGCATCTTAAAAATATATTGATTCAAGCAGAAAGGATGAATTCTCTTCTTATTCTAGACAGATTTTTGTTACAGCTTTTTGAAGCATAGAGATGCAGTTCTTCCAGATCAAAGCAGTGCTAAAATAGATCTCTAATTTCCATTTCTGCCACATCCATTTACAAAGCTTGAAGACACACACTACTGAGATGTAAGTCTTGAAGGAAAAAACCTGAATTTTTTTAATGATTTTTCCATATTGAATCAAATCAAATTTAAAACCAAATTTCGAATCTGAATCTAGAGTACAATTGTGGCTTGGTCTTAATAATTTCTAATAACTCTGTCAGCTTTCGTCAGAGTACCTTATGAAAATTTCATTTCTATGTCCTGTATTTGCTCTCATTTCAAGGACAGGTTAAACAGCTCATTCCAGAGAATTTCAGGAGTTGAAATCTGAGTGGAATTTAGGACCTATTGCTGTAAGATGTATGATGAGCAATTTTTTCATACAATATGAAGAGAAGTCACTAATCACATCATTCAGCTTTGTCAGGTATTTTCTGTTCCCTCCTGAATCCTGTCTTACGGAGTTTCTTGAAATAGAAGAGGGAAAGAAAACAATGAGGAAAAGACAACCTTTAGGCAGATAAAACAGAACCTTGGAGTAAGATCTAGTGTGCAGCAGAAAAAAGGATTTTCTAGTAAATCAGCAAAAGCTAATTGCCAATAGCTACAACCAGTTCTTAAATCTGATTAATCAGGTCTAATGGATAAAGTATCCAGCCTTAGTTATGTAGTTTGGGACTTATTCAGCTATACATGAAACAGTGAAATAAATGGCAATCAAGGTATCCACTTTTTGGATTATGACTAAATATTTGTTTCAAGAACTGATTTGGAAAGTTGAAAAATGTTAATGAACATTGTTAAAAGGTATTAAAAATAAGACAGTGTTCTTCCAGTAGATGAAGTTGTATTGAAACACAGAATATAGAAAGGATCAAAATGCATTGTAATATTAAATAATGAAATAACCTAAAAATGTAATTACAGAGTCCAAAAAGGTGCTTAAGGAACAAGTAATTAGCCAAAAAAGTCAAAATCAGTGCAAATCCTTCTTCCAATGCAGCAGTACCAAAAATTGTGAGAGATTACAGTACCAAAATGACAGCTCCAGTATAAAAGCCATTGTAGAAAAGCTATACAAATTCATTGCATTTGAATTGATAATAGAAAAACATGAGTAAAATTCCCACCAGAGAGCCTTTTGGGTAAGGGAGACAATTACAGGAAAAATAAAACTTCTAATTAAAAAGCTGTAAAGGAGATCACATGCTAAGAGGTTGAGTGCTAAGTTAACAGAACCAAAGAGTACTCAGAAAAAAATGAGTCTGGGGATGAAATAGCTCAGACACTGTTGTGGGTTAGCCCCAGACAGCAACTAAGCCACACACAGCTGCCCACTCACTCCCCCACCAATGAAGTGAGTGTAAGAGAACTGGAAAAGTGAAGAAAACTCATGGGTTGAGAGGAATTAATTCCCTGTTTTCCACCAGCAGGCAGGTGTGCAGCCACCTCCAGGAAAGTGGGGCTCCATCATATGTAACACTTACTTGGGAAGACAAACGTCCTTCCTTTCCTCCTCCTTTCCCCAGCTTTATACAGTGACCATGATGCCATATGCTATGGAATACCCCTTTAGTCAGTTGTCAGCTGTCCTAGCTGTATCCTCTCCAAGTGTGCAGCTCCTCACGATCAGAGCACGAGACACTGAAAAGTCCTTGACTTAAGGTAAAAATTACTTAGCAACAGCCAAACATCACCGTGTTATAAACATTATTCCTGTGCTAAACCCAGTACACAGCACTGCACCACCCACTAAGAAGAAAATGAACTCTGTCCCAGCTGAAACCAGGATGGATGCTAAAAGAAGTAACTAAATCTGTGCCTGAAGGAAGATAAGAGAACAACAAAAATAATGCCAGCTTTTAAAACTGGTGTCAGGGGATCAGTGTAACTACTGGCTTGCAAGCATATCATCTGTTGCAGTTAAGTAAGGAGAGATTATAATGAACAGGACTTGAGATACACGGACAAATACAATGCAGGGACGGAGAGTCAGCCAGGCTTCTGTAACAACAAAAAAACAAAACAATCCTGCATTGCAAACCTGCTGAAGGCTTTCAGAAGGTTTAACCAGCATGAGGATACACCTAAGCTGGTTGATGAAAGCAGCTTGGATCTCTCAGAATTTTTGAGAAGCTCCTCACCAAGAAGGGCTTTCAAAGAAACTTAGTATTCATACGAGATAAGGGGGAATGTCTTGGCAAAGGCCAGTAACCGATTAAAAGATAGGAAATGGTATGAGGAAAAGAGTAAGCCATCCCAATAGAGAAGGTCACTGGTATAATCCTGCATAGGTTTTGTGCCTTGATTTGAATCAGTGTGGAAGACTAAAATTGTCTGAGCCAAGAATATATGTCAATTCACTGTTTACTCCACACCTTGATCCTCAAACTGGATCTAGATTTGGCCTTGAAACAAGATAAGACTTGGAGACTAAAGAAAATTGTATGAATTCCTGATGAAAGGGCATAGATGAAAGCACAGACATGCAACTTCACATTTGACTTCAAATATACAGCCAAGCAAGCATCTGGCCCTTCAAAAAGCTGATCTCAAATGTAGGCAGATGAAAGGCAACAATCTTCTCTACACTATTGACTTCCACAGCGCTTCATGGGACAAGAAGGAGAAAAGTATCTCAAATTTTTGCCAAGTGGGGAGAGTGGGAGGAGAAATATAATATATATGACAAAATAAACAAAAACCCCACCACCACAAAGGAAAAAGTAGCATTGTCAACATACACCATTGAATTTTTTCCCTGGGATTTTGCTGACCTAGGAACTAGGATTCACCCATTGTTCAGGTTCTGGCCCTCTTCTGACTTGGGCAAGATATTCCAGCAGTACTGCAGATTCCATCATTTTGCAACTCATAGATCAGAAAAGTGCTTTGAGAGTCATTAATGATAAGCATTACATCAAAGTCACCAATTGACTGTATAGTACTTCTACATACTATAACTTCTGAAACAACCCACACATAAAAAATTGTAGGATAACTATCATTGGTTAAATGACTACTGTGTCACAGAAAATAACATTCTCTACTAGAAAAATTAGGATATTCAGCAGCAGTCAGATTATGATCCTCAAATCTCAACCTGCTTTTTGTTCTTCTGTGCTATGCCCAGGATCCACACAGCAAATAATTCTTGAAAGCCAGGAAAATAAAAAAAACTGAGGAGCAAACCCATGAAGACCTCACACTATAGCTTACAACTAGCAATGGACACAAGCATTCCCATGTGATTGAAGAGCAGGGCAGTGTATTTCTTGATGGCTGATCCTCATAGGAGGATGACAATTGCAGAATCTGAAGCACGTTTTCAAAATATACCCAAGTGTCATCGCTATAAGGTAGCTAATCCTAGCTGAAATTTGAAACATAATTAACCTTAGGCACAAAGAATATAATGCTCTTTAGGATAAAACAACAATTTAGCAATTAAAGAAATATTGCTGAAATCCTGAACTGGACCCTAATGTTCACTCTGAGGTAAAAGAAAATGCTATCCCTGTATAATGGAAATCTTCTAGCATTTTAGCCAAAATATAAAATAAGGAAAGAAAACAAGTACCATCAACTCATCATTTCATTATTTCATTGTCACAATGATGCATGCAGTTGGTTTTGGTTTTTTTAAGTAACTATAAACTAACTTACCATATTCCAAGGATTACAGCAAGCTCTTCTGCACACAAATCTGGTACCTGATACTGATCAGCATCTGCTAATTTTATCTCGTTAAGCACTGTGTCATCATTTAAATCGTAATTCTGTTGGAACAGAAAAAAATATTTTAACATGGATAGAAACAGCTACAGAGAATCTTATGCCTTCAAAATATGAAAAGATACAGACTTGTTTGAAAAAGGACAACACTGCCATTGAAGAAAGATACAGCAGAAATTAATTTATCATAATTATGATAAAACAACCAAATAATGAAGCCAGTGAAAGGAACTACCATCCAAAACACTTTTGCTACATATATACTGATTCTCATGCAGGAACAACAGCATTCAGAACAACTCTAAGTTTACCTAATATCGATTTTCTACTTAAACAAGGTCTGAAGGCAGTTTTCCTTTTTGGTCTGTCGTTTACAGAATTATCAACAATTTAATCCTCTATTTTATATATATATATAAACATACACAGATGAAACAGATGAATGTTATGGTCCTTAATATGCAGGTTTTCAGGCTAGTGACCACGGACCTCTGGGAACTTAAGGATTTCTTTTTAAGTATCACCAAAGGCCAACTATGTAAAATGTGTCTTCTGTCAATACAGGTAAATTCCTTACATAGATTTTTTTTTAAAAGTAGTTTTTAAATTGAAAAAAACAGATGGAAAAAAATCTCATCAATCCAGCACCTTCACATACTTTGTTCCAGTAGACACCAGAATGGGTATTCTGAAAACATTTGCTCCTGGACAAGTACTTATGAATTTCCATAAGATTTTCTGTGGAACACTTTTTATTTAAAGAGTATTTAGTTTGATTTTTACAAACAAGTATGCTACCTGAAGTTCACTGCCTGTAGTTTAACTTAAAGGAGAAAATAATCAAATCCATAAGTGAAAAGCGTAAATTACAACCTTCACAGAATTTGTTTGTTTGGAAACAACCAAAGATGCACTGGCTGAATGAGGAGGAAGCTGTAATACTATTTCTCCTTCCCTTGGGAAAAAAAAACCAAAACAACAAACAAAACAATTGGATCTGAAACCAATTACCATACTACTGGTTTTTAGTTACCAGTAATAGTTTTCAAAATCTATTAAAAACAGATAACGGATTTATATTAACAGTCTTCCAAACGTCCTATTAATTTCCTTTCAGTGTCCTAGTAGTAGCTGTTTCTCATTCATATCTTTGATTGGCAATGTCAAAATGAATATCTACAGAAGAACAAAGAGCAAACAGGAATGCTTTGAAGTGGGTTATGTGCATTCATCATCAGTATTTTATCACTGTATGAATGAAACTAAACTATGATTTGACAGAGAATGTGATGAAAATAAACTCATTTTATTTTAAGGGGATAAAGAATATATTTGCACTGTCACATGCTGAATAGCATCATTTTCCTCTCTTACTTCATTAGCATATATAAGGATTATCCACCACTTCCAGATGAAAATTATTTTAGAACTAGCATAATGATAGCACTTCATTAGGTGTAACATAAATAACAATTTAACTTATATGGCAATTAGTTAGAAAACCCCTCCTTCAGGTCCACTTAATTATTAAAATCTATCCTGTATAAACAGTACTAATTGCTTTCACTTTAATATGAATATCAATCCACTGAACTGAACTGCAACTGTATGCCAGAGTTTTAAAGCATGACTTCCATTCCTAGATTTAAGAAGAAATTCCTCATTCCTTCAAAACATAAAAACAGCCCTGAATTTTTTAAAACTAACCAAACTATTTTAACATGTCCCTTCATATCAAGAGTCCTTACGCATCACCTCAAGGCTGAGGCTTTCCTTTCACAGAAACTGACGTGTGAGCAAAGTTTTGGATTCACAATCTCAAATAATTATTTTGAAATGCAAACAGCTTTCCTTCCAGTGCCATCTGAGATAACATAATTGCTCAGCACTGGAGGGAAGCACTTGACCAGAAATCAGCCCAGCTGCCAGTCCAACAGTCAGACACATTATGATTGTATTTTAATGGAATTAAATCGCTCACCACTTAATTGCAAAATAACTTGTTCAGTCTTCCTATTGAACAAGAGGAGAGAGAGAACTTTAAGACCACAGAAGTAAGCACTCCAAAACAGGAGTTGAAAATTAGGTGTGACCAGTCTCAACTCGGCCTTTACGGAAACTGTCAGTTTATAATTCTTTTAGGAATTTTTCCACTCATACAGGACAAATCCTTCTTGGAATCAAGTAGAGTATTTTCCTTTATCTGCAAATGGCAGATGTAAAATAACACTGGAGAGATTTGGAAGAAAATTTCCCTCTTATAATTTTGCAGCATGGTCACAGGCTTTTTAGCTTTCCATATACATATGTTAATTCTGCTGAGACTTTCAGCACTTCTCAAGACTTGGCTTCTATGCATGTGCCATAAGGAGTGTTATAAAAGCATACAACAAGCATCCTCCCTAAACCTAGACAGGGATGCAAGGATGATGTTGGTTGGTTTTGGCAGAAAAAGAATAGCATTAACTCCAATTTTAGCTAAAAGAACTTCAAGATACACTCAAGGCTGACAAATTTGAGATCAGATCTGGCAAAAGAAACACAAGGATTCACTGTTTAAGTTAATTACCTACACTCACAAATTACAGTAAGTTGTACTCTGATACTACGTTATCAATAAAGACATACTCAAAACCACAGAAAAAATCCAAACCCATTAATTGGTAATTCAATGCCCACATGAACTGAAGAATCTACTTAGCCAAAACTGGTCTAATACCTGTAACAGAACACTCATACCTTAATAAAATGTCTCAACTTGAAAAACCTCAGGTTTCCCTCAAAGTAGCACATGGTTCTAATACAAGATTTTCTAGAATTTGACAGACATGAGATGCAGAAATAAAAGGCTGTGATTTTTTTTTTCCAGAAAAAGATTGAGGGAACAGAAAGCCTAACTTTCTTTAATAGGGAGACTGACTAACTTACAACAGGATTATTTTCAAGTGACATTCAGTAAAATTTCAGAGGATAACATAGCATAACTAATTTCTAAAGGTTCCAAATAGCCCAGTTTCATTTCTCAAACTCTCTGCTAAACTTACTTCAGAAGCTTTGTTCACTAAAAGGACATATGAATATAGTACTTGATTAGCAAAATATTTCATTCTGGGTTATACCTACAGCCTAAAACAGTGTTGCCATTTTTATTGAAAGGATGTAATTATTTGTAGTCTATTTCTATTAGAAATAGACTACAAAGTTAGATTCTTCAGAAAGTGGTGAATAACTGGAAAAAACAGTCCTAAAATATCCCTGTTAGAACAATGCATCCTATCACTGAGTTCCAGACAAGTTGGACCTGAAGTCTCTAACTAAGTTGATCATTCCCTGAACAGCTTCCCCTGAGCTCTCACTATCCTGTAATGGGTTGCTATGCATAGTTCTGTCATAAGCCTAAGTTGTGACATATGTGGAATCAATCTCTTCTCATCAGATCAAATGCAACACTAAGGACACCTCAATGGACAAACAAACAAAAAAAAAATCAAGGATAGTCTCCTCAGATATTTATGCATTCTATTTAGAAATAGAGAACTATTGTCAATTTTTTTGCTTAAGATGCTTGCTTGACCTGGAAGTCTATCAAGGCACTTTTTCTAATAAAAGTCTTTCCAACAAGTACAAACCTTGGACCAAATACCTAAATTTATCTCTGGCTTCTTTAGCAAGTTTAAATAACTTTAAACCTTCTTATGAAGGAAAAATGCCATCCTAAAACAATTCTTTGGTTCTTGAGCAATTTGTAATTGAAATCATTTTGCACACCCTTAAGATCAGTAGGCCCAATCACGTAATTCATGCCATAGGAATAACGAGACCAATTTCCTATCTTTGCACTGTAACCGAACACATCTGTCATTCCATAGGCATCTGTGCATTTCAGTGATGCCTTGCAGGCTCTTTTGAAAATCTGCCTCTAACCTGTTTTCCCAGCTCCATCAATCTCAGTCACCAAAAATTAATACATATATTGTAGAAGATCATATTTGCAAACATGCTTTTAGTTGAGCAGCCACATCTGTCTTGCAGATGTTCATATGCTGGTTTACCTCATGTCCTTTAATATTAGGCAAATTGCTGCCCCACAGCTTTTCCACAAGCTTTCAGAAACTCCATGTTTCTCCTAGACATGACACAGTTTCCCTTGCAGATACCCAAGAAAAGCTTTAGAACATTTTCACTTTAAGAAATTAAGGTAACTCTTTTCAGATACATACTATTGTCAAGCTTTCTAGAGGTGTTGGAGCTGGACTTAGTTCACTGTGAGGAAGGATGAATCCATCTGTTCTTTGGACATCCAAAATAAGCTGTGCAACATATTTTTCCTGAAACCGTGTTCTCTTCCCCAAAGCACCTACAGAAAATATGTTTATATTAATGAACACACACAAAAAAAACCAACAAACCAGTAATTGCCTCATATATAACAAAGTTACTCACAAAAACCCCCAAACAAAACAGAGAAAAACATTGAGAATTAACCTATGAAATTTAGCAGTGGTTAAACTCTGCTTTATCTCTTTCCATGACTACATGTGTTCTCACTGCTAGCCAAGACATCCAAAGAAACACATATTACAAACATACCGACACAGCTATACAGGTCTTGTAAAGCTGCTTTTAGTTGAATTCCCCATAACCCAGCATATTGAAAGCCCATAGTCATCAAGTTTCATCAGTTCCTGCTTATTCCCAAGCAGTAAACCAAAAACATTGTTCGAGTTGCCTGCTAAAAGTAATGACTACATGGGGACATGGAGGCAAACGGAAATCCTGTCATATCTTTCAGGCAACCATTTTAAATATTTCAAATCTTCATTTGGAGACTTAGGTCTTTGAAGAAGAATCATAGATGTGACATTGCCAGAATATGGCATATAAGATACTATAAAAGTAATATTGGGAGTGAGTGAAACAGCAAGCCAATGAAGGCTGCATAAAGAATGAATCAATATTCAGAACGCACAACACGAAATTCCTCTCAGTTGTTTCTTCAGTTCTTCATTGGACCCTATGACAATTTTTATTCGCTTTTAAGGGGAAATTGATATTTATAGCAAATTGTAAAGGAAAACACGTCTGTTCTTCCTCTGTTAGCAACTTGTTCGCAAAATGCAATCAGAGAAATCAAAAAATAAGATCCAGACAGTAACTTAAAAATAACAGAACCATAACTAGAGCCAAAATGGAGTTAAAAATTGCTCTCTAACATTTGGAGGTTTGCTTGCTTATTATTACTGTCATTCAATGTTCACAGAGTGCGAACTGTGCAAGTCAAATAACAGAAATGGAGGAATGAGTGCTAATCCACTGCTGCACTTACTGAACTAATTAAGATCAAGTCCTTCGTTTGCTTACAAAGTTGAAACACTATCAGTATATGAAATCTTTGAGGTGAGGATGATTGACTGCTCACATGACAAAGGCCTGAGGATGAGGCCATTGTCTGTAAGAATCACCTGGCAGAGGCACTGTAATAGCAGTCACCCACTTTTCTTCCTGAAAGCACAAGGAGACCAATAAAGAAGCCAGAAATTAAACTGATTTTTCCTTCTCTGCCAATTACCACTTTTACTGGGAAAGCCCTGTATTAAGAGCTTATGAAAAAGTGAAAAAGGTTCTAAAAATACCACTTGAAAATCACACAGCAGAGAAGAGACACACAGAGAGAAACACTGGGTAATGATTCATACTAATTTTACACAGTAGCACTCAATGCTCAATTTTAATATTGCTTGGAACTCACTATGCTGTAATTCACTTCCTATTGTCTTACTGCCTAAACAGCTGAATAAAACATTTGGAAAGTTATTCTGGTTTCCAGAAACTGAGATTTGTTTATGCTCTCATATGCACACATCTCCCACCATGTTTTATTAAGCTAAGAATTCCTTGGTAATACAGGGACAAACTACAACTTGTTACTACTTTGATATCATGTGTTTAATCAGAGGAAAAAAATTTGATTGGTTTATTCCACCAAATACCACAGTGTTCAAGGCCAGGCTGGATAAGGCCTTGAGTGACCTGGTCTAGTGGGAGGTGTCCCTGCCCACAGCAGCAGGGTCGGGACCAGATGATATTTAAGGTCCTTCCAACAATGAACATTTACCATTCTACGATATATCTTCAAAAAAGAGAAGGAATCTACACAGAAACTTTACTTTCTGTTCCATATTAAAAGTTGCCAGGGATGTATTACTGGGCAGGAAAACAAGCAGACAATACACAGATCTCATTATTAATTCAGCATTATTAATCCTCCAGATCTGTTATCATGTATTTTGGATTACGACCCTTCAATTCATTAAATTTATATGCAAGGAGCATCACAGTGTTCTCTTCTACTGGAAATTGTTTTGTGGAGTTATTGATGGTTGTGACTCATTGTGAGGGACATAAGAATGCTTTTTAATAAATGATGAATACACCATATATTTGGATTAATGGGACTTATAAAAAAGTTCACATATCAAGTATGATTTATTCACACATTTCTAAAACAACTTTGGAAAATATTGGTCCTGAAATCCCTGTTTCAGAACAATATATGTTTCCATGCTGTAATAAAACATTAAACTAGTAAGGATTACAACCACTAATGCACTAATGCATATAAACCCCTCAAACCCCTTTCCTAAAAAAGGAAATTCCTTTCAAAAGCCTTAAAAATGTCTTTGCTAGAGATTGAATTTTTACATTGAAGCAAAGTCTTCTTTGATGATGTAACATTCCTCCCATTTCGCCCAAGCATGCATGTCAAATGAATTTGTCTAGAATGCCAACAATTCCCACATGTTCAGTTCAATTTATCTACCTTCAGGTTAGACATCCTTCAGAACTATTCTAATGGATTTATGGAGATAAACCACAGACCATTAAAGAGTTTCACAACATTTTTCCAAGATACTGCATCCCCCACAATCTTTCCCTGGGACTAGCACAACCTCTTGGTAAAGTAATCAAAAATATAAATAATTCCACTGTATCCAATCTTTTTTTTCCCTCCTCCAAACAAGAGGGTTTTTCCTAAAGTAGATTTTAGGAAATTATTAATCCAAAATCTAAAGACATCCTTTAAAAGAAAACAGAAATCCAACATGTAAGTAGAAGAATAACAATGAATAGCCCCCTTGCCTCTTTGATTCTACTTGTTCGCAGTTACTTACATTTTTATAGCTTGAATATCATCATAGACACTGATTTTTTTTTTAATAAAAAGCAAGCAAATGTTCGGTTAATTTTAAAGAAAACTAAAGTTAGCATCACATGCCCACCCCCTTTTTCACACGTGAAAAAAGGGTAGGATCAAAATGTACAGAATTCCTTCAGATATATGTAAATTACTCCTATGCTTTAAGTAGACACCATTGAATATAATCAATTCATGGTTATGCCAAAACACTATGCCACAAGATTTTCATTATGGATCTTTCAAAGGAAGCCTTTAAAATCTTTGAATAAATGAGCATGGAGCATTGGTTTTTTGTTTCTCTCTGCGTTTTGGTTTGGGTTTTTTTTGTTTGTTGGTTGGGGGTTTTGTTTGTTTGTTGGTTTGGTTTTTTAACTAAAATATTAACCAGACTCAGGGTATAAACAGGGTTAGCTACAGCTCCAACTTGGATATGATGGAACAACTAGTTTTGTGACATACAGTGATGTAATAAGTTAAGGAAACTGCATGTTTGAGTTCCTTAGTGCCAATAAGTGTATAGAAAAAACCATAGATTTATTTCTACTCAGGCACAACTGTAAGTTCTCACTCTTAAAAAAGGTGTGCATTTGATGTCATTTTGATTACCCAGCAAGACCAGTTAGATCAAACAGTGCCATATCTATATAGGTAATTTTAAGTGAAGTTACAAGTGCAGCAATCTGCAGCCTGACTGCATAGAACAGGTTCTGAAAGGATAATTACAAAATCTCAGTAGTGATTGAATTCTTGTGATTTCTGTTCATCGGAAATTTGCTTTCTTTAGTTATTTCCTGCAATAACAACAGTTCTGGAAGACTCCTCTAAACAAACAGAACAAAAAATATTCATCATGACACTGACAACTAGACCTAGAACTTGACACAAAACACCAGAAGGAAGCATCATAATACCACAGCTGTTCAGATACCCATTTAGGGATGATATTGTAACTAGATGCCATATTTCTCTTCCAAGCAATGCTAATTCTTAGAATACAAATATGACCTATCAACTAAAGGCCAAGCTTTTTCAAAATACAGTTCTTTTTCACTTGGATATGTGAAAAATAAAACCAAAACAACCAAGAAGCCATAATTAGTTTAGTCCAACCAACCATCCTCACAGACTGTACAAGCAAAACTTACCTGTAAGGTTAATCTGCAGTTGTGTTATATCTTTAGCCATATTGAAACATTGTTTAGCTTTTTTATACTCATAGTAAAACAAAAATGTATAGGCACACTCCAGGTGGAACTGAACTGCCAAGTGCCAGCTTTCACCACTTGTGAACAAAGCTTCTGCTTCTGTCACTGCAAGGTAAGATAAAGAAAAGACATCAGGATGTAGTCCAGGAGAATATTGAAAAAATACATTTAAAATATCAAGAGAGAAAGTCTGTTGCTCTTTACACCTTCACATTTAAAAATTCACTGACAGTGCATAAAAATATGTATGATTTAAATCATTTTTTAAGTTTTATTATCTAAGGATTACTACTACAATAAAAAAAAGTTGTTTTTGCTTATATTTTACAGCAAAGTTGAATAGGGAAATACTATTTTTGCAGAAAATTAACAACTATAATTGTATTTGATCTGCTAAAGAGCATAAGAACTCAGAACACAAAATATTGAGTAATACCCATTCCCTTCAGTAGAAGACTTCAAATGCAAAATGAACAGCAGATTGAGCATTGAAAGGGGGGCTTAGGGCTTGATGCATTTTCTGTTTGGTTTGTTTTTATTTGTGTGTGTGGAGTTTTTCATTGTTTTTAATAATAATTACTAATTTGCTGAGTGTTTAAGACTGTGTTCTTCGTCTGAACAGAAGAAAATACCTTTGTAAACAGTTCTGAAGCCTTTAGGAAAGATGTTTTTTCATCCAGCATAAAAGCATTTGTATTTTTCATCTATTTAAGTTCTATCAAAATATAGTGACACAGAAATATTCCTGCAGAGTAAAATAAAGACTATTAAGCTGAAAACAATTCATGTCAATTATTCTTAAATAGAAGTGGATTTTTTGCTTTGTGCTTCATTTCTGTGTTTTGTGAAAATATTTAGATAATTAGAATTCTATAATAGCTCACAGCATCACAGTACTTAAAAAGACTGGTATCCAATTCTAACATTAATGGTGTGTTACTTAATGCATGCCTAATTTTTCAAACGAGTTTTATTAGTATTAATAAAAAGTCTTATTATATGAAAAAATAGTATTTTCAAGGATTTTTAAAATATTTTTCTGACTTGGAATTTAGAGATTCGCAGTCAGCTCTAGCCTGAACAGTTTTTATTGTTTAAACCTCCTAGACTTCTTTTTAAAATACTTGCTAATACTCAGAATCTTTCAATTAATATAGAAAGCCACCAACTCTGAACATAGTTTTTAAACAAGTTTTTAAGTCCAGCAAATCAGTTTTCATGGACCAATCCTGACTAGTAACAACTTTGTCAGACTGGATTTAAAGATTTTGTTTCAAGAACACAAACCAGGAATTTCAAAATATTACTCCAATGGTTTTCAACTGAAGCAGGATACAGAATGCAGCAGGTTACAACTTAATCCTTAAAAAAAACCCTCAAGTAATTACAACTAATTTTAAACAATTTTATCATGTTTACCACAAAGCCTGTTTCAAACACTTTATTTCAATACTGAGAAAATTAGTCAAAACTTAACCTCACATTTAAGTAATGTGTACTCATCATTAGGAAACAATCTGAGATTTTAATGGTTTTGTCCATATTTATCATTAAATAAATATGTTTTTTAAAAAGAATAACAACCACAGGTCTATAAGAGACTTGCCTTTCTAACAAATCTTTGTGTTTTGTACAAAAAGAGTGAAAAAAACCCTCAAATTAGTAAATTACTTGGGTTATCTGCCATTTTTACAGGGTTTTCCACACTCTATGCATATACAATGACATTCCAATGGCTTCCCAAAGGATAGAAATCCTATTTACATGAGGCAAGGCACTCAGCAATAGGACAAGGGGGGACGAGCTCAAGCTCTGCCAGGGGAATTTGAAGTTGGAGATCAGAAAAAAATTCTTTCCAGAGAGAGTAATCAGGCATTGGAATGGGCTGCCCAGAGAGGTGGTGGATTCCCTATCCCTGGAGGTTTTCAAACTGAGACTGGCCGTGGCACTGAGTGCCATGATCTGGTAAAGGGACTGGAGTTGGACCAAGGGTTGGACTTAATGATCTCGGAAGTCTTTTCCAACCCAATCCATTCTATGATTCTAAAAAAGAAAAAGGGGTTTCCTATGAAGTATTATTAAAAGCATGTAAAAATGCACTGAGTGTTTTAAACAAATGCAAACAGACTCTTCAGCAGTTTGAGCCACTGAGTGCTGAAAGGCTGTTGTCAGTGCAACAAAGCCTGCAAGACACTGAATGTGCACGTGCAGGTACACATGGAAACTGCATAAAAAGGCAACTTCAAATTGAATGATGTTGATTCAATTTCAAAGGAAAAAAATCAGGTTAGAGTGTATAATCATACATTATTACTTCATTTTCCATAGCTAACAAGGCCCAGTGATCTGAATACAAAATTACTTGTGCTAAAGACATACACAGTGCTATGATGACCTCACGTGATACATTGGGAAGTAGTTTTATCACTACCTAAGTATCATTTACTTAGTGCTTGGTAAGTTTAGGCATTTGAGACTTCAAGGACCTTGGGGGAAAGTTTCATATCATTACTAGTACTGATGTAGTGGCACAGAAGCACTGACATCCCAAACTTCAGACATCCTTCTGGCACCCCATACCACGTTTGGCACACGGCCAAGTGGATGGGAAACTGCGCTGAGTCCCACTGGGTTTGCGTAACAGCTGCTTCAGAACAGCAGGGAATCATTGCATCTGTCTCCTCTTCAGGTGATGATACTGACCTCACACTTGAGAAAAACGTATTTTAAATAGAAAAGATCATTTCTCCTGCATTTGAAGACTTTTTTCTCCAGTAACTAAGACAAAGTTTTCTAGAGAAGTTGATACAGAACAAGTGAGTGGGTTATTCATGCCCTAATCAAAGACTACTTAAAAGGTTTATTAAGTATTTATGTTATGGAATATGTTTGAAATACCAGATGGCTTCAATTAGAAGATAAACTGTTAGAGGTAGCAGGCAGCAAAAATTGCCCAAAAGAAATTCATTAGAGATTTAGGTGTACTTTACATCACCTTCTCTGAAAACCATATCCAAGAGTCTCGAAACAGGTCACTGTTTATAGACATATTTGTACTTTTTTAGTATCTGTGTATAATGCAGCAGCATCCTCATCAGGGCTGTACAAACTACAGTATCTCTACACAGTACTACCTACACTGTTAATTTTAATTATATGACTACTTCTCTTCCAGTTTTACTCCCATTTTTTAGGTTTTTCCAAGAAGAAATAACAGTCACGTAAATGTGCTACAGATTTCTCTATTAGACTTGTTACCCACTCAACAGAACCCTAAAGTGTTTTCATGTGCTCTGCATTCTTCAGAGTTAACATAATAAAATTGTTCTGTCAAACAGGAATTGCAGTACTGGAATAGAACTGCAAAACCACTGGCACCTCAGTACCTTTGATGCAGGACACCTATGGAACTCAATACAAGAAAATACCCAGAAATCAGCAAAAAGCTACTTACACTTTCTTTTTTAAAAAAAATATAATCAACATATCTCCTTAGCCTGCTTTATCTGACTAAAGCACACTAGCACCACTTATTCCATAATATAAAATGTATAGAAATTTTTTGGTAAATTTAGAGTATATACATTTTAGATGTACTATACAACCTAAACCATAAATATTCAAGTCTTATTACATTGAAACTAAGCAACAACAATATTGTCTAAAGAAGCTTAGCTTTAGCCATCAAACTAAATAAAATAACAAAATTTAAAAGTTACAGGCTAAGACTTTTACATCAATTGCAGCAAAACCCTTCCATTCTAGTCCTTTTAGCGTCCAGTCAGAGCATTAGCTCAGCTGCTTCTTTACAACAAAGGACACAATAAAATCCTCTGCCCAATTTCACTTCTCTACTAACATCCTTCTTACTTACTGGAAAATTCTTCAAGGACTAAAACCCACTTCATATTTTACATGTAATTTGCATGGCCTGACTCTATATATGGTTCAGATCAAAAAAGCTCCATTAAGATGTGTTAGGAGAGGGAATACTTAAGGCACTGGCCTTCTTTTAAAGGTATAACATACATGATAACTTATCTCTAAATGCAATAGAAAACTTCTTAAATGTAATTGGTTGTAAATTTCAGGCTTGTGAATCAAATGACAAATCTTTATTTAACGACTTGTGAGGGCAAATGTACATAAAAATCTGCCTCTTCTTTCCAGTTGTACCAGTTGCTGTAGCATCCCTCTGCATGGCATCCCTTCCCTCCAGAAAGTGAACTGCACTACACAGCTTGGGGTCATTGGCAAACTTGCTGAGGGGGCACTCAGTCCCACTCTCCCTGTCGCTGACAAAGATGTTAAACAGCCCCAGTCCCAATAGAAACCTGAAGAGTCATGACTGGTGTCCCGTTGGAAACTGAGGCACTGACCACAACTCTGAGTGTGACCATCCAGTCAATTCCTAATCCACCAAGCTGTCCACCCATCAAATCCACATCTCTTCAGTTTAGAGACAAGGCTTTTGTGCACGACAGTTCAAGTTCCACACAAGTCCAGGCAGGTAATGTCAGTTGTTCTTCCCTATCCACCACCACTGTAACCCCATCACAGAAGGCCACCAAATTTGTCAGGCATGATTTGCCCTTAGTGAAGTAATGTTGGCAGTCGCCAATCACCTCCTTATTTTCCATGTGCCTTAGCACAGTTTCCAAGAGGATGTGCCCCATGATCCTGCCTGGCACAGAGGGGAGACTGACTGGCCTGTAGTTCCCTGATCTTTCTTATTTCCTTTTGTTAAAACTGAGGGTTATATTTCCCCTTTTCCAGTCAGTGGGAACTTCATCAGACTGTCACAATTTCTCAAATATGATGGATAATGGCTTCTATCCACTTACATCCACAGGTCCTGAGGGAACTGGTGGAGGATCTTGCCAGGTCCCACAGACTCATGCATCTTAACATACATGTATATATGTGTGTGTGTGTGTGTGTCTGTCTGTGTGTATCTATATATATACACTGCATAATTAAAAATATAACAATAAAAAAATCAATATAATCAACATATATTACATAATATAGTTTTAATGTTGCCTATTTACTTTTAATTCAGGATGGTAACAAATCTCACAACTTAGCTGGGTATATAGAAAATAATAAGTTTATCATCACCATGAAGATACAAAAGAATGAGGACACTCCCTTTTTAAACCTCAGCAAGCTCAGTTACATAAGGAATAATAAAACCTGTACAGAATGGCTTCAGGTGAGCTTGTGATAAGTTAACAGTGCTAAACACAGAGGAAGAAATCCTTTGTCTATGGTCGCATATTCTCATTTTCATCTTGGAGGCTGAAAAATAGCCCGTGCCATACAAGTCCATGTGAATACAAGTGAATCCTATTCCCTCTCTGCTCATTGCAGTTATATGTGTCTGATAAGCATCATGTTGTGAGAGTTAGGCCTATGAATTCCCCTCATCTATGATATCTTAAAAGTGATGCAGCAAGCCAATAAACCAAGTAATTAGAAATATACCTTGTTTTATACAGGTCTGGGCAAGGGAAAATAGCTCAGGTGATCTCTCCTCTAACAACTGCTGGTGAATATTCACACATCTTAGAGTCCACCAAGATAATGTCTGAAAGAAAATACAGATACTTCAAGTTAACAAGTATAGATCGTTGAAAAAAAAAAAGAAAAAAGAAAAAGAAAAAAGTTAAGTGGCTTTAAAACACAGGTTTTGTAGTCTATTAAATTCTAGTTTCTAAAACATAAAAACCTGTCCAAAAGAGCTGTTTTACATGAAAAGGGAGCACTAACCTAGCACAAAGATGAACTTATCCAGGCAGCTGTACAGTGCTCCAAGAGTTTGATGGGCTTTCCCTCTGTTAATTTCTCTAACTGCTCTTTGAACCCTGCAAATCTTTAGTACCACCACCTGGTAAGAAACACTGTGAACGGCAGATAAAAGCAACACTTGTGTCCACTTATTTTGGAGCAGCCGCTTGCTACTCTCATTTCATACCTCCTAACTCTTGTAACAGAAGATGACCAAAATAAACCCAAACCCCAGCTGTTTCTTGCTTATCTTCTTTCATGTCACATACATGATTTTAATAGACAGCCATGATCTCAGTCTTCAGCAATCTTTTCAGCCTGAAGATTCCTAAACTATTTAGTTACTGTTTGTAGGTAAGCCATTCAGTATTTCTGATCATCCAGGATGCCCCTTCTATGTTCTGTTTACCCTGGGGTTTTTTTGGCTTCAGGTGGCAGCATAAAGGGGACCAAGAAAGCCAGAATTGGTCCACAGTTGCTCCTAAGAACACCTTACAATCACAATTGAAAGTACTAATGTTTTTATGCAGAACTTCAGAAGGGCACTGAACTAAGTAATCATTCTGTAGCAAGGAGAGCTGAATCACAGCTCAGGAAATACCTGATTTTAGAAAGCTATGTACACAAAGCATAAGCTCCCCAGAGTCTCTTACCCCTCTCTCTAGTTGCAAGAGGTGAAAATGAGTGGAAAAGCTGATTTTATTGCATTTACAATTATAATCTGTGAATGTAGAGCACGCTTCTACAAAGGTTCTAATCATTACTATTTATTTTGCTGCTGTTGGCACACCCACCATTTTCTACAAAGCAGATGTTTGCTCGCTTTAGAGGCACCATACATACAGGTGTGCTCACATCAGACAGACCAAAGGGCTGTACAGTGTTCAAGCACAAACATCTAAACCAATTACATGCAGCTGACTCTAATGTCCCTAGAAAGGAACAATCAAAAAGAATAATAGCATCTATTTCAAAAAGCAATGGAAGATGACTTTTGATATCAAGCCGGACAGAGTAAAAGCACACAAGCAGACTTTGTGAAAGAGGTCAGATCCCAACATTTCATCACTTATTTAGAAACCTAAAGGCAATTTAGGTTAGAAGTTTCAAATTACTGAGTTTAGCTTTATACAATGAAGTATTAATTTTCCCCCACAACTGAGTATCCAGCTTAATGATACAATTTCCTGAGGCCTCATACTTGCCCCTCAGAAATGTTAGAATCAGTAAGAATATATTTATAAAGTTTCAGATAAACCAGCTGAGCTCTGTACAATATTCTAACAGCAATGCTTTTCTACAGCCAAACTGATAATTTTCAGATGATTTTTAAGCATTTAATCTTCCATGTACAATAGCATTTTAAAATAATACAGGGCTTTATTAATGTTTTAGATAATATATTTTACCCTGTTTCCAATGTATTTGCACCAATATTAAAGAAACAAAGGTATGAAGAGTTTGAATCAAGCTGAAATGAAAAAGAATGGCAAGCTTTAATTGCTACATTGACCCCTTCATGAAAGTGGTTTTTATCAGTTGTTGCCTTTGAACTACTATCCAAACTTGATGTAGACACAAGTAATTGAACCTCAACTGTGCAGAATAAAGCCCCCCATTATGTCATCCTTAGGGGAGGCAGCAAGGGAATTCTCTGTACCAGGTACATTTTCTGTTTCCCTGATTGACCCAGTTGCTGAAATTCAACAGCACTCATCTGTGAATAACAGGGCAAACGATGGAAGAACTTGGCTTCCAGAAATGCAGTACAGCCAACATCTCCCACACAGTTTAATTCATCACTCATACAAAGACCCAGCTGGGAATGGATGTTGTCAGCCAAGCATAAAGAGGGACCATGTGGCATTTTGATCTCTAGCCAAATTCTGTTCAACTGGAATTCAATAGAAGAAGTTGTTGCTGTTAAAAGTCCCCTAGTTCCAGAGAGCCCTGCTACCAACCAGCCTGCTGCTGAACTACAAAGGAGGCAGAGACAAAATCCCTCTCAGCAGCACTCCATCAAATCTTACTGTTTTAATGTGCATGCACAACAGAGGTTTAAGGCAGCCTCTCCAGGGGTGCCTGCAGAAGAGGCAGAGGACAATGACAAACAGAAGAGAGGACTTCCTTTCCATCTAGAACTCATGACTTAGAATTCATACAGTAATGGTTAACAGTATCCCAAAGCTTGTTATAAAGGACGTAGCATGTGGAAGCTGCACAATACGGCATTCCTCCCCCCTCAAATAATACCACAAAGTATGCATCTTAAAAGTTTTTTTATTAAATTTTCCAGTGTTTCCAGCTAAGGAAGGCACCTTTCTTCTCTTTTGGGGAAGACAGTGAGTAAGTAGTTAATCATTAAGAAAAAGATATTGGTGATTAACTGCAATCACTTTGTCCAAACTATTTCTTAGACAGAAAAAACACAGAGCTACAGGGAAAGGAAGGGAACTTACACTGATTTGATGAGGTATGAAGAAAAGAATGAGAGAACCAATTAATGGTAGTCATAGTTATTAGTCACATATTTCTTACCTGGAGAGATGCAAGTTTGTGTCTTGAATTCACAAGGATTATCCTGGCTATAAGCAGCAAAATTGGATGAGAAGTCAAGGTATAGACTGATTCACCATCTAGAACCAGCGTCTTCAGAATAGTTGCGTGCAGCATTTTTGGCTGAAAAAAGAATGGGGGCAAAAAAAAAAGACAAGTTTCAGGCAACTAAAGCTGATAAACAAATAATGTAATATAGAATTAGGAAAAATAACTATTCATGTATTAAAGTCTGCTCCAAACATCAAAAAAAGAATTAATGTTTCCTGGAGTCTCAGTCTTTTACCAAGTCACGGTAAATTCTGCATTGTTTCTTGCTGTCCTGATACACCATATCCACATGATCTGAAAGACACTGATTTCCTCCCACCTGAGATGCATATGTCATTCACTCAACTATTCCCAAACACATTCCAGTAATATAATCCTTTCCATGATCAAAGGAGAAAAGCTTCTGGTAAATCCATGCTGTTCAACTTGCAATCACAGAAATAAAATAATTTTATAATTAATCCTACAGCATTCAAATACAGTAGGTATTCCCACAGTGATGTTAATATATGTTATCATCTTCTTTGCCCAGAGGGAGATTCCTGTTAGAGTGGCACCAGAGCAGCAATACTAGAGCCATTCTTCCCTTTGTCCAATAAATAAAAACCTCTCCCTGTTTTGGATGCATTCCTGTATGACGTACTCTACAGTAATTCTTTTACTTAATAGGCTTGAGGTAGCTCTCCAGGGAATCTGTCTCTCAGTGGTGATTGTCATCTGAGTGTCACCTATTCTTTTCTCCCTTTTAATGCAATAAAAGCATCTGAGCAGCTTATCTTCAGGCTCAGGGACACATTTATTCACCATTTATTCCTGCTTCTCACATGGCAGGTTCCCTTTGCAAACTGAAAAAGTGGCGTTTTTGTTTCCAGTTGGTATGAAAGGGGCAGGAAAAGGGAATGGAAGGGAAAAAGCAGAAGAGGTTAAATGACAGTTCGCATTGAAGTCAATGGGCTGAGAAAGATTACTAATCAGTCTACAGAACCAGGATAAAAGATATTTGAATCACATTTCAGCTTTTTAAACTAAACAAATAATGTGATTCTTAAGTTATATGAAACTCTTTTCAATACCTTTATCAACAGGTTACCTTGAAGACAAAAAGTTGTTAAGCTACATAATTCCCCTAGTTCACTTTTTAGTAACACAGTCATCTTCAAGTTTATCCTGATTTGCTACGGTTTTATTCAGTTTGTATTAACATCAAAAACACTTCTGCTTTGCAGACAATGACTTGGGACTTAATTTACTCTAAGGGGAACTCTTGCTCAACGGGGAACTCTTGCACAACATCACTGCAGTCATTTCAATCCCACTGTGGAAAACAAGAGTTTACAATAGTCTGACAAACCACTTGAGAATAAGGGAAAGAAACTGGCAAGCATAAGTATACCAGATCTGTCCCACCTCTAGTGACTCACGAAGGAACAGCCTTAACAGCATCTCTGACTTTGAGAGAGGAAAGTCATCATTCAGAACTTCTAAAGACTAATTTTTCAAATACACACATAGAGTAAGACATAATACAATTTTCAGTTTAATGTGACTTTTTTCCCATCTGCACATTTCTGATTCTTTCTATAACCAAAGCAGATCACACTTAAAATACTCAGTGGGAAAGCAAAGAAGATAAAAGCTTTGTTACAGAGCCATTTTCAAAAACAGCCTTGCAATGTTATAGTTACCTGTACTCATTTAAGCACTGTAGCAACAAATTAATCTCAAATTCACACGTCAAGTCCTTTCACTGCAAAACCCACTCCTGCTAATGTAACATTACAAAGAATGTGATGACAGAGGGAGAAGGGAAAGATGATGACATGTCACAGCCTTGACAATAAGCCAGCAAGTCTCAGAGCCAAAGAACGGCTATTTTCTATTTTAGCAAATCCATGTTCTTTTCAATAAAACAAATCCCATACAGAAAGGCAGACATCCTTCACCTTTAGCTGAGAAAGTCTAAACTAACATCAATTCTTCTATCTTATGCTCTGAGACAGCATTATCAATGGGGAATTTGCTGTCCTGAGGTAGTCTTTAAGATGAGATAAGAGCTACAGGTAAGAGGTAGACATTTAATGTTTTACAGCTTCAAGGACTGAATAGTTCAGAGCTAAAGTCCCTCAAAATCTCTAAGACACTGGCTAAGGGTTAAAAGCTTGTGCTCTTTTGTTTAAACATGTAAATATTCCAAGTGTTAAACCTACTGTGTAGCTCAAAAATTTCATCTATCTCCATAACCCAAGACTTGATAATATGATGCTCCTGACCTAGTGAACATGGGTTACATTGTTGAGTCTTTTCATTCTTCATCAAACTTGCCATCAAAATGTGTAATTATCTCATGCAGAGATAATCTTCTTAAAGCACAGAAACAAATACTAGATAATTATTTTATGATCATATGCAGCAAAATCTCTGAGGTAGTCATCCCATTTCTGCTGGATTTGCAAACGGTTCTGTTTGACCACTGCTTGACTGAACACACATAAATGAAGCACAACTCACACTAGATACGTATTTTTTAATCTCTGAAGCACAGCTGTTTATGTATTCAGCTTCCAACAAGCAACTTAATGGCTACTGTGATGTTACTGCTACTAAAGCCCTAAACCAACTGCAAGCTCTTGGACAGTACTCTTGGCTATTTCAGTTTTCACAGTATTTCAAAAGTATTTCCCAGCACAGCTGGTGCCACCTGAGTGATGATAGTAATCAGAAAAAAAGCTTTTTCCATTCACATTCAAAAGCTCTAAAAATAGAGAGTATGAGAAATTTAGTTCAGAGGATTTTGTTCTTTTCTTGCTAATGATAGTGACTGGAAGCAAAGTGAGCATTCAGTGTGCTTTTACTTTTGTTTTGGCAACTGCTCTGGCCTTGCTAACATTTCATCAGCTCTTTCTGTCTTGAGGATCCTTCCCCTAAATATAAAAAGGTAAGTGCAAACATTAAGAGGCAGACAAAGCCAGATTAAAGGCTTGAGAAGACTTAATTAAAAAATGGAAGGAGAGTTGGGGTGCAGACAAACAAATTACCAAATCAGCAAGGTGCTGTATATGCTACTAAGCCTTATATACTGAGCTTCTCAGATTTGAGACAATACAAAGACTACTGCACAACAATCTGCCATTGAGCAAAACTAAGGTGATCTATTTTTCAGATTAATGGAGGATGTACTGCAGTTACCTGCCAAAGGTTTAGTTCTTGAAAACAGAATTCACTCTTTAAACTTTAGGGGATGGAAAAACTGCTTCTGTTTGGAACCCCTTTTCTCCTCAACTTTCTGCAAAGGAGAGAAGAATACATGGGAGGCTGTCTTCAGTTTTATGATCCACACCAGCAACCAGTAACCTATGCAGAGCTGAGTTTCAGGCTAAAGATAAGAAAGAAGCACAAACAAGTCTTGCCTGAGAGTGCTACATGTAGAAATACCTAGCACAATTCATATTCTCCATGAGGGTGATCTTGTTTCATTTCTACGAGAGTATTTTCCGAGCAACAGCATTAGGAATCCCCCTTTTTTTCTATATTCATAGCAAGGGAATGTAGGCCAAGACTGTAGGCTACTTTAGCCTTCATATTTAGTCTTTATCATCCAATCCTACATTCCCCACAAGAGGGAGAAATCTGCAAAATCTTCAAAGCCTACATCTTACTGCTCATCAGTATTCAAACAACAGAGTATTTCTTTGGGATCAGACTGGAAGCTACAAGAAGTCCAGCAGGAGCTGTTGATTCATGCATTTGGAGGACTCCTACCAGTTATTCACATGTATTATCAATTAACACATTGAGATCTTTTTCCAGATGTAGTCTCTTACTGTTACTACTCTACTTGTGAACATGAAATCAGACAACAAACAAAGCAGCTTGTCCTCACAACATTCTTACAGTCATCAGGGGGCTTAATTAGTATTACTACACAGTTTTGTCCATTTGACTACTGAAGATACTAAACTCAAATGTGTGAGCTAACACATAGGAAGTCTGAAACTTAAGGCAGAATAAATATGCTTCAACTTCAATAGCTACCTTTTATTCCCTCACATGCCAGAGACAGTGACAGTTCTTTTAAGATACAAGGAGCCCTTTACTATAAACCACTTATTATAAGCACTTAGCTCATTAATAATGTTTTAGTCTAATCCCAGCAAGTTTAAAATCAGAACTGCTAATCCATTCTAACTGAAATTCAGTACTTTTTAAACCTCCTTTAACACAATTCACTCATTAAAAAATCTCAGCATAGTATCAGTAAGACTATTAACAGTGTGGTAAAGTCTTAGAGTTATTACAGAAAACTGAAATACACCTGATAATTAAAACACTACTTTTATGTGTGGAGTCCAAAAATCATAAGCCAGTTCTGCAAGGTCATAAAAAGGAATTCTAATGGAGCACATGAATGTAATCGTAATTTCAAGAGAGGGCTGGAATCAATCTGAGGGAAGGGAAATAATATACACATACTCATGAATATTGTTCATGGAAGACATCCAAGAGGCCCCTACCAACAACTCGTCTAAGAGAGGCTCTTTTATTTGTTCTTCAGTGAAATTAATTACAGTTGCATGCAGTCTTAGTGCACTCATAAGAAAAACGTTATCTGGGAGCAGAAATCAATCTATGCCGCTGACCTAGAGGTGAAACTTTCCATAGATAAAAAGGGCAGCAGTTATATAGCCTTAAAACATACAGACTAATCTAATAAAGTGTTTAAAAATAAGAGGCTTTTAAATATTCCTGAAATGAGACACTCTAGAGCTGAAAATTAGTGACATTACTCAGAGCAGGCTAAAAGAAACACACAGACTTAATTTTTTAACCCTGATGTGGGAAAAGATCATTTTAGTTTGAAAGCCTGAAAAATGCAATGTCTGTTTAAAACCCAATTTTATCAGTCTTGATGACAGAATATGGAAGGTTGCAACAGATGGAGAAAGTTAAGAGTTCTAGTTTTAACCCACTTTTTCTGAATATCTGTGTATGCAAGAGAGGAAAGTTGCATTAATGAAAACACAAAAAAGTCAGTTTATTGATATGTTCATTTTACAGTGTTTATATACTAAGAAACCTTAGAATCAAAAGTAAGTACATAAAGGCAATTCAAAACAAAATTCAAAAGCTTTTGAATTAAGACATTTAATAAATAAGAGATTCTATGATATTATATTGTAGCACATAAGTACTGAGTGTTCCTGGAAAAAAAAACAACTAACATATCAGAGAAGATAATACAGATAGCAGTAATATAAACTTCTGCCTAAATGCATAAATAGCTAAACCTTGAAGCCATATTGATGTCTGATGCAGTACTCATTAGAAATAAAAGTATTTCCAAGTCTAATTTCCTCTATAATTTCTTGCCAATTTAGTTTTTGCAACACCACCACTGCACAAACATTCTTCAATTCATTCACAGCCACAGGAGAAGCACAAGCAAAACTGAACAGATCGTGTACTCCCTTATTCAACAGGGAATTAGTATCTCATTCTCTCACTAAGACATGTAATAAATAAGATTGCCTGGAAAAAATGAAAGCTTCAGGGTGACCTAATTGCAGCCCCTCAGTACCTGAAGGGAGCCTACAAGAAAGATGGAGAGAGACTATTTACAAGGGCATGTAGTGACAGGACAAGGGAGAATGACCTCAAACTGATACATACTGGGACGAAATTCTTGATGGTGATGTTGGTGAGGCATTGGCACAAGTCACCCAGAGACACTGTGGCTGCCCCATCCTTGGAAGTGTTCAAGGGCTTTACGTAACCTGGTCTAGCAGAAGGTGTCCCTGCCCATGGCAGAAAGGTTGGAATTGGATGATTTTAAGGTCTCTTCCAATCCAAAGCATTCTATGATTCTATGAAGTGGTTAATAGAAATTGTGAACACTGTTTTAGAGGTCTGTGAGCTCTGCCAGTGCCAGCAATCCTACGAGCATCATCCTGGGCTGCAGCCTCTGTGTTAGACTGCAGCCTGCCCATACACACTAACACAGAATACTGAGTTCTTCAGTTAAACAGAAACCAAAAATTAAAGAATATTTAAATATTATAATATTAAATATTATAAACAAATTATAGCGAGAATTAATGGAATTAGGTTTTATTATTATTACTATATATAAAGGCAAATTGAACTCCTTTTCCTCTCAGAGGTAGCACACTTCAAAATTCCTGCTAATTCATTTCAGACCCTAAAAGGTTTAGTACACTTGGTTTCCACTGTTACTTACAATTTCTTGAAGCCTCATACTTACCCCTCAGAATAAGAATATATTTATATTTAGTCATCAGAAGATGAGATTTGAATTTCTAGCATCAAAAATCAAGTGAAAAATAAGCCTATATACACACTGTGTCAACTATAAGAGACAAACTAAACTGATAAACATCTATTTAAAAAACCAGGAGCAATACTGTATCTGAATTAGTTATTTAGAAATACAACCCTGCAAATGAACCTGAGGCAGGACTTCATGAATTATGGAAAACATGCCACAATAAGGCAACAGAGCAAACAGTTTTATGTGAAACTTTTCATACACTCAAACTTCCCCTCATTTCACAGTTCACAGCATTTACATTGCTCACGGTCCACGCTTAATTCATAGTGAAATTCCAAATTCAGACTCATGCATAGATTTAGCATTAGCAGACTACTAATATGTTCTTCCCTCAGACATTGGAGTAATCTACTTTATCACAGTCTTAAACCCACAGGAAAAATCAAGAAGCTGTGCTGAAACACAGGTGAGGAGATCCACAAGATGGACTGTGGTACTGCCATGAGAAACAATATACACATCTCACTAAAAAAAGTTAGGGTGTTACCTATATAAAATGATGCCAAAATAAACATAGTTTCATCTCTTACATTCCTTTCCACTTCCAAAACCTCTATTTGAATTAGCAATTTTCTGTTAATACTACTACAATTCACTTGGCATTCAGAAGCCTAACAGGATATAGAGCATCCAAATCTATTGCTCTCAGTACCTGCCAAATACTCTGCAGCTTCTACCTTTCCCTGAGGAGAGGAAATTTCTAAGCCATTTATAAACATCTTTCTTCGATCGAGCTAAGAACATATCCCAAAAAAAACACATAAAAAGTTTATTGACTGCAAATGCCCTTTGGGTAAATGCTCACCTATAATAGAGATATCTTCCCCATCCAAACCCAACATTTCCAGCAGGAAATATCTTCAGTAGAGAAATAATAACTACTTTTAGGACACTGCCATTATAACTGAAAATGCTTGCAATAGCAGGCACTAGGAGTGATAATTAAGGCAATTCATTCCAGCACCTCGCCTTGCAGATGTGCCTTCTCTGACATACCTAAGGGTTATTTGTGAGAATCCATCACAATAAAAGGACAGCTTATTAAAATTCAAGTATACCTCACAGAATTTCTGTAGCAATGCAGGTGGCAAAAAATCCTGAAGCTTTAACTGAACAGGAGGCCCAGTCCAATTGCTTTGAACGAAGAGCTGCAAACTGCCCACACCAAGGAGAAACATCAGCCTCTGCCTGCAATATAGATAAGAACAGCAATTAGCAACATATTAATTTTTACTTAAGGCTATAAGAGCTGAATAAATCTTGTACTAATTCAAAACCCTCAGCCTTAAAAAATAAATAAAAAAAAATACTCCCCTATGAGGAAAATAAAATGAATGTAGGATTCCAGAATGCACATAGGAAACTAAAAGGCTGGGAAATATGTTTGTTTCTAATGGTTGCAATTAATGACAGACATTTCGGAGACGAAGTTAGTTCACAAGTTTCAAAATTTAGGACTGTACATAAACACTAGAGATCAGAAGATCAGCAAAGGATGCAGATTTATGGCTGTTGTGTTTTCTTATGATACACCTAAATCACAGCACTTTCAGAGAAAAGATACTACATTAGCATATGTTCCAAAAGAGGAAGTTTATTTTTGTTTTGGTGCAGCCATTTATTTTCACTTTCTCTGACAAGAAAACTAAACAAACATCAAAACAGTTCAAAACTACCAGCTCCAAGAGGATTCAGACTCTTTGGTAACAAATATTCTCCCATTCAATCCTCCTTTTTCATTTAAATAATAGTAATTTATTGAAAGATGAAATTATGAGACTTTGTTTCACTTCTGAAAAAGGTAGGTAAACTTTTCTTTATTTACAAGATTAGGCTTATCTTCCATTATTGTATTATTTCTTTATGCACATACAGTAACAAATAATCCATGTGGTCTGTAGAATGCAGTGCACAAGCTCTCCAAATTTAATGGTTGATTTAACAGGTGTAGACTTTTAAGATTTACATAAGCCTCTGGTTTGGTTTATGATACCTTAATGACTTAGATTTTTACTGCATTACAAGGTCATGTGCTAACACGGGCCCTATCATATAGAACATGTCTCCTAACTACAAAAAAAATAGCATTTTAATTGTGCTGGTTTGATATAAACACTGGTATGTTAAAGAGCGTAAATGAATCAGAAAAACCCAGTCCTTTCTTTCTCTGTTAAACAGAAACTTAAAGATGCAAGGTTCCTCCAGTTGAAACAAAAGCATAAAGTGTTTAACAACCCCTTAAAAACCAAAGTAAAATAGAAAAGCCACACACAAACAAGCAGCTGGTGGGCAAGAATGTAACAAAAGATGCAGAACAATAAGAAAGCAGGGGTGGGGAACATTTAATTGAAAATAAAAAAAAAAGAACACAGCCTTTGGGGGAGTTAGCAAACAAGGACTGGCATAAAGAGTTCTTGTTCAACAAGACAAGGTAACATTTACTAGCTTCCATTACTCAGCCAGTAGCTATCTACTAGGAAATATTATTTTAATACATATCTGAGATTACTATTAAACTTCCAAATAACTCAAGTACACAAAGCACTGACAATTACTGTGCACTAAATTATTACCATTACACACAAAATATCCACATTGGCCTGTATTTTCTAATTTTTGTCCCATGATAAATTATGCTTCAAAGCTTCCGAAGGGTAACATACTGAGCAATCAGCAATGTCTGCACCGTGCTTTGACACACGTACTCCAATCTTTCAAAGACTCATTTTCATTATTTTATCATTTATACTGTTTTTACTAATAACATTTTATTTAACCATTTTAACATTACTAATACCTATCTGGAAGGCAAACTTGCTTGAAGTCTTGGCACATTTTTATGCATGCAGAATGTCTCTGGAACAACTGATAACCAGATCCATTACTTTGGCTGGGATACTCTTTTTCCATTGTTTAATTTGTCATCACCAATTTTTTTTCCCCAGTTTTCAGATTTATGACCAACTACCAGTCTTCTTACTACTCACTCTGTATCAGAAAGTCAATTTCCAGCTGTAATCCCTGTAAGTGCTAATCTCCTTTGCCTATTCCCTAATTTTTTTTCCAAGAAAAGAATCCATTCAGTCTCCCTGACTGCCCTTCACACTTACAATGCACACCTGCAAATGATTTCCTCCCAAAGGCTGCCTGAAAACTGCTCTCCTCTGCTGCCTGAAAAGCAACAGAGTCTGTTGCTTGTGCCTCCCTTAGTATGGTGGTCTATAGAGTTGAATTTATTTGGTATTTATCCTTAGACATATGTCTGTATCAACTCATCTTGTTCTTCTTTTCATCTTTCTTTTGTCAGTGGGGGTTTTGCTGCCTTTTTTTAACACTTTACACCAAGTCCAGTCCAATTGTCTTCCATGGTGCAAAATCAGATGTTTATACACTCCACTCTAACATTCATATTGCTGTATTATATCCTCCTCAAAATCAAAATAAAGAATAATAAGAAACAGTAATGGATTTACATATAATGTTAGAATCTACAAACAAAATACGAGTGAGAAAATTTTCAATCACCCTGCTCTGCCTAAGATGTGATGAGGTTACAGGGTTTGGTTTGGAGAGCAATCCTTTCCTTTTTAGTGCATCCAGAAATCACAGAAGAGAAGTTAAAGCACACTTAGACATTGAACTGTTATTCTTTCAATTCCTATATACCAAAGCAAGCTGCTGTAGAAACAGCAAGAAATTCTTCATTTTTGTTTCCATGACACAAAGCACTCCAGTTAACCAACCACCAGATGTGCCAAGAGAAATACCAGAAACACCATTCAGTGTTCAGGTTGGGAAATCATAACAAACTTCATTGTACAGATTTCTTTTGCAAAGTTTGGTATTCATTTATATGTTGAATGAGGTAAAACAATACATGGTCAATAAAAACCAGTGCTAGTGCTCATTTCCTTGTTTCTTTAGGTTTGGAAACCTAACACAAGAGACTCTCAAGCTGTTTTGCAAGAAGCTCTCCAAAAACAGTCTATCTTTTCATTGTGTCCTGCACAATATTTCCTTTCAGTCCTTAGACTCAAACTGTAGGTCAGCCAACAAATGTAACTCCTTCATATGGAGCTCAGGAAAAAAAGAAAAGCCCTTCCCCCTCTACGTGGTTTAACCCATATGCTACTGTTGCATCCTGTACAATTTCCTATTTAAAATACAGCTATGAAGCTACATTTTCTGTAGAAGATAACTATTAGTCACTGAAGTGAGTAGAAATAGCAGGAAAAAGCGAAAGACAAAAATCTCCTATGTAATGCATTTATTGTAAGGAATGCTTCATTTTTAAACTGGAAAGGTTAGAAGTGCCATAGTGCAAACATGTCTGGGGCAGGGAAAGGAGGCAAGCAGTTAAAACAATAGAAAAAAAAGCTGCAGCAAATTTTTAAATGCTGCTAAATCATTTTCCTTACAGAACCACGGATTCGAAGTGGGAAAAGTCACAGGCTACGTCCAAAGAAATTACAATCTAGATCCAAATTTTGAACTGTTTTGCCCCCAAGCTGCTCAGTTTTAGCTTCAGAAAAAGAGCTCCTTAAGAGTTCTTTTAACAATATTATAAAACCACACTTTGTACTGTGTTTACATTGTGCTAAAAGAATAAGATTAACATAATCCAACTTTCTGTTTATGATTGAATTCAACTCCCACTGAGTTTTTAAATCTCCAGAATTATAACTTTCAATTCAGGGAAACAAAATCATACATTTTAATTTATCCCATCTATAAAAAGTCACAAGAAAACCAGTGTCTTACTGAATTTTCTAGGCTAGAACTGAAGAGGTTTGCTACACTTCCTATGAATCACTCAGTGGAAAAAAAAAATGACAGTTTATACATTAAAAAAATAAGACAAAAACGTTTCACCATAGGCTATGCAAGGCCAAATGAGTGCAAAAGTTACATTTGTTCCTTCCACAGGAAAATAACTATGTAACATGCTTTAACCCAGAAAGTCATGGGAGACAAACACAGTACAGATTTAAGTGCTATAAGCAGTGCCTAACTAAAATAGTAAATTTTCTGTATTTCAGATATATAACTTCAGTAAGGAGAAAGTTACAACTTACATCCCTCAGCACCCGAAGCCTCTTAAATTATTATTAATGGAGCTTGAAAAATGCACTTGACTGCTACAAACAAAAATGTTTCTGGCAGACACTGATATGTTTGGAAGACTACACGCTTTCATTTGGAATAAAACTTCAGGCTGTAATTTTGGGCAGAAAACCCTCTGCTTCTGAGAGGCCAAATATTGAAGATCTGCCTCCATATCTTCTGGCCAGGGGCTTCTAATGCTGCCCAGAGTTGCAGAGCAAACAAGAAAAACCTAAAAGACCAAAGAGCCAAAGCATGAGCAGCCAAGGCAAAAATTCCTTTGCTGTCTGCAGTAGGAGTGCACTATGACAGAATACATAAAATTCTCACTGATACAGATTATGGTTACATTCAAGAAGTTAAATGGCTAATAAAGGCAGCAACACATTTCAAGCAATGATTTGGATGAGACCTGGGTCTGTTTCATGTCCTGACAGATTTTTCTTTCCTTGCCTTATTATTCAGAATAAACCACTGCAAGATGACAGAATCTAGGAATACTGAAAAACTTCTCCAGCTAATATTTAAGAGTAACAGCACAACAAAACAATAAAAGAAAAAAAAGAAAAGAAAAATGTCTACAGAAAAAACACATCTGAACATTCCAACTCAGCAAACAGGAGCACATTATACTGTACCACACTAGAAGATAAGCTTTTGACACACTATGATCACTAATAAATCTCAGCTCAATATTTCAGATGTGTCAACTACTTGTTTTTCTTTGATATTTCAACAAAAACTCCTGGGTTTATGTCTGCCATACCAAAACACACACATTCATACACAGCCAACACTTACTGGCAACACATTATCTTCCTCTTACTTTCATTTTTTTAACCTTTATCTTTTATTTTTTGTTGTTCTTTGAGTAAATTTTTTTCCACTTCACCTTGTAAAATAAATATATATACATATATAGTTTTTGCTTCTACTATTCCTAGCTCAGCAGATTTCAGACTACTCATTATTTACACAGAAAACTGTACACAGTAAATTCAGACTCATTAACAGCACCAATTAGCA
>JAWWLZ010000118.1:34011846-34049214 GCA_035041345.1 Poliocrania exsul
TAAATGGACTGGAGTTGGACCAAGGGTTGGACTTGATGATCTCAGAGGTCTTTTCCAACCCAATCCATTCTATGATTATATGATATAGCAGTTACTTTATTCTCTGATAGTATTTATGGTATTAGCTGGGATCAAAATACATGCTCTGGCCTGATATAGAAAGGTCCCACACTCAGAATGTGCAGAGTGCATGTTGTCACTGTATAAAGCCTAGAGATTGTTGACACATAATTTGCAATGTAATACAGGATGTGGAAGCAAAATTTAAAAGACATTATAAACTATGTTATCATCATACTACTGCAGCAATGGTTGTAAAATTCAATACATTAGATATCATAAAGATGTTATTGTTGCTTAATGACTTAGAAATACAAAAATAGGTAAATCCCACAGGTCTAAACACAGCCAAAATCTCTGCCAACATGCAATTTGGATAGAAGCCATTTAACCTCCAGGAAAAAATCCTGCCAGAATCTTGGACTAAGAGTGTTCAACTTCACTGCCCAAATAAATAGACTTTAGAGTCTATTGGATGATGACGATATGTAAAAATATATTAACAAATCCTAATAATGGGATAATGCCAACATCTTATTGAAAATAGACAGAACACTTTACATAAGGGAGTAGAAAGAAACTCTCCAGCTCCTTTAGTACTGTCCTCACTAGCCTGATTTGCTCGGGAAAACAGATCTATGCAGTCTCATCTTGCTGCCTGTCCTCATTTAATACGTTCTGAACCCACTGGCATCATTCAGCCAAGCTTAAACACAGCACAACTTGTCTCTAAGATTGTTAAGTTTATTCTAGGTTTGGGAAAAAGCTGGATACATAAGGAGAAGAGAATTTTGTTGGTCTCCTGCACGAAAACTTTTGTATTATTCTGTAAGAGAGAACTCAAACTTGGGGCAGATGGGTGTAGAAGAGGGGAAACATTAAATGCTCTGAGAGCAGACAAAACTTCATTTGAAGTTTGCAGTCAGCTGAGACATGAATCAGTTGGATGCCACTGACCCTTGTGGATGCAAAACTCCTGATTTAGCTGTATCACCGTGGTCCTTACAATTACTGTTTGCAGCACACAAATTTGGAAACTCTTTACTTTTCCCATAGTGGCAGCACAAGCCACTGTCAGAGAGCACTTTTACACCACGTTGCAATTAGTGGTACAACTTTATTTCATAGCAAGCTTACATTTAAGTAGTTCTATCAATAAAACATATATTGTAAAATCTCCAGATTTCATTTCTAAACCAGAATTTGTTACTGTAACTCATGCTGAAGATTGGATTCTTTGTAAAGGTTTCCTATGTTTGTCATTGTAGTGCCAGTTGTTACCAATATGCTCCAGACTGTCTAACATGAAGGATGCTTTGCTTCAGGTTACTGGCACAGACTTGGAAAAAAAAATCTACAAAAATACAAGGTAAAGAGGAAGTGTGAGAGGGAGAGATGAAAGAGGAAGGCTTTATATTTTCTCTGTTGAGTCAAATCTGCCAAAATCCTTGGATTGCAAAGCTGACAATGATTTTCTTTTGGCATCTTCTTAATTTTATTTGGGATGCAATATATATCCTTACTGAAATACCTTTGATTGGCAACAGGGCTCAGTAGGGATGTATAACTAAGAGAGGTAGCATAATCCATGATCTTGCAGTTTATCATTTAAAATAAAAAAAATGGGGAAAAAATGAAATAGTCCCATAAAATACCCTCACCACACCTGCAGTTGCAAAGGAGACCTGGATGTTTCACTGAGTTCTGTATATTCCAAAGATACCCAAAGCTAATGCTGCCACAGGGGCACCTTCCCGGTGGTTTCCCAGCTGCAGCAGCACTGGCTGCTTCCCTTCCACAGTCAATGCTTTGTTTAGAGGCAGAAAAGCAGCTGTGAATTTCTGGAACAGAGTTTCTTTAAGAAAGGGATTCCTGTTTTTCACTACATAAGAGGTCAGAATTCTAAGTTACAATTTCAAAAACACTGATAGGGAGGGTAGGGCTTCAGTCTCTGGATGAGTGTTTGAGGACAGAATTTTCTTTTTTGAAAGAGTGCTAACAAATTAAAACCAAACAGAAATAAGCAGTTTTTAAAGGAGTTTTCTTAAAAAATTTATTTACAAAATTTTGTCTCACTACCACTATGGTGGTAGGGAAAGTCAAAACATTCTGTGTTGTTGCTTTTCTGTAAAAACCCCTAAAGCAAATTAGAAAATATAAGGTGTTACTACTCCTCAATTGCATAACTTAAAGGACTCCTAAATCAATTTGTAGCTGGCTTCTCATTTTAACCCAAGAGAATGAGAAATTTGGCTTAGATAGCAAGAATGATTGTAGTGACATTCAGAACTTCTCTTCTGAAAGAGCCCACCATGAGCTTGGGGCCAGCCAAGCTTTTCTCCTCCTTGTCCTTCATACGGCAAAAAGCAGCAACCATGGCCAAAAGTGACAGCTGAAAAGGATATACTGTGGAAATCTCCAAGCTCTTGAGGATTCTTAGAAAAAGTGATTGCAGAATATGACCAAAATGGGAATTAGTTTTCTTGCTTTTTCTTTTTCAAAAAAAAAAGCCCCTCCAAACCTGGCTATCTTTATTTTGATCTCTTTGTCATTCTAACAAGTTTATCCACCAGAACTAAAGGCTAGACAGATTCCTTGCTTACACAGGTATTTGAATGCAATTCAAGATGGAAGAGGAGTCCAAGACACATGGAAAGGATCAGTTCTCAGAAATTATGACCTCCCAATACTTCCACAGTCTTCATGATTTCCCTAGGCATGTCAGAATTCACAGCCTCTCTAACCTGTGACTTTTTCAAGAGGATGAAGTAAAATATAATTGAAATTTAGAGAAAGCTAATGCAGCAGCAGTCTGCAGGGGTTTTTTGCAGCATGTCCTTCCTCCAGTGTTACTGTAGTCAGATACCTGCCCTTGGAAAATTTTAGAGATTTCTCAGGTAAAATACCTAACTTTAAATTTTAGGGTTTTGTAAGTGAACCTCCTACTTACTATTCAAATGAGTAGTTAAGAAGTGAAAGAGATGTCTCTGATAAATATTGCCTTGTGGTGTGAAGCTTTGGTTTTATGTATGATTCTGGCAGCTGAGAGATTCAAATGTGAGAGATTTGGCAAGTTTAGCACAGGATAATCCTCAAGCTGTGAGTAGCTTGGAGAGAGCCACAGAATTAAATAAAACCAAGAATGATTTATCTGAAAAGTGATTCATCTGCATTCACCCCATGTAAGAAGACTTTGAAAGTTTCTCCTCTGATGTCGACAGAGCAGGTCATTTCCACCAGCAAGAGATTTACTTACAAATGGAGTGCTCACATAACAGAGTACTTTCAATTCTGCCTATTTGTAGATTCTTTTTTTTTTAATAGAAAATATTTCAGTAGCACTTTTTTAAGCCCACATAACTGAAGAATAAGGTCTTAACTTTCCAAAGCTGTGTTGTTGTTGGATCACCTCAGGGTAATGCCTCTCATAGACCCTGCTGTGCCCGTCAGTACACAAACTCAGGATGAGAGGTTTGCCAGTTTGCACATAAACACTACACTGAACTCAGCACTGCAATCAAACTGCTTTGCTTATTCATTGCCTGGAAAGTGATTTTTTTTTATTATTTTTAATGACCTGTAATAAAAGAGGGCCCAGAAATCTTAATCATAGCAGAACTGGGTAGCAGTCCCTGCTGCAGGACTGGCAGGGCACAGCGAGTGCTGGCTGTACCTTAAGGCCAGGGGGCTAGGGCAGGGGGCACAGAGCTGGCAGGACAGAGTCCCCCCAGCCAGGGCTCACTGCCCACAGTGCCTGAGCAAGGCAGACCCAGAGACCACAGGCAGGCTTCAGCAAGCCCAGATCATCACACAAACTCACAGGGATAAAGCAGGTCCAAGGTCAAGCCAGGCAGGGGCTGAGTCCAACAGGATCCAAGGCTGTGGTAGAGCTGGAGACCAACACTGTGACAACCCAACTCGAGCACCAACTGCTGGCCCTGGGCTGGGTTTAAACAGAGCTGCCGGGCCCATGGGAAAGGGTGTGTGTAGTGGCCCCAGCTGGTGCTGGTCAGGCTTGTTAAGGTTTGTCAGAGACAAGAACTCTTTCAGTCTTTAAGATAGAAAGATAAGAGTTGTTATAGGATGTATGTAGAGAGATAATGTAGTAAAAGGCAGAGAAAATAATCTTTTCCTAAGTCAGCTGCATGAACAGCTGCATCTTGTTGGATTTTATCTCTTTAATGAAAACATCTGAGTGCTACATAAATAACAGGAATTATTGCAAACTCCTTATGTATATGCAATCAGTAGGTTGCAGGAGCTGTCACGGGAGATGCTGGCAATGGATGAGGAAAAGAGTGTGGAGAAGTGGCATTGCAGACAAGCCTGGAAGGGTTTTGCTTTAGTTTGTCTGTAATGCAGTGTGAAAGAGGGCATGAATGTGTTTGTGGAGGAAAGGGTAAACAGGCACTGGGATGGATGTTGCTCCTGAGTGAGGGGTCAGGCTGTACCAGCTTACATATGTGTATACTGAGAACTTTAGTGTCTTATTTGGAAAGTGATGAATAAGGGGAGAGGGTGAGCATATAAAAGGTCTGATACGTTATTGTTAGTGACAAGAAAAATAATTATTAATGGTAGCATTTTGTTTTGAGAGTCGTGTTTGGACAAAACCTTCTGTTAAGTTTTGGCAGCGTTGCTGGTAGGGGTTAAGCATTGGGACAAGAAGTTCAGTAGTTGACCAAGATTCCTTCAAATTCTGCTTTGTTTCTTTGGATGTAATAGAATTTTCCAAGCAAATGAAACCTCGTCCATGCTTTTTCCTCCTCTGCTAAATTTACATCCTTTTCTCTAAAACATCTCTTGTTTATCTTGGAATAAAGTGCATTTCAGTCTTGTTGCTCAAGTACAGGGCAGATGGTGGCCTGTCACACACCTCTGATTAGATCAGCTGCATGGAAAGAGAACTGCCTTCCCCAGCAGAGCTGTGGTTACTGAGAATACCCATGACTACAGCAGGGTGGAGGGATTAGACTATGTGAAACATAGTTTTTCATCTATTTTCCCCAAAGGGAAAAAGAGCAAATAGGAAAAAAAAGTTTGAATCAAACCAAAGTTAGTAATTTCTTCCTAAACTTGACTTGGAGAAATCTTATACAAAGAAATGAGGAGCTTTGGCTTCTAGGTTTGGTCACAGTCCTTCCATTTTCCATAATGCCCTAAGTGTATTTGTTCGACCATATTGCTGTAAGATTTCAGAAAATAGCTGCATTTTGGTCAAGGGACAGACTACAATTTGGACACGGGTGGTTGCTTTTAGGGGGGAAAAGCAAAACTCTGTTTTTCTCCTATCCTATTGCTTCATTGTTTGAGAATTCTTAAGCACGCAGCCAAATTAGATGCAAAGCTAATTTCAGTTTAAAGAAGTTATGCATTCAACTACATTTACATTTGGAAATGGTGAATGTGAAGGCCTGAATTTCAAAATATTGTGCTTTAAAAAAGGAATGAAACGGCAAAGTTAATTATTACATTAATCATCTTTTACAAACTATCAGCTGGAGCTTGATTTTTTTTTTTCTAGAAAGGTCTTGTATTCTTACTGCACCATTATTAAGCTGTGTGTGTATTTCCTTAGTCTGTAAAAGTCTATCTGTGTCAATACAGTATTTAGGTGTAATTTATGAAAGTTAAAATCAAATTTTGATCACTAGCAGCTCATATCAATAATGTCCCCCCTCCATTCCCTTCCCCACTGCACCCTCCTCCCCAACCTTTAATGCTATACAATGTTCCAAAAGGAACATTTATTAGATCACCTATTTAGGTTCTCTGACATCATTCTGTCATGGGAATGAAGTGATTTACATGGAAAAATGTATTACTTCTGCTTTTAGACAAAATGGATTTATGATGATTAATGGGTTTACTGCAAGTATGAGAGAACATGGAAATGGCCAGCCTTTTAAAAGTGAAACATGACCTGTGCTCAGTTTTCCTCCTAATTTTCTTCAGCTATTTTAAAATGGTTTTGGTTTTGAGTAAATTAAAAGGTACAAATTACGTCTTGTAACTGAAGTAAGCGATTAACGCCGGGTATCCATGGTAACATCACTGCATAACTGGAACTGCAGACAAAAGGGAGCAAGCAATTAGCTTGGAGCACAGAGTTTACACTGCTATGATGGCAGAGGACCTAGATCACATATCCCATGGGTAGGTGAAGTCACTGAGGAAGGTACATGTTTAGTCTGGGGAAGAGGAGGCTAAAGGATGATCACCTCCAGCTGTCCCTCCTGGTCAGCATTCCTGGGATTCTGTAACACCATTGACTTTGGGCAGAGAACTCAGTATACAGAATAGTCATCTGAATGGTGAAATAGTATTTTAACAGGAAAGCACAGAGATAATCATCCTTTCTGATCCATGCCTTAAAAAGACACTTGAAACATTTCCTCCAGCTTTGTACAGAGCTGTATCTTTCCTCAGATGTCATATAAATAATGAGTGATACACAAAGGCCTGAACTAAGATGAGAAGATGCTGAATAAGAACTCTGAAATACTTTCTTTACATATGCTAACTGAACTAAACCCCAAAGGCCATAAAGCAAAAGTTACTCAACTATGGAAATCCTGTAATTTAGGTAAAATGTAAATAATGGTACTTTTTCCCCAGGGGTCTTATGAAACAAATTCACTGATATAAAGTAGGCAAAGGTTTAGGTGAACACTGCTGGCAATTTAATCTGTGTGGAGACTTTGCATCATTCATAGGATGTAATGTTTGGGAGGGAACAGAAAATAATTTCTGTCTGACAGCTCCGCCATGCTGTGCTGTGGGACCAGACTCTGACCAGTAGGACACTTAATCGCAGGCTGTGACCAGTGCTGGGCACTGTTCTGGTACCTCAGAGGAGCTCTGATGCCTACAAGGTCAGTGTGTTGAAACATGGAAAATGAACTATCAGGGAAAAAGAAAAACTGGATGAATTTACAGCCATGGCTTGTCCCTAGTGACCTTGACTGGACAACTGGCTTTGAGGGCACACTTGGCAACGGAAAATCACTTGCTGTTGGATTCTGTGACTGAAATTGCATTTGCAAGTAAAAGCAAAAGTGTATTCAAGGTAGTGATTAAAAATACACTCAGACAAGTCATACTAACATTTCCAGGAAGACAGCAGTATCACAACAAGCACTTCAACTCTGTTATTTTTACTCAGATGATTAATCCATGTCTTCCATTAGGCATACATTGAATTTAGCATTCTACTACAGTTCTCTATATGCAATCTAGAAATTTCAGCACTATCCTTCATTGATTTCTGCTAGCAGTACAGACTCTCGAGAGCTCTTCAAGAGAGAACCATCCTTTCTGAATTACACAGTTGTTTATCAGGAGCCTGTTGTTCTCCTGTTCTTTGTTTAAATGGCTTGGCTTCTCCTCTGATATGGGTTATTGATGTTCAGTTCCCTGCTGTGTGTCGTTTGTTCATCTGGCTATTTGTTTTCTAACCAGAATGATTTCCTCAGAGGAACAGCTACAAAAGAGTGGAAGGAGGTTTAACATGTAGTAGGCAATGCAGATACAAAAGGATATTAAGTTTTTTGGAGTACCTTTGCTTCGATCACCATTTGTTGTCATCAATAGCAACTGTTTGAGTCTGAGCATATATTTGTAGTGTTTGGTGGGGGGGTTTTGTCTGTTTTTTAACTAGAGTGAAATCGTAGCTTGGATGTAATTTCCATCTCGTCTTCTCTGCTTTGTCATATCGGTCAGGTGATCTCTATTAAACCCTTTGTGTTGCTGATGTTGAAGCCTCCCAGGGATGTGTATTAGAGCAGGTGTTTCAGTGTCTGTGTGACTTGCCTGCACACTCTGTTGCCTTTAGTGGCTACGAAGCAACTGAGGGATTTGTTGAATTGAATCTAATTTTTTTCCCCCCTCGTTTGTGGCTTCTGGAATGATCTGGGACTTATCCAGAATCCCATATGCCATGGCAAAATTCAGGTAGCCAGATGGTTGCATGATTTCTCTTGTGGCTGCTGCTGAGCTGGAGGGCAGCCCCTGTGAATGTCATCCATCACATCCAGTTGCTCTGGTCAAAACCACCTCAAAATCCAGTGGAAATTTGCACACTGACACCTTGGTAGTTGAGAGGATGTGTCCTGCTGGCAGGTACATCATTTCCTTTCCAGCAATCCTGCTCTTGGCTATTAAGATTTGATCTGCTATGTTGCCTGTTTCCTCTTGAATCATTGCCACAGTACATTGCCAGCAAACATTTGCAAGGTTTACAGGAGAGCCAGAACTGTGGCTACAGCCAGGATGGAGGCAGGGCCTTGCATCCCACAGGACTGTTCTGAGCCACTGGGGGCAGGGATCTGGCACCCTGCACTCACTAATGGGAGAATGCTGGTGCTTGGCCAGGCTGGTTGTACCTGTGTAATGATGGTGGCCTTGTACAACCTGTATGAACCACACTGACCTGCCTTGTGCTGTGTTACAGAGTTGCTGTCCTGTTCTAGGCTTAGAATTGTGCTGCACTGCAATCTGAGACTGCTGTACAGCTGCACAGCATCCAACTCATTGCCACCTTCTTACAAGCTGCTTAAAATAGTTGTAGAAATAAGCTTATTATTGGAAACTCTGGAAGAAACAAAGAAATTTTGACTGAAGAAGTCCTGGAAGGAAGTTTGCACTCATGTGCTTGCTGATTTAGGTGTAGGCAAAGGTTTTCTGTGGCTCAAAACCTACAGTTTCAAGGTGAGAGAACAGGATTTGTGGAGACATCCAAGCCATTGCCTGGGAGCAGATTGCAAGACATTTCTGTTGATACTCTGTTTCTGAATCACATGCTTGTTTAAATAGCTGAACAAAAATAGAAGAGATGGAAAAAACCCCATACGTTTTGCTTTTCCCATTTGCTCTCCTGGTATATAAGGAAATCCTTAATGAAGCAACAGAGGCAGTCTTTAATAATGGCAAATTGAATATTTTTTATTATGAGATTTTTAATTTGTTTTCATTTTCTGGTTTTTGGGGGTTTTTAGTGTGCATCCCTATGTTTGGTATCAGGGACTGGGATGTGGCTGTTTGCTACTCAGAGTTTTATGCAGTTTATGAACTACTGAAGGCTTTGTGCATGTCTGTGGATGTGGATGGTAGGTGAGAAAGGGGGCAATGAATGAAGGTGCAGGGCAAATAAATGAAGCTGAAATGGTGGGGCCCAACACTGGCAACAGGGAAGTGCCTACAGGTTTTTAAACGCAGTGGGACATGGTACGTTTGAGATCATGTTCCTCATGTAAAACCATGTCTGACTCGCTCTAATAACCTCAGCAGATCAGCCTGCTTGTTATTTTGCAAATACACATTTATATTTGGTTTAATTCTGGGCATTATTCTCAAGGTTTAACAACTTCTGTTTCATGCAAGTCTCACCCCAGTCGCCCGATTCCTAAATGTCTTTGAGGGCAGCAATAACATGCCTTTTCTTATTCCCACATTTTCCTAGGGCTCTGCTTGCATTGGTTTCCAAGACTAATTCAGCTATTTTGCCATTAGAAACAGGGCTGTAAGATGCCCTGTGTGGTCTCTGATAAGGAACCTGCTTCTTCCTTCTGGACTTCTCCCTAAACAACCTTAAATACAAAATTTTGCTAGAGGAATTACAGAAAAATTGCAACTCTAGCGTTTAAGGATGATGTATTATTAAATAATACAGACATTGTAGGCACTCTTAATGCAAAGGATAAGTCACATTAATACACCTGGAGAATAAACTGGACCAGGTTATTATTTTTTGAGAACCAAACCCTTGGGTCTCAAGCAAGAAGCAGAGAAGAGATTGCAGCTGGCAGAGATGACAGGCCACAACAGGCAGAACTCTCTCTATCAAGGCAGAGCATTGCAGTTTGGGATTTGTTTTTCCTGAGCCTTTATTAAAAATAGAGGCAGTGGTGAGATTATTTGAGAGCTCTGCTATAGTAATTCAGTGGGTAGATTTTCTGCATTCATGGCCTAGAAGTAAAAAACAACAGCAACAACAAAATCTCTGGAGAATGAAATACTTTTACCTGTGATCCATTTCAGTAATTGAGGAGCTACTTTTGCCCCCACTCAGCTCAGTGTATTTCAGAAAGTTCATGTTGTGATACAAATGCCTGTATGTTCCAACTAATGCTGATATATGGAAGAGGAAAATTAAAGCTCAGAACACTTTTTCAAGACAAACAATTGCCAGAAGGGATGCATTTATACATATATAAATATGTACGTGTGTTGTATATACATGGTAAAAAAAATGGAGAAGATATATCTAAAATAGCTTCTATACCTTATACTGTTCCTTATTGTAAGATAAATGCAAATCTGTCTTCTTTCCATTGAAAAGTGCTTTTAATTTCTGTTTTCTATACAGAGAGTTGACATTCCAGGGGGGCAAGATGGTGGTGACTGGCTTTTGAAGAAACAAATACAGAAAGAAGGAAAGAACACTTATAAAGCCCCACTAATACAAAGGCAGCATGGAGGTGAAAAATGAAGACATGCCTGAGAAACTCCAGCTAAACAATTTTCCTTCACAGATATCAGAACAACATAGTATAGTCCTGGCTTAAATGTAGGTCAGCTGGGCTTGCATTCAGGTATTTATGAGCATACAAGGTAAATTAATAATATGGCTGTTTGCTTATCAAGTTGTTTGCCTGAGGATAAGTAACAGAACATTTCTTTATGTACCACCAGAAACATTTTGGGGAAGTAAGGTAATGGATTACATAGTTGTGTGGAAAAAAAAGAATGTTTTGTAGTAATGCTTTCTTAACAATGTGATCCTGCCAGAAACTCAATGCCCTATCTGATGGAGCAAGCAGAGCTGAAGGCCTGAAAAGTAGTACAGTACATTTCCTGTATTGTATGGGAGCTTTTTTCTCTTTATTTTTTTTTTTAAAGCAAAGAATTGAAGTTCTACTGCTCTGCAATAGACCATCATCCACCTGCAGCAGTGGCAGAGTCACACTGAAGCTCCCTAGAAGTTCTCCATAGCCCACTGCCTTACCTGTGTCAGCATGATCTTACCTGATGCAGTAAGAGTCTCCCCACCAGGCCAGCAGACAGGCACAGGATCTACCATGAACTCATGGAAAACATTTACAGAAGAAAAACATTGACAAAGCCCAACCAACAAGGCCAAACAGGCTGCTGTAGATCTAGTCGATCTATAGTCACACACACTTTATTCTGCTAGTACCTAAACATTTAACATGGAATTACTCAAGTGAAACTTAGAAGTCATTTACAGCTTCAAATGTTCTTTTTGTTTCTTTGTTTGTTTTTCCTCTAGATTGTCATATTTGTTTTTTCCTGTATAGGAGTGGTAGAGTTACAGAGGAGCATTAATCTGTACATTTATGCACATCTTTTACCCAAAGGAAATTCCAGAGGAAACCACCAGATCCTGCAGAGGTACAGAGGTATCATCATTCATGTCCATATATGAAGAGTACTGTGCCTACAACTGCAGAGCAGCACAGTCCTTTATGTGCAGCAATCAGTGTAACAAAGGGCTTGCTCTCACGGAGCACAAGGTCTCACAGATTGCCCGAGCTGCTTCCTCTCCTGCAGACAGCACAGTTGAATCAGTCAGAAAAGCTTGGCATTATTGTCTGTGAAGCACCAGGAAACACTCCTGGCTTCCTCTGGCAGAGTGGCTACAGCAATTCCAGTGGCTGGTAAGGTCCCACACTACACTGCACAGCAACTGTAGTGTCAGCAGTGAATCCTGGGCCAAAGGCAGCATCAGAACACAGGGAGTAAAATTCCACAACGATCTCACTTGCAGTTTGCTGCCCTTTGAGCTTCTGAAAATAATCTGTTAATTTTAAAAACATTTTCTACAAAATGACCTTAATGGTTAAAACACAGGACTTGAATGGATGGTTAGAAACTGTGATCTAAGTATACAGGTTTCTATTCAGTTTGATCAAATGGGAAGAGATGACACCTCACTGGCTTTACAGGGATGTTACTACAAAGCAGCATAGCTACCTTGTGCATCTAAAAACCTGAAAATAAGTATTTTACATCTGCTGCCAAAGTCACAATTTACTTACTAGACTGTAAAACAGTTGCAAGTTATTAGGGATTGAATCTCTGCATTAATTTAGTGCAATACCATTCTAGCTGACGTTAGAGCAAAAAATGGATAATTAGTATGTGAATACAAATTAGAGTTTAATATCCCAGGCAGCTGTTTACATCTGCTTAATTAAGCAGAAGTGACTTCACATTAGCATTGCTATGAAACTGTAAATACACACCAGAGATGAAGGTACAATCACGTTAGCCACCCTCCTCATGTCAAATCAATCAAGTTCCCTACCTTTTGTTTCAGTGTTGCATTTTGATGGTAAAGAAAAAAGTCTTGACACTTAAAGGGGAGCTTCAGGTTCTATATATTTGGTTTTGGTACAAGTGCCAGGATTTTATAAAAAGACTGTGCTCCTGTAGGCAGACAGTTTAAGCAGTTAAGCATAGAGAGTAAGTGTAGAAACTCTTAACTTAAATATAATTGGAAGTCAGTGGGCAATTTTGCTTTTGGAGCCTTTACAGGAGTATCACAGCCATCCTGTACAGTAATAGAAGGAAAGCAGAAACCCATCTATAAAATTGCAGTACTATTTTAACACTGATGAAGTTCTAACACTTTGACTATGTGGCATAAGCTCTTTGTTTAATGTATTTATCAGCAGTTCTGGCACAGAGCTGCTTGTTTGGCTTTGTGATTAAGGATCCCCTGAAGTTACACAGATGTAGCTCAGTTGGTACTTTGAGAGGTATGTACAATCAGGACAGGCCTTGGACTAATGCAACACCTCACTAGAACAGATAAATTGTACTTTGGTTAGGACTATCAGAACTAACTGTTAACCATCAGCATAAGAACAACAACCTCAGTTGGTGCCATTTTTAATGATTAGAAATAATACATTGTAAAACAGAACGTGAAAAAATTCCAACGTGATACTTATAAACAAAGAACAAACTGAAACCAAACCCCCTTCGGTTTTGCCTAATTTGTAATATTTATCATACAACAGATCATAAGTCTGAGGTAACACCAGTATTAATTTTTAGTCCTTCAAGGACTACTCAGAAATTAAGAACAGTGATAGCATGTTATGTTAAAAGCAAGACTCGATTATGAAATCAAGCAAATCCCTTACCCTTTTTAGTTAGGGAACTGTGGCTGCAAGTAGGAAACAAGTCTGTACAGTAGGAACTACAGAACATCAGAGTCCTGTTTGGCATGTTGTTAGCCCCTGCCAGCACTTAAGAGTACAGCTGATTATGTAAAAATCAGACATTTCAATACAGTAAAGACTTTGTTCCAGAATAGCCCTTAAAAAATTTAGAATACTGTTAGTTTACATAAAATAGCCAAAAAAAAAGATGAGTTCAGAAGTCCAAATTTTGGCATGAGGTAAAACCATGTGCATTTATTTCATCTGCATTTTAGATTTAAGTATGTTGACTGCAATGAATTCAGTCATATAAGTGCAAGTCTTCAGCTAGAACGTATTTTATGGCAGTTTATTTAAAAAATGTACCAGTAAATCATAAAAGAGGGATCATATCCATTTAACGTTTATTGAAGTATACAGGAGGTTTTCTTTAGAATCAAATATGAGCATGAATATATGGCCAAACGTAAAATCTATCAAATTCAGTGAAAATTTTCTGACTTTAAATAGTAGCTGTAAGAATGACCAATATATATTCTTTGTTACAACTGCCCTCACTCTACAAGTAAAAAAAAATAATAAACATTCAGTAAACATTCTTTCCTAAGGTAGTTTCCCTTATATATCAGTGATTTATCCATTTCTTGTATACATAACTTTTTAAACATACCAATCAGTGGTTCTCACAATTGAAAAATAAAAGCACAAAAAAGTTTACACTCTTGTACAGGTAAATAAAAGATCATTTTTAATTAAACTGTATATCCTTAAGGGCATAGTATAGTTTCAATCTCATTACCTATTACATAATTAACTTCTTACATACAAATATTGACATATTTGGCTTGTGCTTCAAAGCCGTTGTGTCTACAAAGTCCATGTCAATGCAACTCATAACTTGAAATCAGTGGGGACATCTTTACTGCTGCTGGGTTTAACCTGTTCGTGCAACATGGTCTCTTCTGAGCTTGTTGTGGCACTGCATTTTTCCATGGAGTCCTCAGAGTCTGGATCCAACCCCTCAGGGCAGGGAAGTTTCAGAAGCTCTTCCCGCAGCTGAGCTGTGTGACGCTGAACATACAGAAAGAAATCAGCATGGAAGGCCAGAGTTAAAACTTTACTTTTCACCATGTTAGACAACGTAAGGCAAAAAAAAAAAAAAGAGTAAGTAGAAAAGGTTTAAATGTACTGTTTCAGTGACTGGATCAACTCCACTCCTGTACTTAAGGATTAGTACTTTCCTTTTGGTGACAATAATTAGCAAGTGCTGCAGGGACAAATTAAAGGCGATCAACAGAGCTGCAGCCAACAAGTGCATCAATGTAAAATCTACACTCTTTGTCATGTGGTTCAGTCATATCTGTGTTTGCTGATCACAGCACAAACTGGCTTGGACTAGATAGGTCATACAGTCAAAATAAATTTACAGAGTTCATGATGAGATCTGTTACAGAGACAGATAGGCAAAGATTTGTATCCTGATCACAGAAACTTCATTTTCAAGATCAGTTGTGGTGAAAGAATGCAAGTCTAGCAATAGAAAAAAGAAGCCTTTAAAAATTTGGGGGTTGCCTCTTAAGGGAAGAAAGAATTCAAATATAGGACTGTTGTCTGTGTAGTCAGAAAATACATAAATGATAGTACTTGGCTAGGAAGGCAGAAAACATTTCACTTGATTCAATTTTACACAGGTAAAACTGACTGTAGTGGACCACAGCTTAGTACCTGCTTGTGTACTCTAAAAGCTTGTTTTCTGGCAAGGAATTGGTTCTAGTACAACTTTATCAGTAACCTCTATCCACTCAGCACAAACAGAAAACCTCTGTGCCTTATTTAAGTATTCACAGAAAGATAGGCAGGACAGTTGCTAAAGGAAAATCCAACTTGTAGAGAAAAACACTGAGCAAGTGGAGTGCACACTGATTTTCTCTCTTGACAGCTAGGAAACTTAGGTTTGTTTATATGTTTTAAAGTTGCCATGGTTTTCTATTACTGCCATTATAAAACTCACTGTCTAAGCAATTTCATTGCCATTTGTCATATTTTGACTAAAGAACATAAAATAATAGAAGTCTCACCTTCAGAGCTGCTGCATGATGGGACATAGTCCTGCCTACCCGTTTGTCACTGCTGTACTGCTGTATGTCTGCTATCCACTCCTCACACTGAGCCATGATCTCCACTCTTTTCAAGTAAAAGTGTTTGTGGATGACCTGGAAGAAAACATTCCTGATGTAACACAGATGGAACAACAACATGCTTTAACAGTATCAAATTTGCAAGATGTTTGTGGGTCTAACTGAATATAAATTAAAAAAAATCAGTGTGAGGATAATTCAGCATTGAACCAGGCTGGAGCAAAATTGTGGAGTTTCTGCCCTTGGAGGTTTCCAAGACCTGACTGGAAAAAGCTCTGAGGAACCTGGTCTGAATTCAGCTGATGCTGTTGGAGGGGTCCCCTGTCACTAACCCCTGGCTGCTCACACAGCAAAAAGGTAAGCACAAACAAACACTCTCAGCAGTAGGAGCAGAGGAACATGACATGCTCCTGCAGAGAGAAGGAGGATCTACCAGCTGCTGTGGAAGACAGGCAATCAGTGACATGCCCTAGGCAGAGGCAGCACCTCTGGGGACACTGGAATTCCCAGGCAATAGTAGCTGAGCTTCCCACATTGGAGTAGGAGCCAGTATTTGATTGCAGAGTAATTCTGGTATTTAAAGACATTTGAGTTTAAAAACCCCAACCAATCAACCCTCATACAGAGTTGTGAAACTTTACTTGTTGTTGATTTTGTTTTAAACAGTTTTCTAAAACTGAATAGTCAAAAAACCCCAGTAAAATCAAATTTTATTGAGCACAGAGAGTTCTTGGCAATACTGCAACATAATTGGGCAAAATCATCTTTCCCTTCGGAGGTTAGAGAATATAGCTATTTGTCTAAGGAGAAACTGCATATTGAAAGGGTAATTGACTTCAGTTCTGGATACATTCCTTAAATCCATAATGGAGCTTGGAAGAACTCCCAAAGACTGGCAGTTTAGATCCCCTGAGCCTACCTGTCATTTAAGACACTGAAGGGAAGACAGCTCAGGTTTTTAAAGACAACAGATTTCAGGACTTATGTGCTTAGACTTCAGTTTTCAGGATGCCTTTGCATTTATGTTACTGAATTGATCATCACTGATCATCACTAAGACAACCTCACAAAAAATCTAGAGGTCTTAATAACAAGCAAGTCTCCTAAGGAAGTGCTCAGATAATACCAGGTGCATCTTCCTTTGTATGGGGCCACAGGTGGAATCCAGTGTTCTTCCAAAAGCTGCTTTTTCATACCAGAAGTGAAAAAGCTGAGCAGCAGAGTGAGCACAATGTTGCTGAGACTCTGCTGAAGGAAGCTGCAGTAAGAGTAACCTGGTACTCAGTTACCAAATGCTGCAATATTGCATACCCTTCATTTCAGTATATGTGAGAGGAAACATGGAACATTATTGCCAGGGAGCCCACTGCTTTCTTACATCTTCAATTAATTTCATCTTATTGTAATTTGAGAACTCCTTTTGCCACAGTGATATCATTACATTAACCAGAAGGACCTGTTAGGAGAGGCTATTTGATCATGTATCACAATATTATCTTTTGTATGGTCTTGTACTTATTGAGTGTCTTGGTGAATCTGAAATGTTTCCTAATACTTGCTTCAGCTTGATGTTTCTTGGAAAAAGACTTCCTGTTAGTTATGCAGACTGAAGAGCTCCAAGTGCCCTTTTGTGGGGCTGTTCAACAGTTTCTACAGGCAATGCAGAAGGTACCACTCAGCGTTCAGAATGAGCTGAGATGAATGAACCATGTTCTATCAAACTTTGCACCAAGCCCCTGTTCAGGTCAGTCCCAACCTGTGTGCATTCCTGTTTCCCAGAAAAGAATCTGTGGAATCAGATGCATCCTTATTCATTTCAGTCCCTTGAGTCAGTTGCTCTAGGCTAAAAATGGGCATCTCATGCATGATGTTTCCAAGTATTTACATTATTCTTAATGCTCAAACAGAGAAAAATGTACTGCATTTCCCCAAACCTACCTCCTTAAAACATGGTGATGGATTTCTCATTTGTTCAAGCATTGCCCACTTGACTGTTGCCTGGCGGATATTCCCATCGTATTCTCTGGAGCTCTGGGTCCCACTGGGAGTACCTCTTGAGCGTTCATAACCTGGTTCATTAAAATATGGTTCTGCTACCAGTATTAGGGATTGGACAGACACTAATACCTGTGAAGAGAAGAAACTAAGTATTAAAATGGTGCTACCCTAATATTTTTACAGACACACAGTTTTGCTCACCTTACCTGAGTGCAAAACCACTTCTATTGCAAAGTACTTCCATTCCTAATACAGGCTACATGCAAACAGGGAACTTCCAAGCTTTCAAACCAAAACCACCACTATACATAAGCCCCACCAAGTTCTGCGATTGCGCATTTGGCTCAAACACTGAGAAAATGACAAATATAAGTTAAAAAAGACCCCAAACCAACACAAAGATACAAATATAGGTACAACAAAGTATTTAAAGGAAGAGATGTCTGATTGTACCCTTTTGTGAAAGAAAGCGTATTTGTCAAGTTCTCAGTCAACAATTTTTGATTTTTTCCTGTGTCTGAGCTTGTTAATTCTAAATCTGAACTAGATAGAAAAGAACAAGGGAGGTGAAATGTCAGGTGGACCACTGACATTAATCTTGATCAACATTTTTTTTCAAATGAATTGCAAATGAATGTTTTTAGCTCTTTCATTTCATATTTTATAAACAACACTGTCACATGACATTTAAAAAAAAATCTCAGTATTTCCCTTAAGATAGGAAAAAAAGTGTTTTTAGTACCATACCAACAAAGTACCAACTATTCAGTGATTAAGAAATTACACCTTTCCCCCTTTCAGTTTTACTATCCAGCATATGTGGGAAGATATGCTTACATAAATACAAGGCACTTAACTACATAGGCAGATATTCCTAATATAAAACAAAGAATTAAATAAATATATAGGATGCTTAGGAATCCAAATATGTATGTACTGCATACTCACGATTTAATGGCTTGCTAATTTTGCAGTATTAAAACATTCATCCCTCTCAAGTAGCTTTTTTATTAAATGAAGGATAGATTTTTTTTCATGTACTTAGGACCAAGTCCAGCAACAATTTTATGGATTACCATTCTGTGACAAAAACTTAGTCCCAAAACTGTAATGAATTCAAAAAAGGTGATTTGAGCACTAACATTTCCTCAATAATTGAAAAGCTGATGATACATTACAGACCCAGGAATGGCATTTCCAGCACTGGGCATACTGAGGTGTAAGACAGCCACATGTCAGGGCAGCTGTTTCTGGAAATGACTCTCCTTCCAGCTTAGATAGAATTTAAAGCTTGAAGACATTCCCTAATTTAGCAGTCCAGTTTGTGAATTTGGATATGGAAGACAGAAGTCCTCCTTTTTCTTGGTAGATGCAGAAGGTACAACATAGATATGACAGAATTGCCAGTGGCAATTCAAAATTCAAGTTCCTCCACAGTGCAGTGCCCTGACAACCAGGGAGTTGTGCTCACATGTGGCATTCCTCTGGAGTTTCTCTTGCAGCAAAGCCAGCACAGAAGCGTTTCAGCTTTCCGTACTCTCTGTGAGATGTGCTCACTCCACACACACAAAGCCAAATCAGTAACTTGAATCAGCTGAATGAACCAGGTTACTCTCAGTTACCACACAAGAACACATCCTCACTCCTTCAGGTGCCAGGGTATGTTGTTTGTTTGTAGTCCTGTAGTGGCTGTGCTTTACTTAACTATGGCACACAAGTACAATCTAGGGCAGCCAAGTCTTTATCCTGGTGGATTGGGCACGCAGCTGTGTGGTGGGAAATGTGAAGTAGCATCCCTTGTTGGGCTGAGAAGGACAATTAAACAAGCTTTTCTGTTCCTCAGGCAGGTGCTCCAGGTGGCTGCTGGGCCATGATCCTGTGTGCCCCATCACAGTCTCCTGTACCTGCCCAGCATTCCAATGGAAGGAGCCATGGCTATTTAGTGTTAGCTTACAGAATGTGCCTCACAAATCAAGCTCCAGCAAGCAAGTGGCCACTTATGACATTAAAAACAGCAGAATATTAATGCAAATGTGCTAAGGCAAGGTAAAGCACTCCAGGGCCAAGGCTTTGGGCACCACAGGTGTTTTGGTGATCTGTGGCCTTTACAGTGTGTCTGGAAGTAGCTGGGTATTGCTTTTTAAAAATACTGTATTTTAGTTGTATATAATTTTTAAGTAGTTATAGTAATTAGACACTATGCAGCACTGTACTTTCTGGGCCTGAATAAGCAGTTGATACCTTGAATTGTAATTGTAATGAATGAAAAACACTGAACTGATCTTCCATTGTGTTTATTTCCTAAGTATTTTGTGTGGTCTAACTATAGTTCCATCTCTGAGCCAGAAAAAAACATGTAGTGCTTAATTTTTTCCAACCAATTTATTTATCTTACAGCTGTTTTCCAATTAATAGCTATAAAGTGTTTTTCTGCCAGTATGGTGGGGATGGGACTTTTACCAACAGTTTTCATACTACTTTCAAAATTAATATAAAAACCCCCACAACTTTTAAATTTTAAACTTAAATGCTGCATGTAATTTCTAACAATCAAATCCAACAGTTTAATTTAAGAAAAAGAACTCTATTGAAAATAAGACGTCCTCATACTTGCACCTTTCTACACTGATTTTACAGTTAAAGTCAAAAATTGCAGTTCATCTCTTGATTAAGAAGTTGTGTCCTGGGAGACTTGCACTATGTTAGGAAGTCTTGGATACCTATCCCAGTGTTTGATCACCCTCATGGTGACAAAGTTTTTCCTAATATTTCACCAGAATTTCCCATGTCCCATCTTGTGACAACCAGTACTTGTCCTGGGTGCTCTGTATCAGTAAGAGGTCTCAATCCCTTCGCAATTTCAGAACTGAAGACAGCAGCAAGATCTCTGCCACTGGTCCAGCCTCTTTTCCACCCCCTTATAATACACATCTCATCAATTTGGCTACAACATGTTAAGGCAGACTGCACGTTGCTGAAGTCAAAGTGAGCTACATCCACTGCTCTCCCTTTGGGCAAAGCCAGGCACCTTACTGTGGAAAGCAAGGATAAGCTCTGTTCCCAACCAGTTTAAATCCCCACTGGCTGTTCTCAACCATTTTGTTTTTCATGTACTTGAAAATATCTTCCAGGATTACTTGTTCCACAATCTTCCCAAGGACCACAAGGTGTGGCTGACCAGTTTGCAGCTCCCCAGATCTCTCTCTTGCTCATCCTGAAGCTGAGTGCGAGATTTGCCAGGAAGCTCCCTGGATTGCTCTGACTTTCAGGATGAGAGCTGATGGCTCTGTTGTGGTATCAGCTCCCCCAACTCCCCTGGATGCACTGGGTTTGGGTCCAAGAGCATGTGGGTCCAAGCAGCTTGAATACTGTTAACTGTGAGCAATTCCTCATTCTCACAGACCTTCCTAGTCAGGGCTCAGGGACATGGGAAAGCAAACCTTACCCCTAAGAGTAAGGCAGATACGACTTCTGCCTTTTCTGTGCCCTTGTCAGTAGGTTCCATGCCTCACTGAGCAGCAGGAAAGCCGAAGGAAAATTTGTTCTTTTGTTGCCAGTATACTTATAAAATGCTCTTCTTGTTTCTCTTCATATCCCTCACCATTTTAGACCCTAACTGAGCTTTGGTTTTCCTAATTTCTCTCCTGAATGTTTGGGTATTGTCCTTTTATTTCTCACAAGTAGCTCATGCCCTCTTTCTACCTTCTGTGTGTTTTCTTTTTGAGGTTGAGCTTAGGCAGGAGTTCTTGTTTACCCATTCTAGCCTTCCCCCTCTCTTGCCTGACCTTCTACACACTGGAACAGACCATTCTTGAACATTTAGGAGACTGATGAATCAGTTCTCCAATGCCAAATCCCAAACAAGCTGAAATCTGTTCTGCTGAAGGCAGTAATTCTACTATGCTGAAACAGAAACCATACAGCCTTCTAGGATTTGGAACAGAAAACGTACCTTGTGCTATGCAATTACTCCAAGGAAGGAATAAATTCAGAAACTGCCATAGGAAAGAAGCCATTGCTGGCTTTACTTTTATTTAATGTCTGTGCTTATGAGTCAGAGCATTTCTATGAAATAAAGCTGAAAATTATAAAGACTTTATGTCCTTATAATTGTATTTGTAAGGACTGTATGTTCCAATAAATTCCACTCTAATGTAACACTAATTGTTATTGAACACAGTACAGCTACACTTTAACTCCCTGCACCTTTATTCCTCTTGTAGACTTTGGAGGAGCATGGTTACAGTTTGCACTAATGTACTGCACCTTCTCATCCCTCACAATGGGAGCCTCTTTTGTCTTTAGCATAAAAAGCCTGTGATAATTCCAGGAGGCAATGTCATCCTCCAGGGTTTTTTTCCTCTTTTTTGTAATTTTAAAAAATAAAATACTCCAAACCATCTGGGCAGAATTGATGCAGGAACAACCTGCACACACAAACAGCTGCTCTTCAAGGGAAGATCAATAAGAAATACTGGTTGGAAGGACCACTTTGAAGAACTTATCTGCTCTACAGTGTTCCTTTTCTAGTGTTCCAAAGACATTTTCTGGACTTTTGTCCAATTTATGCTTATTTGAAGAAGAAAATTATGGTGTATAAATTCTAGAAAAAGAATTCTTAGGACCAACGGACCACTTATTCTCCTAAATAACATCTGAAAAGAAAGATGAAATCGCTTACCTGCAAAAAACTTGATGTTTGGGGATTCCATTTCTCCTCTGGCCTCCCATGCCATGTGTTAAGAATGCTTAAACACACCTGAAAAGGTGACATGATTATTAGCATAAATATAATGACAAAATTGTTCTGCTTGGACAGAATAGAATGCTAACATTAGATTAATTTGTTTTTGACAAATGTTTGTATAACTTCATTCTAACAGACACATTTGTTTCCTGTCACAGAATCAGAGACTCAATTATGTTGGAAAAGGTCCCTTGAGATCCTCCAGTCCAACCCACGGCCGAACACCACCATGTCAATCAGATCATGGCACCAAGTGCCATGTCCAGTCCTTCCTTACACACCTTCATGGACAGACTCCACCACCTCCCTGGGCAGTCCATTCCAATGTCTAATCAATCCTCCCGAGGAGAAATTCCTCCTAATACGGAAAAATTCCTCCTAAACCTTCTCTGGAGCAGCTTGAGACTTGTTACATCTAATACAGGAAACAAGCTGACCTACCTTGCCATCATTATAGAGGTTTGGATTAAATCTCACGCTGTGGCCTCCAGTTGTCTCCAGATTCACAAGTGGGGGAGAATTAGGATAGTCTTGTGGGAAATACACATCAAATTCAAAGCACCCATTTGCGTAAGGGGTGTCCGCAGGACCAGTAATGAGGACCTGCCATTGTAAAAACAAAAAAGAAAAAACACTTAAACCCCCCATCCTTCTATCTGTCACACAGTTGAGATTTGATTAAGTTATGTGAGACATTTTATTTCCACATGCTACTTAGCAGAAAATACTATCAGACATGATAATCATACACAGGCTGTCAGTCTGTTCATTTAGATACTATGGATAAGTGAAGCCCTCTGCAAACATTCCTTTCTCCAGATTACAAATGGAAGGCAAGACAGAAGGAGCTAAAACTCTTCTTCCTGTTGGATGCTATTACTAGAATTTTTCTTCAAACTTCAGGTCCAGAGACACTCAGTGTACTTCTCCATACCTACTGCTGACGACTTAAATGGTCACATGCAAAGATACATTTTGACCATTGTGGAGTAACAAAATTAAACTTTTCCCTTTGGAATGGCTGAAGAAGAATGCACCTTGTTCTGAGAAGTCTCCTTGGCTGCCTCCTGGGGCAGATGGACTTGCCCTGCCAAGTTACTGAGAAATCAGAATCAGACTCAAATACTACCACTCATGTTAGTGTTTGGACAGCAATTTGAGCACACATGAAATACTTCTGGGTTTCCCTAGGATTTAAAGCACCTTCTTAAACACTTCTAAGCCAAGCTGAAGAGAGGAATAAAAATAACTGTGCTCCTTTACCTTCATGATGTCGAGCCGCTCCTCATCACAGCGCACGAAGACGCTGGATGAGGATGAGAGAGGCAGAGAGGTGGAGAGGGTCACGGCCTCCTGGGCCAGGCGGCGCGCGCGGGCAGCACTGTTGGCGTCACTCGCGTTTTTCACCTGAGACATGTAGTGGTAATTTACCTTAAACACCAACTTGCCATCATCGTCTTCAGAAACCATTTCAAATGTATCTAGAAGAGAAAAAAATTTTAACACGTCAGGAAAGGAGTGAAGTTAATAACGGATTGGTCTTGGGTAAAGATTCTGAGTATTAAAATCAGGAAAGTTTAGTTTGCATTACTTTAATGCAAAAAAGTATGTATTTTTTGAGTTAACAGTCATCACAGAAAACAAAGCATTAACACTGCTGGGCTGAAAAGATTTCTGCAGCAAATTTACAAGCTGTCATATGCAACTTGTCAAATATAGACCATTCCCAATTTGGAAAGCTACCAGCTACTCTAGACCAGGGATATAATGATCTTTATGAATACATAATAATGCTAATAATGGAGTTTGAGTGATGTCAAGTGCCAGTGGTATTTACTTGTGTGCTGGTTGCAATGCTATTAAAGAATCATAAAAAATTACAGTGGAGCTGGTTTTCTTTAATCACTTGCTATGCAAAATCTGCAGCTCAGCTGCCAGAGGGAAAAGCTCCCACTACAAACCTTCCTATCTCCTACTCTTGGCATATACTCCACAAACATTTGTGAGGAAAATTGCTTACAAACAAACCAGCAAAGAAGTGTGACTGCAAATGCTGTCACTGCAACTCAAAAAATACTCAGAGAACATGCTTTTGCAATAATTTTATTGCTCTTTTTGGATAAGATACTATTAGTTCTTCACAATATTTTTTTTGGTAACACATTCCTCTTACAGCCAAAGTAAGGACTGATTCCATCACGTTTTCCAAATGCAACAGAAGGCACTTCATGAAAGGACACAATTTACTACAATTTAAATTTAAAAAATGTATTTTGATTTGGGTTCTAGTATATTTAAAAAATGAAAGCTGCATTAACATATATGTATATATAAACCCCCATATATGAGCTTTAAAAAACCCAAACATTTCATTGTAATCTGGAAACTGAAAGACTCACAAATTATTACTGTAATGAAAACATGAACACCAGTGTTAAAGTCATCTAGTCCCTTGAATTACTCTAGAGTATGCTTAACACATTTCTTATTAGTTCAAAAACTGCATGTGTTGGTAACCTGAAAAGACAGACTTAAATAATTTTCCATATATGAAAATTATTAGTGGTCACATATGTAAAATAGTTAACTTTTAAAATAATAAGGGATTCCATCCAACAGAACACGTTTCTTCAGTGTCTGCTTTCTAAACACAAACATTCACGCTTCTCAACGTACCAAACTGGAGTTTTTTCATGACAGCCACATACTTTTCTTCAAGAGACCGTAAAACAGACAAAGGCTTGGGCTTCACAGCTGCCTTTTTGGAGTATTCAGCCATCTTCTTTTCTGTTACATAAAATGTGATGGTTATTTGCAGTTAACTATGTAATTCTGAGACAAGCACAGCAAGCATTTGGGGATTATTTAACTTGAAATGACATTTTATGGTTACATTTTTTTGCAGAGAATTCTCAAAACTGGGCATCACTCAAGATACACAAATCTCTTTTTCTTACTACTATATAGTTCATAATCTGAACAGTTTGAGGTAAGTAAAGGTCCTAATCTCAGATCATAAATAATTCATGACTGTTGCTGTTATGAATATTCTTTCATTGTTTCCTTTAATTTAAAAGAGGAAATATAATGTATGCTTATATGGATGGCTATTCCCACATGTATTCTTGGACTCTCAAAAATGAGGAGCTCATTATACATGTCTTTGTAAGATCCACTCCCCTGATTCAGCTACTTAAACTTTAGTTTTCTTTACTAGACAACCAGATGGTGCTGTGAACATCTCCAGGTTCAATCCATGTTTTAGATTTTTGGTTTACATACATCTAGTCAAGAATTAATCTAACTCGTAAGATTCAGTTTTAACAGCAAAGGCTTTACTATTAAAGGTAGTGTATGTTGTTTTCTGCCAAGAAAAATAATAATAAAAAAGGTTCTACATAACTGTGCTGGAAGTTGTGAGGTGTACTCTAAATTATTTGAACTATTCTGTTTCCTGATCAAAACTTTTAAGACTACCACAAGGTTCCAATCACCTTTAAAAATGCAGTGGTTGGGGCCAGGGGGGAAGTATTTTGTCTTGCTTTTAAGCTAATTTGTAAGTCATCTGGCAATGATTGCATTACAAATAAACACTATATAGTACTTACAAAAGCATTTCTATTTTACCTTGGTTTGCTTGGCGCAAACTGGTGGTAGCTGCATAAACTATCTCGGCAGTCTTTTGGATGTCTGGTACCAAAAGGGTCAGTCCCTCTGGTTCTTGATCAGAAGTATCTGGTTTTACTCCAGCTTTAGCTTTGTCTTTTTTGGACCTGGATGGGGCAATGAAATAGGATACAGCATGAGGGAATATTTTTCAACCAGTCTTACAGCACTCAGCATACCTGTCAACAAGGAAAAATACCAAAGATAAAGGAATCAAGACTAAAACAAGCCTTCTAAAATGGAATCTCTTTCGATCTCCAGGTTAATCACTGAATGCAGCATCAGTTGTGACAACACTGAACATACTGTCCTGCTTTGACAAACATGTATATCTGATACAATGAGTAAGAACATGAACACAAAGACAGTGACACCAGTAGAGCAGTTTCTGCTCCCACCTTTCAGTACTCAACTGTTACACTGCTGACCTTATCTCTGCACACTTTCACAAAGTATTAGAAAAGCTTACAGAATCAATCCAACAAAGATCCCAGCATGAATGTGCATTTCATCCATGCAGATCCTCATGCAAAACTAGGTCCTAAACAAGTACTCTTTTACTGCTACATAATACACTGGCAATTATTGAAAATACACTAACAGTAAAACTGGAGGAAATCTCTAGTGAAAATTCACAGCATGTATATGGACAACAACCCAGGAACCACAGGACAGTAGATCAAACGTAAGTTTGTGTCTCCCTGCAGTTCTCTTCTAGAAATTTAGACCTTTTATTTCAAGAAACCGTTTAATGTAACACAATTTAAAAAGTCTTAATATATAGAAGGCATCTAGGTTATGTAGGATGCTTATAATCAAAGTACTGCAAATTAAAATGTCAATTTAAACACCTCAAATTTTTATCATTACTTATTCAAAAATACAGTATATACTACCACCATTGTTTGAGAGAAGCTAGTTGCCTAGTAATTTAAGATATATTCAAATACTTAGATTATTGTGACAATCTAGTCTTTACCAGCATTTATAGTCAAACATTGAAATGAGGACAATGGTATTTGCTAAGAATGTAACCTAAATGTGCATATTTAGAAGCTTCTATGTTTTAAGAACTAGCATACATTTACATTGTCATCCTGTAAAACTTAAGAGATTTTAGCAACTATAACCTTTCTGTATTTTAATCTAGACTGAGATTGTGCATAATGAATGAGCCTTTAAACTATTCAGTAGAGGTGATTACAGTAATACCGAATAGAGTCTTTGTACTCTACCTAATCAAATGAGAATATCCCTAGAGCATTAATAACAAAATTCATTACTGCAGCATGGTACACTTTCCTTGTTCCAGATATAATCCAAAAGGATGTTAGCCCATTGCTGACTTCAAGCAATGCTGAGCTTTCATATCCTCAAAGCTGGGAAACATCAGAACGAGCACCAGGCAGGATCTCAGGAACAGTTTAAGACAAAGAAGCAGCAGCTGCCTCTCCTCCCATTCATGCTCTCCAAAATCCTTGTTGTTGCACTTTTCCTTGTGGAAAGCTAGGCAAGTATTTTTAAATAACCCACTAGGCCAGGCACATTCAGAAATGTACATTTAAAGCCTTTAAACCTCAGTGATAACCTCAGTTTTCACATCACTGACATACTAGCAGCTACCAGTCCCAAGAAAGGCATACAGATTTGAATCTGCCTGCTATTGATGTAGAAACCTTAGGTTTATTTGCTACAAAACCCTTGGAGAAATTCTGGCTAAGGTGAAATGTCAGTGGGCTTTATCCAAGAGAAAGATGTGTGAAAAGCAATAAAAATGTGCTTAGTGAAGGTACTGAAAGTGAAATTAATTCTTATAAACTCATTTTCAAGACTTTTAGGTCTTCCATCTTCCACACATTTTTAGAATTTAGACTACTTGTTTGGTTTTTTCCTTCTACTTGGTGTCAGAATAAAAAAAATTAAACAAAAAGCTTAACAATTCCTACAGATATAGCGAGTTACGGACTGTAACTACCTCAGCAGACAAGGAATATATATCCAGTTAAAGCAGTAGGAAAAGGAGATATATAATCAAATGAAAATTTTCAGTACCAATAATATAATTTCCTCTCATTCTCTCTGCTGTACCAAACAGTTACATTTCAGCAGTTTTGAACTATCACAAGAGACAGTATTCTCCTAATGTCTCCTTTGCCACCAATATGCCAATTCTGTCAAGTGTTACCATAGGCACAACACACAAACCTCCCCCTTCTCCTCAGAACATACTTTTTACATCAAGTGTTTGCAGAACAGCTTTACCCTGTAGTTCTCTGGGGCTCATGTGATGATCTACATTTCCAAACTGCCTAACTTCGGAGTCAGGCCATAACTGTGGAAGCAGTTTAGGAAGCAAAATGCAGGAATAAATCCAACTCAGACATCCTCTCACCCCTCCGCTGCCCCATCCTTGTCTCATTTTTCACCCTGATCCTTCCTAATCAGGGATTTCAGTCAGTTTGTTAGGGAGTATAAGGCAGCTGGTATCACAAAACACCCAAATCACACACACCGCCCCATCAATATTTGGTTTTCTCACGTAAGTCTTGTTTGTATACTGGTAAGTTAGAGTAAAGACAACTTTTTCCCCCACTTTTGGGAAAAATCCCAACTGATACTGCCATAACTTGCAAGATTCCTCTTAGTGGTGACTTCCATTTCTTCATTCCCTTGGTTTGTTTTCCTACACCTTTATTTGAGCCAAATCTTTTGCTATACCAACTCAGTGTGATCAATCCTGTACAGTTCATAAGATCATAGAATAATAGAAGAGTTTGGGTTGGAAGGCACCTTAAAGATCACCTGGTTTCAACCTCCCTGCCATGGACAGGACACCTCCCACTACATCAGGCTTCTCAGATCCCCATCCAACCTGGCCTTAAACATTCCAGGGATGGAGCATCCACAGCTTCTCCGGGCAACCTGTTCCAGTGCCTCACTACTCTCACGGCAAAGAATTTTTTTCTACTATCTCATCTAAACCTATTCTCTTTCAGTTAAAGCCACTCCTCCTTGTCCTGTCACTACATGCCCTTGTAAAATATCCCTCTCCAGCTCTCCTGTAGGTATCTGCTTCATTATCCTATTCTCTACAACTCTAGTGCTATACACAATTATTTGCAGAAATCAAACACATATTACAGTTTCTCAGTTTATTTACAATCAATTTATGGTAAATCAAATAATTCCCTAGACTCTAGCTGGGAATACCTGTCACAGGATCGCCAGCAGTAGGTACTTTCACACCGATCATAATTTTTTAAAATTCACACAGTTTTGCCACCTGAGACAGAACTGAAATTCATTGCAGATATGAGCTATTACACGGAATTTTAAATTTCTTTTACATGAGAAGAACAAAGCAGCCCTTTCTAAAAGCATATCCTTAAACATGGTTTATCATGATTATTAAATAAAGGCATTTTAAAAGAAAATACATAACAGATGTACCCATTACAGAACCCATTACACCAGCCTGACTGCTCTCCACAAGATTAAAATCCTGCATGAAACAGCAGATTGAGGATGGAGGTGTGAAGCCTGTGTGTCATACACAAGTGCTTCAGAGGCACAAGTAGAGCCCCATCTTGAGAGGGAGTCACTGGGAATTACAGAGCTCTTCCAAAGTATGTCAATGAAGAGATGAAATACTAAAATTAAAGTGATGAAGCCAGTAAGATCCTTTAACTCTTTCCTTGCACTCTCTCAGCCTGTATGCAAATTTATGTATGCAGATAGCTAACAGTTTTATCAAACTTCTGAGCTTTAATACAGGACAAACCTTTATCTAAATGTTATGATTTTCATGGTAGAGGAGGAGCCAAATATTTAATTTAGACACAGAAACTTCCTCGTACAGTTTTTCAACCACTCAAGAAAAACCAGAGAAAATGTCAGCTTATATTTACAGGGATGACAGTCACTAATATGTGTGCTAGAAGAGACAGCAGTGTACATGCTAATAATTTAAACCATTAATTTAGCTTGTGCTAGAAGATGACAGCCTTCTCTTCACGCTGTGCTAAATGAATAATGAATGATACACTCCTAGGGCAACTTTAATTTTCAAAGTCAATACTAATACTTCCTCACTCGTGCCGGATACTTAAGAGGTAAACATGATGATACAGAATGATACCCTTATCAAAGCATTCACAGAGCAGAGCCAATGAACCACTCAGCCCCTGTGTACCACAGGGACAGTGCTGTTTATACACACTGTTGCTCAGTCCTAGATTCACACTCTGCCTGGGGATAAAAACCACCACAGGTTTGCAACCGCATGATTCCGTCCTCATGGTCTCCCACATTTGCTTCTTCCAGTAAGTCACAAGATTCTTAAATCTGCTAGAATGAGGCAGAACAAACAAGGGACTGTGTCTTTGCAAATGACCCAGGCACTCAGCAATAGGACAAGGGGGCACAGACTCAAGCTCCACCAGGGGAAATTTAAGTTGGAGATCAGAAAAAGATTTTTTCCAGAGAGAGTAATCAGGCATTGGAATGGCCTGCCCAGAGAGGTGGTGGATTCACCTTCCCTGGAGGTTTTTAAGCTGAGATTGGCCGCGGCACTGAGTGCCATGATCTGGTAAAGGGACTGGAGTTGGACCAGGGATTGGACTTGATGATCTCGGAGGTCTTTTCCAACCCAATCAATTCTGTGATTCTATGACCTCCTCGGACAAGGCTCCATGTACTCCTCCCTGGGGCTCCAAGCACTATTCTACAGACCCTAAGCCGAAGCATTCCAAACCAGCAGAGGCTGCAGGACTGCTCCCTTCAGACAACCATAAGCTCCAAAGATGAGCTTAAGAGTGCAGCTAAGAGAACTAACAGGTGTTTTGGTTTTTAAAGAAAAATAAACTAAAACAAATTAAGCCTTGATGCACCCTTTCACATAGAGGTTCTGCAAAAAAGAAGTGAAGAGGATGAAAAGTCATAGCAGGGAAAATGCCTCAGGCCTACCTGGTTGTATTCAAGCATCCCCATGCAGCAGAGTTAGAAATTTTAGACATTGGCATGCTAGAATAAACATCACACAAATAAGCAATCAGCTTATTTTGCCAAAATTAACCATTTGCAAGAAGCTCACTCTGCAGACAGTGGTTCCAATGAGTCTGCTGTGCAGCACATCAGCACTTCTGTGCAACAGACAGCTCAGCCATCACAGCAAACTATTGGCTCCAACTCGGCCCTCGTGGCAACCCATCACGCCAGCCTGACTGCTCTCCGAGTGATGGCTTCTGACTCCCTAGCAATCAGTCATGAGAAATCACCTCATACCTAAATGTCTTCTCCATTGTCCAGAAACTTCTCAATGTTCTAACAGAATATTATAGCCTTTGAAAATTAAAAAACCTCAATGCTAACTGGAGTCCAAAACCAAAACCATTCCACTTAAATTCCGGACACTCCTGCTCCAACATGGAGATGACATTCAGTAGATGTGCAAGACTGCTGCTCAGATGATGAGAAGTTTTGCCTTTGTAAACAGAAGCCATAATTATGTTGTTGTTCTGGCAATTTGACCTAAAAGAACAGCAGATTGTCTATTTAAGAAATTCATGCCAACACTTGCTTATATTTCTGGCACACTTCCAACTACAATGCTGAGAATTCAAACCTTCCACCCCAGTGATTCCAGGCTGTTGGGAGTTTTCATCCTTGTCTATAAACTGCTTTAAAGACAAACAGCATAATGTTTAAACCAACCAGTGAAAGACAAGCTTTCCTTTTGTGCTGATATTTCAAGGTAATGTTAAGAAAATTGTACACATAATGTAACTGAACCAACCATGGAATTCTTATCAAATCCACCTGATGTTAACACAATACTGATCACAATTCTAGAATTCTTTGTTTTCAGATCCTAGGCTGGCACTGAAGAACTAACTAGTCATACTATATTTATTTTACCAAATTAAAAAGAGCTTATGAGTATTAGTCATGTGCCATTCTCACAAAGGAACTCTTTAGACTTCAACCTGAGGAGGGGACATGAGAAGATAGAGTTTTCCCTGGCCATTGAATCTGAGGCTAATGGAGAACCAGATTAGCAAAAAAGAACCCAATCAGTGATTCTGGGGGATAATTACATACCTATATACTGGAAATGGATTACATAGAAGCCAAATAGATTTTCTTTTTTAAGAAGATTACAATATACTATGACATGCATAATATTGTGAAAGCACAAGCTGACTTTTTTAGATGGGGATCCAACATAAAGAACTGGTTTTTGTCTTTCCTATTTCTTTTACACTAATTCAGTGGAAAAAATCCCACCACAGGTACATTACATGCTTGATACACAAGACTAGCCATCTCAGTCAAGGATTAGAGAAATTCATGGGTAAAGTCCAGTTCAGCAGGAGTTACTAGAAAGAGTTTCCAATAATTACATTCCTTCTCAGAAAGTCAGTCAGGAAATGGCTGGTAAATACTCCAAGTTTATAGAGGGAGAAAGAACATTCTACACACACCTTTTCCTGACATTGTATTTACCTTCTTTTCATGATGTTTCAGCATATGCTTAGGGATGGCACTAAATTTGACAGAGAAGGACAGGATTTCTTAACAAGCTGCCTTTAAATTGGAAGCAAGTATACAAAATCAAGAAACCAATTAATTGCTGGAAGCTGAAAATCAGTAAAACAAAGAAATGAAATTTTGTACTGCAGCAGTTCAGTTACTAATGAAGTGACAAGAGTATGCAAACCTACCAGCTTCTGTCTGTCATATCAAAAATACTCCCTGCAAATAGTACAGTAAAACAGACACAAAGACAGACATAAATACAAATCTAGACCTGCAGCATCCATTCAGATCAATATACAGAACTGAATCTTTTTTCACTTCTGTATTATTCATAATATGAAAGAACACATGTCCTGGTTCTGGCCAGCACGGGGTTCTTTTTGCAGTAGCCAGGAAGGAGCCTGGCCAGGAACTGGAGACCACTCCGTACCACCTCAGGTCACTGCCAGGGGCAGGGGGAAGGGATTCTCTTCTGGGAAAAAGGGGCTCCCTTCCAGTTAAGTAAGCCTGGGTGGAGGGAGCAGTGGAGTGGTGCCAGTTCTGAGCCCAAGGGAGAGGTTGGGTGGCACCTCTACAGTCAGCATTTTTGCATGTGAATCACTCTCTCTTTTGTACACTTTTGTTACTAATATTGGTGCTACTGCTGTTTGTTTTCTTATCTCATTGCTGCTTGCAGTGAATTGTCCGTATCTCAACACATGAGATACCTTTGGTGCCTCCAATTCTCCTCTCCAGCCTGCCACAGAGGGAGAGGAAGGGGGAGGAGGGGATGAGCAGGTGGCAGTGTGGTTTGGGAAGTGTCAGTGGGAGCACTAAATTGGGGAGTACTGTTCCTCAACCACGACAACACAATACAGTGAAAATGAAGGTCAGGGCTGATAAAGGGGATTGGGATTACCTCAGTCTGTTGGTATAGGTATCCACACAGGTCTTCATTTTAGCCAACAGGGTCCCAACAGAAGCTTGGGACTCGCACTGCTCTTCCTCCTCTTCGCTGCTTTCTCCTGACAGAGGAAGCAGTAACGGCACCATCGATGTGCAGGATGCAATAGCACGGAGTAATTCCAGCAGAGCGCGGTAAAGGGGAACGTGTCGGGCCATATCCAAAACTAAGAGAGACAAACAGTTTACAAAAATCACTAAAATTCCACTCAGTACAGACGTTTTAAATAGAAAACCTACATAATAATAATTCTTAAAATACTAACAACATTTAATGGTGAAATACAGTATTTTGTACTAGCCATTTAAAATTTGTATTTTAATGGACCTGTCCAGGAAAAAACCTGATAATATACCTGGAAAACAAAGGTTAAGACATAAGAGGACAAGAGTGCTAACAGGATTACCACATGCTATATTCATTTCTAGTAGCTTAATATACAGTCCTCTAGCTCAAGGTATATGCTGATGGTACTCCTAAATCTATGGAGGAAAAATGGTAACCTATGGCATAGCAGAATAAAATTTGGTATATCTAATAGCGTAAGCATTAATTAAGACTTTTGTATCATCCACTTTACTTACAGATATCTTCTCCTCTAGGAAAACGTGCATACATTATTACAAGAATATTTATGACCCTTACATAAATGAAGATATCTACTTAGTAGAAGTCTAGTTTTGCTTCTTTTCATGGAGACAAAGTATAGTTTTAAAAACCATTATGCATTCTTCAGAGCATGCCTTACAGGCTCCAAAGAAGATGCAAATTTTATCTGCATGCTTATGAACCACAGAGCAGTAAAGATGAGGAAGAAGAACATGTACTAGGCAGGCAAACCTCACTGTCTTACTGCTTTTCAGTATGCTGTGTATGCATTATAGAAGAAACTTTGGGTAGACTACAGATATCAGCTCCTCTGATTAGGAAAGACATGCGGAGATGCACAATTCTAATGGATTCTCTAGCACCACATTGTTTATTTTCCTTTTCCACTTGTTTGGACAAATATGTAATGGATGTCATTTCAACTGACTTTGTATCATTAATAGAAATCCTGAAAATGTAGCAATAGGCAGATACTTTAACACAGCTGCTTCCTCTGTCCTTAGGACATGCTATTTTTAAACTAACTGCAGAAAAAAATTGCTCTAGTTTAAAGTATTCACAAATGACTGAGTTTATGATAAAATAAATTTATGCTTTTTCTAGCAAAAACCCCAGACAACAAAAAGCCCCTGACAACTTGCATTAGGACAGAACAAACCACAGAAGAACTCTTTAATGTTTCATTTAGCATATCTGATCCTCCAAGCTAAAGTAGATCACAAACTTTCAACTCCTGTCACCAAACCCTTAGCTCTAAATACAGCGTGATGGGATAGTATAAATAGCCAAGCTAAATTCAACAAGCCAGCTTATGCAGGTCTAAAGCTGGATTTATCTCTACCAGGAATTCTTTGATCAATAGCTTGCTATTTTTCTCTTGAATATATTACAATGGCACAAACTGCGTGAAGTGCTGTTGAAGAAGACGAACATTTACTGTAACTAAGTATTAATCTACAAGGTCTGGTATCATGGCTTTAAAATTATCCTGTGTCGAAATATTCCATATATTTTAAGCAAACTTAATTGAACTTATATATTTGCATTAAAAAAATCAGTTCAATTATCTGTCAGTTCTTACATTTATATATATATATATATATATACATATACATTTTTATATACATATATGTGTGTGTGTATTTATGTGTATATATATGTCACATATATAAGTCTCAATTTCTTAAGCTCAATCTCTAGTGAAAAAAGGTTTCCCAGAAAAAAATCCCCACAATGTGTAAAAAGATCTAATGATGTGTGTATACAAACAAACAAAAAAAAAAAGAAAAAAAAGGGGGGGAAAAAGAAAAAAGAAAAAGGCAGGGGGGAAGAAAGGGCAAGCATAAAACCTCGCCAGAATCCACCTCCCACCTGTAGTGCTAAAGACCAAATGACTCCTCAATTTAATCAATAGCTGTTTATTGTGAGGATAGTGAGTGAGGGAAAGATGTGACCTCTTAGATAACCACAGCATTTCACTCTGGAAAGCTTTTATTTATTTATCTTAACTATGAAATTTTCATAAGGCCAGAATATATAATCTCAAATCCTTCAGTGCTGGCTTGCCCTCTCCTTTGATAAATGGATAGTTAAGTTCAAAATTATTGCCATGAAGGAAACTGAACTGACATAACTTTAAAATGGGAATGTTTTCCAGAAAGATAGGAGAGATTTCTGGTTTCAGGAGAGCCAACTCACTTGCACTGCTTTGCAATTGTTCCCATGTGAAACAAATCAAATGCATTGACTTGGTTTCAATTTAAACAAGCTTTTAGGGAACAACTACTAATTTCTTTTACCTTAATGCCAGATTCTGCTAAACTCAATTTTTTGATACCATTATGTGTCTTACAGTATTTTTCTCTAGGACCTTTATTATACTTACTAAGAATTACGACTCATGTAAGTGTGTCTGTTTTTCCAAAACACCAGAATTCCCCTCCATCCCCAATATAAATACCCAAAATGTTCATCAAGACTGGATTTGGACTATGATCCTCACATACAGGTATCTTGCCAATTAAGATGGCAGCAATTTGGATTTCCAGCAAATGTAAACTTCCAGTGGGCAATGAAGGTGTAGCATAACACTTGAATTAAATAAGGTAACTTCTTTTGTAGGAAAAAATATGCAACACACCACAAAACAGTAACAAATACTTTTGCTTAGAGCAGAGCTGTAATTTGAACACCATTAGCGGACATTTATCAGAATCTTTATATGTGGGTACTTCAGTTGTGTAAGAAGGCACTAACAGTGTTATTTATATGGGCATGCACATAAACACACCACACTGCAAACACACAGCGTTCCTACGAAAATGAAAACAGGAGATTAAAATTCTTGGCTTTGTAAAAATGACAGATGGATTCCCTGTTATCCCCAAACCAAAACAGTTACTAGATACTGGCAAACATCTTTTACAAAGAGCTCAGTTTGGTGCTCTCAGGCTCCCACACTGAATGCACCCAGACCGTCCTGGCTGTTGGGCTCACACCAAATGGGGGGTGTGTCACATCTGTCCATTTTCATGCTCCCTGATGCTGTGGGGCAGTGAAGTGCTGAGGAAGGTCCAACTCCCAGCACCAGAGACCAGTTCAGAAGCCCCACCTCTTCAACCCTCAAACAGAACTGCTGCCCCAGAGAGTCCACCTGAACTTCTGCTAGGTTTCCCGAGCATTTCTTCAAATGACTACAATATGCCACATACTTATGTCAAAAGAAAAGACTGAATTATTTCACTATTGGACTCAAAGCAGGGATCTGCATTCAGGTTTTACCCTGCCTTGAACAGGGCTGCCAGGACAGGGCTGCCAGGACACAACAGTGTTGCCTTGGAAGAACACTCCAAACCCACTGCCTGGAACGTGGCGGCTTCTGCACCCCCTGATCCAAGATGCTTCCCCTTCGAGCCTGCCATGTGCTTCTCAACTTCCTTTCAGTAAATACACATCAAGGGCTCGCCTTTTGGCTGTACCAGCAGTTAACCAGTTCAACCAGCAGAGCATGGAGCAGAGCACAAGGCTAAGAGCTGAAGCTGAGTGTGAGCAGCAGCTGCAGACCTGCACCTCAGCCCCCTGCCAGGGGCCGCAGGCAGCTGTGCCAGCCCAGGGCAGGGGAGCAGAGCCAGGAGGTGACACAGAACAAACAGCGGGGCAGCATCACCACGGGGTGAGCAGCAAGATGATGACAGCACTACTCTTGAAGGGTAGAATCCCAGTGCCACAGACAACTCCAGCAACAATATCTGTATTAACACCTTTGTTTTACCAACTGTAGCAATTATGAGCAGACGTCCAAAAACCAGGCCAATGTCTTATTGTCCCTGCCAACAGTGAGGAAGCTCAGAGACAACAGGCAGCATACATGTATGTATGTATGTGTATGTATGTATGTATGGCCAGACTTTGTGAATGCAGATTTGGGCAGGGCTCTCCCCACGTGGGTGTGCCCTTCCAGCCTGCGCAGTGGATTTTTTA
>JAWWLZ010000118.1:34076471-34096489 GCA_035041345.1 Poliocrania exsul
TGCTCTTCTTCTAGCCTTTGCTTAGTCAAAGCCTGTTCAACATCCCATCCTGAAGCTGTGGAGCCTGTTCCAAAGCCTGTACCCTTGGCCCAGTACAACTGCTGCTCTTCTGTGGATGTACTATTGTGTGTATTTGACACCTGTGGCTAAGTCAAAAAAAAAAAGTCACAATTACTTCATGTTTTCATCTTAGGAACACTGTGTTTAAAAAGCCTTTGTTCTGCAAAAGCATGTAATCCTGATTTATTAACTTTATAAAGACATCATCAGGATCCAATGAAATTGAAAGCTTTATATAAGAAACATTGCCACATACATGGAGTTCTAGTACAGGTCAGCACTCAATTCCTGGAAGTGATTCTTCAATTTGACTAGGACTGTAAGTTCATTTTTGTTCTCTTTTAAGACCCTATCCCTGCTTGAATGATGAAAAGTATTAAAACACTACTTAATATCATGCTAAACATGGCAGCTCTGTCATTATTACTGTTTAACATCTAGTCAAGTTTAATAACATGAGGTGAAGGAGATGGGAGTGGAAATGTTATCAAGTGCACTTAACTGAAATGTTAAGATGCTCAGGCATTTGCTTATTTTGAATAAATGCTCCAATATAGCAAGAGGAGTAAGTTACATGTATAGCTGACACATGATATCTGAGTCACTTAAATACACTATTTCCTCTCTAGATAAGAGGGAGGAAATATCTTGTCCTTAAAATGTTCTAAGAGAGAGCATTTTTCCAGCTGTGCCTGTACAGCTTTTTCCAGTGGTCTGCGTCAGTGCATTCTACTAACACAAATCTAGTATTATATTGCTTAGCCCTTACAAAACTATTTAAGTACTTATGCTAATTTTTAAAGTTTACCAAATCTTTGGTGAAAAGAATGTAGAACAAACTCTGAGAAGCAATTTTAATTAATGCTTTGCTATTTAGATATTTTGCACCCTAAACAAGTGACTTGCTATTTTCATCACTCAGTGACAATTAACTGGAAACCAGGTCATGTGAGTAGGTACTCAACTTTATTTTGCAATATTTGATTTATGGCTCTGAAAAGTCTCATCTTCTGTTCAGATGTTCTTCAATTACTTTGTTAAAGATTACAGTTGAAGGAAAACAAATGATGAACAGACTGCAATGGCAGAAGAAGTTATTGCCTGTGAAGTACCATAGTGACAGCAGTCTGGAATCATCTTTTAACTTTTATATTGGGAATGTAATGCATCTTGGTGATGAAACAGCTGTGTGGTTATTCTTATGTAGACATTACTCATTACATCACTCATGAGTATGTTGTGCCTTTAACACTCAAGAGGACTGTCATGAGCGCTGAATTAAAGCACTTAAGGGAGAGCCTGGCCCCAGACATACAAGCCTCGGTGCAGGCCTGATGGATCTCTAGTTTCAAGTTACCATCTATCACTTGATAAATATGAATTATGAGGAAGCAAGCTATTTCAGGGGTCATGGTAGAACTGAAGCAGAGATAAGAATTAATGGTTGCCCTTTCTCTCCAAAGGTGAAAAAATGCTAAGGTGTTAAATGTGTCAGCAGCCTGATACCCCATTAGAAGCAGAATCTCTCAACTTCTTAAATTTGATTAGCCATTAAAGTGAATTATTCTCAGGCACAGCTTCATCTCTTGCTTATTTAACTCTTCATCAGTGCCAGAGCTGCTAAAACAGAGACAGCCCTATATTTTGCAGCTACTTAGCCATATTCAGCCCCCAGGAACTGTTGCATGCAAGTCTCTGCCAAAATAGTGCTAAAGATGGCAAGTCACTAAGGTTTTTTGTGAGCATTTTTATAGACAATTGATATATTAGAGAGATCTGGTAACTCACGATCCTAAGGAAAAAAATCAAGGGATACATGTTCTGAATAGAAGGTGGTGTAATATGGGAAGTACCTTGAAAAAGTTTAATTTTGGAGATTCACTTGTAATCTTGAACACCATGGAAAAATGTATGTCTTTAGATCTCATTAGCCTATCAGTGCAAAGGGTGTAATAAAAATCACTGCATTAATTCAGTAATTTGCAACTAGTAGAGTTTAGATGATGAATGTAGACAATGAGGTCATGCTATCTAATGGGGATTAAAGAACCACCATTAATTGAACATTGTGCCTCTTGTGCACTGAAAAAGAATGTGCTGTGAAAGAAACTGATTACACCTTAATGCTTTATGACAAGCCTTCTTTGTTGGTTATATTTCATGATTACTGTTTATTTGCAACATGCATGGACAATTACTTGATCAAGTACTTTATAATTATTTTTGTTCTTTGGTCAAATGCCAAATCTGCAGAAATTAGCCTATAATGGAAGCAAGGAGATTATTTTCTTTTCTAGAATTAAAACTCTTAGTACTCAGTGGCACATGTATGTATGGCCAAACTTCATGAATGCAGATTTGGGAAGGGCTCTCCCCACGTGGGTGTGCCCTTCCAGCCTGCGCGGGGGATTTTTTAGGTGAGGCACAGCGTGCACAGAACTGGCCCCACCGTTTAAGTCCTGAGGTTCTTTTGCCACGGCCGAGCGAGCTTGGACAGTGACAGGGAAGTCCTTGGGACTGTCACAGCACCCGGTACTGACCGGGGCTGACCCTGCTGAGCATCCGAGATCTGACAGGATGGGATGTCAGGGAGCCATTGAACTGCCAGGGGACGGTCCCACTGAGACTCAAACTCAGGTCCTTGGGATTCAGAGTCCAGAGTGCCCTCCTTTACACCACGGGACCGCCCTTTCAGTAGTAGCACATACTCAGCTGATAAACGTACCTCTGCCTGGTTGGGACTAGAGTTGGGCACCCTTGGTGCATGGTGGCTCAGAGCAGAGAGACAAGCAAGGATGAGATGGATAGCTCCGATCTCCAGTGCCATCCGCCTAAGCAGCACTCCATCATCCGTAGTCAACGGTGTAGTGCTGAACAAACTGCGCAACACGTGGAAGGGCAGAGTGGGAAGCACATTTGCTGAAGGAGATTGCAGGATATGACCTAGTTTGAAGAAGAAAAACAGCAAAACTACATTTTGTTTCAGTAGTTCAATACAACCTATTAAACTCTGCAATAATTTATGACCATACAGATATCTATTAAGGACTTAAGCATTTGCATACAATAAGCTATCTAATATTAGGTTTCTCTTCACAAAAAATTTCATCGGTAGGAGAGAGTAGAGGAAAGAATGCTTTTTATTTTATTCATGGATTTGGTTAAGAACCAAATATAAAAAGTCTAATTTGCCATTTCTAGGGAGAAAACTGTTTTGGAAAGTGCTTTGGAGTAATTATATATATATATATACACACACACACATATGTATATTTAAACATTCCAAATACAGCAAGTTAAAGAATGCACCTGATCAGCTAATGGCAGCTCAGCTGACAAGGAGCTGTAGTTTACTGTGATGTTTTTGTGTTCATGTGCCAGAAGTGGGAATTAAGTCACTGACACAGATCAAGCTGTGATGTTATTCAAGTTGAATACATGGTGAAATACTAATATAATTTTAATTAGATGAGTTACGTGTTTGAATTTTGTACTATAATTATTTAAAATTTTTAACTCCTTTGCATTATGAGCAAAGTTACTTCTTTTAAAAGCCATGTCTCAAATAATGGAGTGACCTACTAATGCAACATACTCAGATTTTGGAAACTCTTTTGATTTTTTCCTGTATTTACCAATACATTACACATTTCCCCCACAGTGCATATGTAAATAGAGACAGCTGACAATGCTTCAACTATTGAAAATACTAAAAAATAGCCAACTCTGTTCAGAAGTTTGCTTCTAATTTTAAAGATATTATTTTTTCCCTCATTCTTAAGAGTTTATCAGTTGTATCATCATCTGGAGGACGAAACTGAAACACATTACAAATATGTATAAGAGAAATAAAAAGATAAACAGAAGGGAAGGTTAAGTGGGGCTCCTATTTTTTCAGCTGGTCTCATGAGGTACACGTTGCACACCACTCTATAGGCTGGTGAACAGAGACTAAGTTCAGATGACTGTGGTCTGGAAAAACCAGCATTCTTTAGTTTGGAAAAGACCCTTGACATAAGCAAGTTCAACAGTAAACCTAACACTGCCCAATGAAAGGAAATGCCATCACTAAGCCATGCCCAATGAAAGGAAATGCTTTTAACATACTAAAATGTATTTCATACACTCTCTTCCAGTTTTTCAAAACAATGAGAAACAGAAATACTAGAACTATATGCAGAATTCCAGGTTCTGTTGCAAAGATACTGACTACAAATAACCTCTTGGCTTGTCTGTTTATTCATTGAAGTACTCCATTTTTCCCTCTGAACTCATACCATTGAGGTAGAGCTCCTGCTTAGGCAATTTGATCACTAAAATCTTTAGGTTTTTCTTTTTTTTTCTTTCCAAAAACAGTATTATGCAACAGTTTATTCTACATCTGTTGTAGCAATGCTTCTATCCATATTATTCTGCATTTGGTTGCAGATTATTTGAGCATATCTGGCTACTCAGACTGTTTTGTCTAAACGCAGTCATCTCAACAGTACCATTTTAAGTTTTATCAGCAGTTATTTTACAATTACACTGACATCCAGATGAGAACACTTGAGTGCTGGTGACTGTAATAAAACTTTGTCAGACAGAATTTAGTATTTAGAAACAACAGACTATCAAAGATACTAGAAACAATGCACAGTCCAATTCTAACTTCCTGCTAAAGGCAATACAGTTTAAATAAATCTAGGTAAAACGATCTAGCTGTGGTCTACAAAAAAAGGTAATAATTGCAGCACATACTTCCTTCACCATCATCTGTAACTCCCAACACCAATCTCAACAGACACTGAGCATGTTTCCGTTCTTTTAGCAGCACCTCAGCATAGCCCGGGAGACGAAGGAACAAACCAAAGGCAGCCAAGGAATGTGCAGGTATAGGAGACATAGTCTGAACTGTTGACTTGATCGGTGGAGGTTCTGCAGCGATTGTTTCTGGTGCTTCATACACCAATTCCCCTGATTGTTCAATGGTAACCCATTCAAACTGATCACTGTCCTTCTGCTTTTCCTGCGTGGCTGATGTAACCACCGGAGTGCTCACCTTAACCAATAAAACAACAAAGAAATTGGTCAGTCTTTCAGTTAAACACATTCGACAAAAATTTATTACAGGTAGGATTTAAAGGACGTGCAATAATATAGGACACAATAAAGATGTCACACGAAATACACCAGTATTTGCAGATAGAGGGACCAGGCTAAACAGCCAACAGGGCACACTTGTTGCATCTTCCATACTAGTGCTAAAAAGTCCTGCCTACACAGGCAAACAAGTGTATTTTGCCAAGCTAAAATCCTCAGTTAAAGCATGTTGCTTAAAACACAGAGGCATAGGACACAATTTATACTGAAGTAAACAATACAAATATTAGTTTATATATCAGACTGTTAAATAAGAAATGGTCCTTTTGTTTTTAACATTAAACACTGATTGTGAACTCAAGTGCATAATTTTTAATTATATACTGCAAAAATGAAGAAAAATTAATGCCAAGCCTTTCAAACGAAGAATAAATTTATGCATCTTAGCAGCCTTGTAGCAACTCATGTGATCCTTTCAATTGATTTGGCAAGCTTGAAGCCAAAAAAGATTCCAGAATAAAAGAACTGCTAAGAGAAACTTTTGTCTATTAGCAGCAAGGTATTTCTGCACAGGGAAGTGAGGGAGCTCAGGCTACCCAAACTCACTTCCAAGCACTAATGCCAAAACAGGTACATTTATAGAGTTACTGTACATAATTGCAACATCTATGTGCATATTAATTTATTACAATATGTGATTAACATATTAAAGCTTGGGCAGCCCATAGGTGTGGCTTGAGGTGGAGCTTTCTAGATTATTCTTTTGGTATTGATACTTGGGGTGCTTTTCTGGATTTCCGGTCTCAGTCCATCCTCTTCCTCAGTCTGACCATCTCAACTTACTTCCATAAGTGACCTTGCCAAAATTCTACTCAAACATCTTGCCTTGCTACCATTTTATCCTATTGATGTGTCTAGTTTTATCTAATTAATGATTCGTAGTACACAGTACAATGGTTCTCCAATGATTGCTTAAGCTTAGGTGCAGTAAGCATAATAAAACAACCTAGAAGTTCTTGCTATGTTCCCTCAGTAATATGGGTTAGGCAATTTTGCAGAGTAAGGCAGAGCAAGATATTTTTCAAACTCGGGGGTTTTTAGGCCTTGCTCCTTTCAGGCTTTACTACTATTGTACTCTAACAGAACAGTCTGTTTTATGACCACAGGACTATGCAGTAAGGCCTTATAATGGGAATAGAGTTTAAGGGGGTAATCATTGTACAGTGTGCCAGGACACTTTCACACAATTTAAAGGAAGGTATAACACTGAGGTCCCTTTCATAATTCAGCACTACAGAAGTTTCAGGCTTTCATTCTATTAAGACTAACTGATTAAATCACATTTAAAATTTTAGTACTTATCACCAGACTGCTCTAAACTGGAAAAGATTAATCTAAAAAGCAGAATTGATCCAGAATACCAAATTCCTAATTGAAAGTCAAAGCCCTGTTTTGCTGCATTCATTCCAATCATCTACACATTAAGAGAATCAAAAGTACCAGTGACTTGGAAAAAATATAAAAGTAAAATTAGAGCATTAAGGGTCTGGGAGAAATCATCAGTATTCACTTTAAATATTATATTTAGTATTATTGTACTTAATTTGTTTTTACAGATCACAGAATTTTTATTCAGTATTTGAATCCAAACATACATCTCAAGCTAAGAAATTGTGAAAAGAGAATAGTTTCCCAGGATTACAGAAAAAGAAGGAAAAAGGGAATGAGATTTCTCATGCTCATACTTTGCCTTTCATCTGTTGTAGAATTCCATGTACCCGTCTTCTTTAACACAGAGTACACACTAACTCTCTGAAATTTCATAATACAGTAACTGTTTATGTAAACATATTTCCTTAACTTCTAATTTTTCAACTGTTTTAGTACTAGACCTCTAAGACCTTTGCAGAACTATTTACAATGATGTATACTAATTACCCAGTCTCACTACAGGGTTTCTATTACTGCTGTAATTTTACAGACAGGGTACTAAACAGCATCCTTAATTCATAATTAACTCAGTTTAAAAGGGAATAAATATTCTTTCCTGTTAACAGTATCAGCCAAAAACTTCAAACATACAGTCAAACAGAATTTGAATAACTCACAGGTTATTTTTCCCTTTTTAGCAAACATTGTGTACCTTGAATAGCAGTCAAAGAGTAATTCCATACTAATGCCACTGCTGGCACTTTTGAAATGCCTGTAAGTACCTCCAGAGAAATTATATAAGTATACAAATAAATGATGTATATATTATTTATGAATATAATGATTACACTGTTATTTATTATTTACAATTATAAATCTACAATCAAGTTACATAATAGATACACAGAACTGAATTTAACTTAACCATAGAATTATCTCTGAGGGTACATTTACATGAGCAATTAAATGATAAGTAAGTATGCCCTTATAGTACATCAGCAACTTTATGTTACTGAACCCTCCCAGATATTTTGTGAGTTCACAGAAGTGAGGCAAGCAGCCAGCAACTCATGTGTTTGTCCCAGAAGGACGTGGCCACACAAGCAGCCTATGGCATCTACAGGGAAGCAACTCACATAGCTGGACCGGGCTGTGAGTTATGCACTTGCTGACTTAATGCAGCTTCCCCACATAACTGAGATGTTACACTGAACCACACAGAAATATAAGGAAAATACTGTCAAACAGAATACTCTCAGCATGTTTTCCAACACTTAGGTTTTCACTCACTTGCTGAATTACATCAGGATAAAGCATAGGGAGTCTCTCTGCAATAAGAGCCAATCCACCCATGCCTGCAAACACTTGCAGTGGAGACTGAATGGGGCAGGTTTCAAGAAGTGATTCATCTAGAACTGCATCCATACACTCATCCCCAGGACTGATGGCTTCATCTTCAGGGCAGGGTCCTAGTAAATCTGCATGTTCTATAAAAACACAGAGGTAAAAGAAAGTAATACATCATCATCAATACTGTGTTTATTTCTTGGTTCTGACTTAAAAGTGGACTTCAAAATATTGGTTCCTTTGCAAGGAAAGCCTGCGACAAGAACCTAAAAGGAATGAGTGCAAAAGTGTCACAAGAAAACAAAGATATTAGTGTTACCTCTTGCCAGTGACAGGAGATTCATGTATTTGTTTCAAGTCTAAAAAAAAAGTCCCTAGTAAATCATCCAAGAAAATACAGAAAACTGTTGTTTCTTATCAAGAAAATCAAAACAATTTTTGTCTAAAATAAAAACATTTTAAAAAGAAATACACCAAAAAGTAAGAACACTCACCTTTTTCTGTGTGAAGACGTTTAAATGAGTCTGTTTTTGATAAGCTTGGATCCGAGATGACTTTGGAACCAAGTTTAACTGTCAAATCTATGGATCGATATCCTTGAGGGAGTTTGCGGTCATACAGCAGAGTCAGAAGCTGGGCAAGTGTCATTTCAGCTGGCAATGGCTGACCTAAATGACAGTGGCATCAAGTCAGAGGGGAAAATTCTGAGTGGGTTCTTTTAACATACAAATCCAGGTGCTCTTCATTACTGGCAACACAGATGCCAAGTAGACTAAATATTATCTGGCTCCAAACCAAGGCCTTAATTTTACTACTTATTCTCTCAGGAAAAGAGGCCCCATCATTTTGGAACCAATCATTAGAAAGATGTGTGCCAACATTACTTAAAGCAGCTCTGTGCTGAGAGATCAAGCACTTGGCATAGTTATCAAATGGCTAAGGCTGTAATTTGATGTGCATTTTAAGCAGGTACTGACTGTCCCCTCCTATTAAACACCACCTATGCATCACCCCTGAATTGCTGGGGGTGACCATAAGGTAAAATGGGTGATGTAGAAAACAGGGGCAAACAAAGAAACCTGCAAATCTTTTTCAGTCCCATTCATCTCAAGCATAGCTCACTACTTCTGTAAAAGGACACAACTCAGCAAGAAAAAAAATGAAGGGCACTGCCAGGAATACTTCTCTCAGCAGCAATATAGACTTGAAATGCACATGCAATACAGTCCAAACTGATTACTCAGCTCCAGATTTTGGCCACTTCATTGATTATGAGTATGTTCTTCCCTGCAATCACAAGTTACTCTAAAGGTAGATTATTTTTTCCTGAAAACACATTTCCTGACTTACACATTAAATATTTCAGAGTTGGATCATATAATAGCATGCCTATTTCATCTTGACTGTACTTAATTAAGTAATACAACATCTAAGACATCTTTAATAACAGCCTGTTTCCTTAATTGAAGATAGTGTCTTAAATAAAAAGTGCCTTGCCTTTGTGCAAGTTCATGCCCTTTTTTCTATCACTGATTCTGCTTTGCATGGCTTATTTTTCTGTACCAACTGTCTGCCGTGCAAGACATGACCCAACAGATCACAAATACAGAATGTTCTACATTACCATCAGCGGTCAATCTTTACCATCTAGATACTGAAAACAGGCACTGAGTTTTGATTTGTCTCCAAAACAGCAGCATCATAGAATGTCCTGATGTGGAAGGGACTCTTAACAATCACTGTCCAACTCCTGCCCCTGCACAGGACAGCCTCAAGAATCATACCATGTGCCTGTGAGCATTGTCCAAACACTTCCTGAACTCTGGCAGGCTTGGTGCTGTGGCCACTTCCCTGGGCAGTCTGTCCCAGAGACTAACCACTCACTGGGAAAAGACCCTTTTCCTAATATCCACCCTAAACCTACCCTGACACAGCTTCATGTCATTATCTTAGGTCCAGTTCCTGGTCAGCACAGAGAAGAGATCAGTGTCTGCCCTTCCTCTTCCCCTCATGAGGAAGTTGTAGACTGCAGTGAGGTCTCCACTCAGCCTCCTCTTCTCCAGGCTGAACAGATAAAGTGCCCTCAGCCGCTCCTCACACAGCTTCCCCTCAAGGCCCTTCACCACCTTTGTTGCCCTAACCCTAACCCTGACCCTGACCCTTTGGCTACTTTCTAATGGCTTAATATCTTTCTTACTTTGCAGTGCGCAAAACTGCACACAATATTCCAGGTGAGGCTGCCCCAGTGCAGAGCAGAGCAGGACAATCCCCACTCTCAATCAGCTGGCCATGCCTTGCTTCATGCTTGCCTGCCCTGCCTATCACTCCTGAAGGGCCTGTAACCAATGGCCTCAAAGTCAGTAATCTGGTACTAAGTTTCAAATTTAATTTTTTATTGGGTGAAAATGACTTTGATGAGAAGTTAACCACTTAATTCCATTAGCTAGTTCCCTGGTTTTATATTGTAAAACAGGTAAGAAGCGATTCTGCATATTAGTGTTCCACCCATGTTTCTGTTCTTTACTGCTGATTTAAGTTACACCAGTTTCTCTCTGTACGAGACAGATTGTCAGCCTTGCCACCAGCTTTGCCCAGACAGCTGACAAAATGTGAGAACATATCTGCTACATGCAAAACATGACTAACTGCTGGGAAAGGTTTTATAAAACACAAATTTTAGGGAATTCAAGAAAATTCCTGAACCGGCAAATCAACCTTCCAGAGAGCAATGCAAGTTGCTTTCCCATTCAGAACATGAAATAACAGGGGACAAATACCAGTTCAGTTCTGCCTTGCAGGTGAAAGAAAACATGAATCATTTTACAAACCCACGCTGCTTTCATTTGTGAGTGAAAGTGGAAATTTTTTGAGATTTAGTTTAGGAACAAGTAACTAAACCTCAAGGAGAATCAATGTAATTGTTAGTTTTTTCAAGCCACTATGATACTATGATGCTGCAGTTGCAGATGTTATAGTGCTTTCCAGCTGAAAGCTGTTACTAGCCCAGAAGGGCTCCACACTTCAAAGACGCTCAACAGAAAGATAAAGATGTCCATTAGCATTGTAACTACTTTCTGATGATGTATCAGCCACTGAAAAAGATCAAAATTTTGGTGATTAAAGTTACCTGGTAGAAGTTTATGGTATAGATGAAAGACTGGAACACTAATGGTCTTGCTGGAAGATTCTCCTCCTGAGGAAGAGGTACCTACTTTATCTGCCATCACTCTTCCTCGCCTTGATGGTGGACGTGGAGGGGTGGATGAAACAGCTCTTTTTGACTGAGATTTCAAACCTAGTACAGATGTAAAAAAAAAAAATCAAAAGTTGTTCTAGTATTTAACATCTTCATTTAGCCAAGATACACTGTACTCAACACTTCATTGATGGAAAAAAACTAGAACTTTAACACACCAGCTAATTGAACACCAGAATAGCATTCCTGTATAAAATGTATTTGGATACAATCCTTGTATTTTACAGTTAAGGCTGCACATTCTCCTAAGCTCCAAACATAAAGCAAACCATAACTGTGCTAGATCACATCATCCATAAAAAAGCAAAAGCTATTCCAATCCTACTCTAGTTAAAGTGTGTCTCACAACGGTCCCCACCAATAAAATAACTGAAAGCAAGAAAGGCAAAATTTTTCATATTGACAGACTACAGCACAGACTACAGATAATAACCACTTGTCTGGCCTATGAAGGCAAGTTCAGTTGCAGTACTGACAGTACCATATGTAATGAAAGGCATCTTTAATTGTGATTTTAAGGTTGCCTAGCTCAAAACATTAGAAGTAAGCACCACATGAAAATCAGAAGGCAGCATAGCTACATAAAAATTTACTGATCTTACATAGCAAGATTGCCTCATTTTGACTTAAGGTACAGCAAAATTATACTGCAATCATGTACCCTTCTACGCCAGTGACACATCAAGTTAAAAAGTCAGCAGGTCCAGATACAAAGACACACACAATTACTGACATCATTATCCAAGAGCAACTGCAAAACTAAACATCCACACTTGAAATGCTATAATAAACTCTGGTTTCAGCTGATCATTAGGAGCAGCTTTAATACAGAACACATTCTCTACTAATCTCAGTATACTGAACTAGCTTACCTCAAGAAGATCACACTCCAAATACTACTGTGTCCCTCTACTAACTGGAAAATAGTACAATACTGGGTTCATGAAACGCTGAGGACACTAAAATTCCCGAGAAAAATCAATGACAAGTAAGAAGATATCTCACAGGCAGTAAAAACAAATGCAAATGGAAAAAATTTACATTAAAACTCTTAACTGGAAAAAAATCAGAAACAAAGTAAGAAAAAACTTGTATCTGCTTCTTTCTAACGTGGACTGGGCTGTATCAAGCAGTAGAATCAGTGATGGTTGATTTTGCTATGTCCTATCTTCAAGCTTAGCATAATATTTTTTTTTCTTCCTAGATTGTCTATTCATGTTTTAACCCTTTGCTTGGATCTACTAATATTTTAGGTATTACTAAACCATATGTAAGTGGCACCTACTGTAAATACCTTGTCAGCTGAAGATGCTGTTATTAACATCAGCTGTGTTGCTTTAAATGTTTACCAAGATCCACAAAACTGCTGCCTTGTTCAACATTTGAGTTTAGAGATATGTCTACATCTCAAAATCTGAAATAAAAAGCTTAAGAAATATTGGTGCCAAAAGTCAAAGGAAATCAGCATTTCTTCTTCATGCTTCATGAAGTGTAAATGAACTTAAGGTACCTCAATGAAGACAGAAAGCCAGATAGCAAGAGTAGCTTTAAGTTCATTAATCTCTCTCTCACACACAACAGAACTTCAAACTGAAAGACTAATGACTTCTACAGCCACTGTCTGAACTGTAATCTTTGAGTATCACTGAAAAATTACTATAGTTAATCTATATGCTCCAACAGTAGATTCAGAGGAAAAGGGTTTACGTGAAGGATTTCAGAAGGTTCTTCACATTAGTTTTTGAAGGTGAATGCTTTGGAAGAAACTATGGTGGAATAACATGGTTTTATGCTTACAACTCCATCTAACAGTCTTTAGCAGAGTACCACCAGTTGTTATGCAAAGTACATGGACCCTTTTATTTCCAAAGCATATTTTGGGAGTAGAGGTGATTAAACAATGATGCACTAGCTACTGCAAAAAGGTAAAGGAAATAATATCCACCAAGGTCCAGGTGTGTGTAAAATACCCTGGCAACAGTATCTCCAAAGATAGCACAGACACATATACGTAGGTACAAATTTGTCCAAGTGTATGATCTGCTAGAGGCAGCTCTTACACCAGGAACCAATCTTAGCTGCCTAACAGTCAGTTACATTAAATGGGTACTACAATTTTTCTAACCATCATTAGTAGCAAAATAAATTGTTTGTAGATATTTTCTTCCCCAAAACCACTTCTAGCATTAGAAAGATCCATATTTTAAAAGGTAGAGAAAGAAAAAGGCATACCAGAAGCAACAACAACACTGTAATTGTCCTGAAATCCATTTTCTGCTTTAACTTTTTCTTTCTCTTCATAGTTCTTTTTTTCTTTATCTTCCTTCTGTTCATTGATCAGCTTAGCTGTAATACTGGGCGTATCTACAGAGGGGAAAAATAATTAAAAAAATAGAAAGGCATTTCATACAGTTTCTAAGATGTTAACAATGCCATTCTCAACTATTTGTGTCTCAGAGGTCCAACTCAGACAGCAATAGTCTTGTAAATATCTACAAATTAAGGTATTATGGTAATTCTGGCTTCTCCTTCCCCCAAAAATCTGTTCTCTGACAATTTAAATCTCTAACAGTTTAAAACCATTACCCGATGAATCAAGTGTATTCATGTTAAAAAAAAATAAAGTAACACTGAACGATTGCAATCAACCAAAAGACAAAAAAAGTCTCAACAAAACAACAACACCACCAAATCCAACAAAAAAGAAATTTCAAAACTTTTTTTTCAAGGACAGCTGCAGACTTATTTAAATAAACTGTTGTATTTAGGTCTGGGTATCTCATATTACATACTGATCCAATTCCAGAACGGCAAGTACTACTGTTCCTCTGGTATTGAAAGATGCCTATAGCACATTACATATCCAGAACCCAAACTGTTTCATTAAGTGAACATTAGATTACTGCAGTTCAACCATTTTGATTCAATTATTAGTGTAGATCACAAGTACCAGCAAGTTATTAAATCTAATCTAATCTATTAAATCACTGATGATTGGTGCCAATCGATCATTTCACACCTTGTGAGGTGCAACACTAGCACCAAAATAGCCAAGCAATTCCCTGATTGCATCTGATTAGTAACTTGTTTCCACACAGCCACAGCAGCTTTAAGGTATAACCAGACTCAAGATCTAAAAGTACTATCCAGCTACCTTTAACTGTGTGTCACCAATGGATAAGGTGCTGGAAGGGATGTGGTTCAGCTGCTTGGAAATACATTATGATTTGTGCCTGAAGACATTGGTTATGTTTATGTCAGACAGTAGCAGAGACCAAAGATGATACAGAGTGTGAAACTGTTGCTACTTAGAACCCAACACTCACACACTCCCTCTCTGTATGTATATAAGTGTGTGTATATATACCTATATATATGTGTGTACATACATACATACATACATATATATATATATATATATGTATATGAGACTGGTCATTGGCTTTTCAAAAAACTCTCATCATTATTGCCACTATTATTATTAAACTTCTGAGTTGCTCTAGCTTCGTCCCATTACAGATAATTAAAAAAATTAATGAAGCTTAAGGAATGGTATTTTTACTACCTGGGTAATACCCAGATTTGTTTTTGAATTTTTCTGACCAGCTAAGACCAGTAACTTCAGACTAAGGTGTGTGAAATACAAAGCAACTGTTACTCATCCTGGACAATCCTATCTGGAGTGTACTGCACATTTTCCTCCTATGGTGAAGGGATGTGAGAAGCAGATTTAATATTGATTTTAGACTGCCTCTTCCCACTCCTTTCTTTTAACAAAGTGGGAGAAAACATAAGAAATGAATGCACTTAATGTAATTTATTTATGCAGAAAGTATGACACGATTCATTTGAGACATTAGCAGTGCAGTTGAGAAAAAAAAGAGTTAACCCAAGGGACAGACTGATACAGGATCTTCACGGCTTCCTATTGTTGCAGTGGTGACAGTCTTTTCTTTCTTTTCTTCCCCAGCTCATCCCTTCTCTCTCCTTCTCACCTCAAACACACAGTTTACTCCTAAGACTAAGGTCTTCCTTACTCTGACCTAGCCATGGACTTCATGGAATGGAATACAAATTTTAAGAGAGACAGAGAAATCACATTAGACAAGGGACGGAAACATAAGAGAACCTTAACTTTTCCAGAATCAATTCTTCCCATTTCAAATGAGAGTTAAACTGAGGCTTTAACAATGCTGTAGTGAAACCCAAAGCTGCGCTGCCCTACAAAGTCAGCATTTGACCACTTTCAATTACAGACATTACAGTCTGTCCCATCATCACATTCCCCTCCCCAGCCCCAATTAGCACTGCTTATCAAGTTGACTACCGTACACCACTAAGGCACCTATTCAGTACAGTTTATGTCACTGTTCAACAACAACTGATCCCCACCTCATACGAAGTGACCATCCCACCCATTACAGTAATTAGATCCTTGTGCAGTTTGTGGTCAGAAAGACTTTAGTCACATTCTACACGTGACTGCTTGGACAATAAACAAATAGAGAACTCTATCAGAAATAGTGAACTACTCCTTGGTAAATAAGCTACAAGCATTTTGCTAAGAATCAATACTTTTTGATTAAAATCCCAAAGCACAGCTTGCTCCATCTAGTATTCTACCAAATACCATTTTACCATTTAGTACATTAAAATACTCTAGTACTTTAGTACTATCAGCTTGTTAGTTAACATATTTATTGCCCTAAAAATTTGTCAAAAATGTCAATGTAAAGAATTTCAGTAGATATAAATAGTTCCTCTTTAGCTCCACGAAGATCTGCCTCAGAAATGAAAAGTTCACCAACACTTTCCAAAAAAGTACACAAACAAGTAAAACTACACATAAGAACACACAGACCTAGTCAGATGAGTGTGCAAGTAAGTGCACACACTTCAGTGCACATCACCAATATGGCAAAAATGTAACTGCTGTAATGATCTGTAATGAATGGGCTGCCCAGAGCGGTGGTGGATTCACCATCCCTGGAGGTTTTTAAACTGAGATTGGCCGTGGCACTGAGTGCCATGATCTGGTAAAGGGACTGGAGTTGGACCAAGGGTTGAACTTGATGACCTCAGAGGTCTTTTCCAACCCAACTGATTCTATGATTCTATGATCTTTGACTTTTCTTTGACATTACTGAGAACCACATCTTAGAAATACAGAGGAAATGCTGTGTTTTTTGTTTGTTTGTGGTTTTTGTTTGCTTGGCTGGGTGGGGTTTTTTGTTTTTGGTTTTTTTTTAATTAGGCATGTATAAACCTGATTGATCATATAACATGTCCAAATAATTTTGGCTCTCTTTATTACTGGAAGAGAATCAACTTGCATCTTGCCTGGTTCTACCTACAGAGGTTTGCCATGAATATGACATCTTCAGTATGAACTCTACTCAAACTAAATTTAAAAATTAAAAAAAAATCATTAATCTTTAACATATTCTGTTAAAGATTTAAATACTTAAATACTTTAAATACTTTCTGTTTTCGAAAGTATTAAATAAACACTACAGTTAATGGTGAGATTCATTCTAAAATTAAGATATCTACCACTCAGGTGTCAAAATTCATATTATGATCTGTGAAGTCCTGGTCAAGAAAGTTCCTTACCCAGGGGTTCACCTGTCCACGTATATTCAAGTAGTATAACTGAAGGTACTGAACTTTCAAAAACAAACATTAGTCCTTAATATTATCCTCTGAATTTTAAAATTAAAATCTAATGTAAATAATGGTTTTTAATTTCCATTTTGTAAGCAAAGGCAAATGTTTATTTAACAGACAAATGTATATCCACAGAAATTAGAAGGAGCTTTCATTAATGTCCTTTTCACAGTCATATGATTTGATCTCCACCCTGACACACACGACTAAGTTCCAGGATATTCAACTAAAATAATGTGGGAATATTTAAGTGACTGGATGAAAGACATAGGGTTTTAAAGACTTATATTTGCAGTATCATTTATATGGTCAAACAAACAATATGGAACTTTCTTTGAAACTGTATCTTACAAAAAACCAAACCAAAAGCATGAACTGTTGCCAACTTGCCTGACACGCGATCAAGAACTTCTGCCAGAGTTGTTGAGACAGGCAAGTGAAGAGTACGGAATTTGTGTCCAGCTCCATACATTGGATGTTGAATTACATGACTAGTAGCATTAATTCTACCTTTGTACAGCTGAAAGGAAAAAACAAGTCAAGATTTAACATGACTTTAACACTGAGAAATAAAAACTCTTATAAAGCCACCTTGGCAAGATAAAGCTAAATCACCAGTGTGCTAAAAAGAAAAACGACACATCCTTTAAATTTGGAGGCATAGAGTAAAAATGCACCAAATTAGGACAAGTTTAATTTTTTACCTCAAAATGATTTGCTTTGAATGCCTGGAATATTTTTAGGATCAGAAACACTATGATAACTTTGCTTTACAAAACCTAAATATTTTACATAGTTGTAATACGAGAGAAAAAATGAGTGGCTGAGACTTGCAATTATTTATGAAAACTTAATTCTGAAATTAAATTAGAAAAATCACAATATACTTGGAGTAGAGGAAGATGATGTTTCTCAATTGCTCTGACTTGACAAGGAAGTTTATTCTAGGCTTAGTATCTACTTTTTGCTATTATGACAGATAACTAAGACACTACTAGCTAAAATATTTCAAATGTTTTATCATAACATATTTTAAACTGAGTCCTGTTCACATTCTGTGTCATTGTCTGCTTTGGTAAGAACTTTGAAGATAAAAATAGGGATCCAATCTTTGAAAAGTTATGCTCTTGGATATACCAGAAGCATATGCTGTACATCCAGATTACTTTTAAAGTTTTTCTCTTTGTTAGAGGAGGAATCATCCCAGTAAAAACAGACTGTTTCCCAGTGTTTTTAATAGGACAAACAGAATTATGAGAACTTCAAGATTTTTTTGCTGCTTTTACACATCTAGTAACAGTTTTCTGTGAAAATCTGTTGTATGTAGAATATCAGAAAATGAATGCTACTTTCACATTATCAACGGCCCTGTCAACAATTACTTAGGCAGGTTAAACCAAAACATTTAAATGTTTGTGCTAAAACTGTATTTGTCTCTCCTTTTCTATTTTATACTATCCGATCCAGGTTCCCTGTCATATATCTCATGTAGTACTTTCCTTCTGAGATGTAGAAACTAAAATGGAAAAAAAAAATTTCCTGGGTGGGAGCATCAGATCTTTTAATAACTCCCACTTTTAGTGCATTTTTTTATTCACAGTCTTCAATGGAAAGCACTTCAGTCATTAATTATGGTTCTGTTCCAGTGAAGCATGTGGAAGCATAAAGCATACATCTGCTTTATAAATTAATTCAAGTATTTGTCACTCAAGAATTTATTCATGGCATTTTGCCTAATGCTGAAGGATCTCTGCCAGTTTTGACCATGACCGATCCTTAATGAAACTGATAAGGACTACTGAAAGGACTGAATCTTGGATCTATATCTGCTGCTACTGTGTAAGGATGCTATTAAAGTCTTCTGCAAGATAAATTTCAGTTGTCAGATCCTTCAGAAGCAGTAGATTTTCAACAAGATAGCTTTATCTTAACACAGTGCCTTGAATGTTTTTCCAAAATGCTGACTTAAAATTCAACAACACTTTCATTTCCAAAATTCCATAACATGTAGAGCAGGAAAATCTGCTGTCTGACATTTCAAAGTTGAATATACCCAGAGTTATTTTTCAAAGACTAAACTTATTCCATGTTTAACATACTGTATCAAAAATTCTTACTGGACAAGGGGACTGAAGAAACAAAGTCACTTTCTCATCCTCTAGCATCAGCTGCAAAAAAAGCCTTCTAATAAATCCTGAAATATTTCCAGAGGTTGGAAGGTTCCCACGCTGAGGAGAGGACTGGAACAATTCACAGAGAACCTGAAAATGCAAAATGACATCAGATTTAAAATATTTCTATATTTAGGTCTCTAAAATATAACTCTACAGAGCCATAATAGGTATTCAAGTAGTATAAATGTACCTTCCAATTGTCACTCAGATCAGAAATGAGCATCACTGAAGAAAGTACCAGCAGCAAATAAGGCTCTTTATACAAAAGTTCAAAAAACTGACTACAGCATCAATATAACTATAAGCATGTAGACTACTCAAAAAGCTGAAAATAGTTAGAAAAAGAGCTTTCGAATTCCTAAAGCAAAATTTTCCCACTGCATAATGCAGTTTTACTACCAGCCATTAACCAAGAACTGACTCAATTTTTTACTAAGTCTACCTCTACCCAGAGTATCATTATCTTTCTTACTGTTGAAAAATCTTTTTTTTATTATACTCCTATTCAGCTAGGTCTGTAAGGTTAACAAAGGTGAGGAGGATAGCTGACTTTGAACTAGAATGCCAAACACAAAGCCATATTCTGCAACAGCCCGTAGTTCCTTGGACACAGTTGCACAAGCAAGTTTCCCAAGGCATCTCCTTCGGTTACTAACATTAAATATGTGTATGAAGCTTGATGTTCATATTCCGTTTCACAAAAGTGTAGACCTATCCAAAGAAATACAGTCTTTTGGATTTTGGTCTAAACTTCATTCCTCTAAAGCAAGAGGAATACAAATCTATACACAGGACTGGATGACCATGCCAGAACAATTTTACATTCAGACTCAGACCAGCAAGCTAACAATTATACTATAAAACTTTTCAAGTCAATGACAGCTTACAAAACTCCAGGTTACACTATGTATGGCCAGACTTCGTGAATGCAGATTTGGGCAGGGCTCTCCCCACGTGGGTGTGCCCTTCCAGCCTGTGCAGTGGATTTTTTAGGTGAGGCA
>JAWWLZ010000118.1:34133205-34155229 GCA_035041345.1 Poliocrania exsul
TTCAGGTAGTTCTAGACAGTGCTGAGGTCACCTCTGAGCCTCCTCTTCTCCAGGCTAAACAACCCCAGCTCCCTCAGTCTCTCTCCATAGGACTTGTGCTCCAGTCCCTTCACCAGCCTTTTTGCTCTTATCTGGACCCGCTCCAGCACCTCATACTGTTGCCCTTTCTAACAATACAAAGTATCTCAGCATGGAGTACTCTCGATTGTCAAGTCCATAGCCACAAGATATACAGATATTTTACACACTAAAATCAATCCTGCATTTTTCACTTTAAAAAAATGACAGAGATTGTATTTCTATAGAGAAGGGCATGCAAAGAAGCAGGCAAGAGTGCAAACAAAATAATCACAACATCCATTTTTAAAATCTCAGATTTTTCAACTGAATTGAAGATACATTTTTAATATTTGAACAGTTCCCAAAGCAACACCCATAGAAGCAAGTTTTGATAGTAAGTGTGATATACCTGTTAAAAATCGGTCTCTCTCTTTTCCATTCAGAGGCTTCTTGGCTGTGGCTGCTTCATCTTCAACAGTAGCTACATAATCCAGTAGTCTGGACACCAGCATTACCACCCAGCTGATCATGGGAATGTCTAAAACTCCTTCAAAACAAATACATTTGAGAGTCTTAATACAGTTCTGAAGCCACAACAAACTTCACACATATTTCACTAGGCCACCTGCATATTTTTTTAAAAGGAGAATAAGAATCTGTGCACTCAAAAATGATGGGAGAAATCAAAACATTCAGCATAAAACTTAGATGCAAAACACAATGTCACAGTTCTCTCAGTCTGATGAAGTCAGAAGTCAAAAGCTTCACCTCAACTATTCAAGCTGAAAATTAAGCAGCATTTTTGTTAAAAAGTCAAAAATTAGGTCTAGATTTCCTAAATACCAAATGCATAATGACAACTGTTTGTATTAAGCACATAAACTGGATGTCTCAAATTCCATAATGTGAAATTCCTCCATCAACCAGGGATTCAACAAGACAGTTCCAACTGTGCACACAAAAACCTTAATTTTTACTCCTTTATTAATGTATTTTCAAGTAGCCATTTGAATAAGATGCAGGAAAGGCAAGACTGAGTTGGGACTAGATTAACCACACTGGCTATTGCCTATTTCAGTCTCTCACTTCAAATGCTGTATTTTTGAATGGGTAGAAGGGAAAAAATGGATCTTGCACATCATTCAAGAAAAATCTTTCTCCAAATGGACAAATCTAAATCAACAGTTCCAGAGTCAACTCATGAGTGATCAATAAACAGCAGAAACCTACAACTAATGACCACTTAATCACAGTCATTGTGCAAATGGCATACCTCTACACAAAGTCAATACAACAAAGACATCAGCACTAGAGGTTAAACACACATTTTTATATCTTTGTACCTTGCTGAGCCACATTTAACTACACAGTGCTTTTCATGCACTGACCTCAAAAAAGTGTAATTAACTCAAACTATTATTAAGTCCCGATCAAACAAGAAAACTAAGGCACAGAAATAACTTGTCCAAAATCATATGTTGCTGGTGCCCAAGGATGCAGCCTGACTTGTTAATTCGAGTTTTCTGATGACACTGATAGAAAGCAGAGCACCCCAAGCAGGCAGAGGAAGACCCAAACAGATCCATAACAGGAACTACAGACTAAATTGCAAGAACAGAAATGAGTAGCAGTGGCGACTGCTACACACCTTTTTGGTTGGCAGAATAAAATGAAAGGAGCCTGCTGCAGAGTAAGGTACATATCTTTTCATACTTTAAATGAAAGCATTTCTTTTCATATCTCACAACAACCATAAATCAAAATTCTCAACTTTTCTCCCTCCCTCTAAGTACCTTGCTTATTCCTTTTTTCCCCTCTGTGCCTCCAAGTTCACAACTTCTCTCCACCCACAACACTCACCTCTTGCTGATTGTCCTTTGTTTTGTGACTTTTCTCCCAGCACGTTTTCACCCTTTGACCCTCAGTTATGTGTGACAGTTCTCAAACAGGAATTTCTTCTGCCATACCTGATGCTTCCACCACACATAATATTGCCCTAGTACTCACCTGCACTGTCCAGAAGGAAGGAAGCTGGAAGACCAGCAATTAAAGCTCTGAAGTATCAGTTACTTCTGCTTCCTAAAGTCCTCCATGAGGACAACTAGTAAGGCAAGAGCTATGAAAGGAATTGGAAGCTGTGGGGAGAGCGCAAACAGAGGTAGAGGAGATGTAAGCTTGGGTTTGCCTCAGACTAGTTAGAGACTATAGCAGGATATGGCCATGATAGCAAAAGTACATGGGAGAGCAGTGGGAAGCAATAGGGCAGCTTCTGACATGAGCTGTAGGTTTGTTTACATCAGGAGACAGTAAAACTAAGGACAGAGTCTCAGCTGGTATGTACAGACTTCATAAGGCTAAGACTTTTAAACAACGTATCTTCTGTGATGTTCCGCTACATGTACGTAACAAATGAAGCAGCCTGGAGTGTGATGCTTTCAAAAGTAGTCATTTGCTTCAACCTTAGGGCAGTTAAGAAAACACTTAAAGAAAATCGAGTGCAGAGAACACTTTTAGGGTCAAAAAAAAGTGAATTCCTCCTGTTCACAAAAAAATCCCCCAAACTCCATGTAGCTTGCAGAAACCACGTAGCTACACTTAAAAAACTTGTCTTTGTATCTGCATTTCACGTCAAAAGTTTGAAACTTAGAAAGGATCTCATGACCAAAAAGGGGTGTCTCTTTCCAAAATGTTAAATTCCAAAGTCACTAGAGCTGTCTACACACTGCATGTTCCCCCCACTCTGTCAAAGCTTCCTAACTGAATTAAAAGCAATCAAATAGATTTTGCTCGGATTTCGATGGGATGGGGGAGGAATCCCTTTTACCACCTAAAGAACAAGAAGATTCATCACATTTTAAAAGACAACAGTGTTTTGGAAATACTGTAAACAAGCAGTTTCTTCTTTTAATACACCAAAATCTGTGAGTTAGTTTCTCAATTTTCTAGCTTATAATGAATATGAAAATAGTTTCCCAAATTAAAGGGCTACCTTCAGTTCTTCTGTGCACAGGTAAATGAGGTTGCAGTGGTGACAGCAGGTTATCCAGAAGATTAAGTAAACTTTCTAAAACACCACTGTTGCTAAGCGATCTTTGGCCAATGCAAGAAAGCAACATGAAGACCCTAAAAATAAAATTTACATATTTAAGATTTTATCTCTTTTTAAGATTCAGTAATATTCTGAAACACCCCTTACAGAACAATATTCTCCTAGGCTTTCATCTGAGACACAGATTGCTACAGAAAGCAGCACTGAGGCCCAGCACATGAATTGGATTTCACATCCTATTGCTTTAAGGTTAATGCAGCATTTTAGGGAGAACATTTTCTCTTTCACCCTCAAGATGACAGCAGAGCCTTCCACACCTGAAACAAAATCTCATTTTATTTCCTATTACATATTACTGAATAGCAGGGATACAGAATTAAATCCATGTATTCTTAAAACCTTGAATCAATTAATTGTTTAAAAATATGAAAATATGTTGATGTCCAAAAAGGCGGAAAGCCATTGAAAAGCAAATATACCTGATTAAAATAAAATCCTAATGTTTAGACTATCAAAGATCTCAATCAATAATCTGAAATAACCAATACATCAAACATTCAGTGCTCAATTCTGCACACGCCTGCTCTTATCTCAGTGCAATCTCCTGCATTAAATGCCAGTAATGTTGCGCCTTCCAGTCTCAACCCTACTTCCAAATGCAGGAGAGCAACTCTGTGATGAGGGTACATTTAAGCTGGATAAAGGAGCAATCCTGCTAGGTATGCAAAGATCTCCAAGTGAGAAAAAACAGAAACTTACTGTAGTGAAAGCACGAAATACTTGCAATAAATAACTGCAATCAGACATTTATAATTTGTTGTATTTTTGGGGTCCATTTCCTGAATCAGTGAAAATGATGGATAAGTATCCTTCAGTCACATTTCGTCAATTCCAATGTTAAGTTATGAACAACAGAATTATTTCTGCAATCCACAGGTAATGTATCAATATAGATTTACACCTTACCTGTCTTGCGGGAAAATGAGAAGCTGTTCTGAATTGTACAATTCCTGCAGCACATTTGAGAGAAACTGACCCCACCACCGTTCTCCTCCACAGAGCTGAACAAGCAGAAGGCCAGTGTGCAATCGGATCTTCGGGGTTCCACTAATACACAGGTGTTTAAATAACTCCTCACAAGCTTGAGCATGAAAAGTGCTTTGCAGAACCACAGGAACTGAGTGCCCTTTTAAGAAAAGAGAACAACTATGTTTAAACAGACAGTGACTTGAAAATACAGTAAAAAGATAGCAGAAGTTTTTTAAACTACTTGGATTTGCCTAATTGGCACAGGAGTAAAGGAGGGAAACATGGGGAGATGGTAATTTGCAGGTGACTCATAAAGACCAGGCCATTTAGACAAAACTGAATCAATTCCATGTCAGTGCAAGTACCCACCTAGAGCCTACACAAAGTAGAACAAAGTGGCACAGAAAATTACAAGACAGACACACCTATCAAGAGAAAAATGTTCTTCATTTTTTCTTACAAAAAGGTAAAAAGAAACCAAAACCAAACCAAAAATAATCACCACTCCTATTCAAGACTTTTCATTTTCAATTCTCCAAGACTTCTTTCAATGGCAAGCTTAGGAGACAAAAATCTTTACTGGATATTAAAAAATCATGAACTGAGTAGAGATACTGGTTTTATGAATTCCTCCCCACCATTCTCCTCGAGGCCATTTCTGCTTCCTCTGCCCACTTCTAACAGCCTAATCTATGTCCAGCATTGCACAGGCTTCAAAGCTTACAGATCCTTCCTCAAGGTGACTCTACCTACGAAAACAACGTGAGTATTCTGCCTGAGCAGCTTTTTGTTACTTCACCAAACTGAATCAGCCCACAGAACAATCACATGACTATCTGAACAAAGGAATATGCAGGCAGGACTACAGGAAAGGGAAAAATACCTTGGCACCTCTTCCTATCGTTTTCAGGAAGCGGTTAGGCCAGCTTGGTGCCACTGGTGAAACTTTACACTGTATGTTACCAACTACTAAAACCATAGTAGATGAGGCATTAAGCAACCTGTCTAGTGGAAGGTGTCCCTGCCCATGGCAGGGTGGTGTTTGAACTAGATAATCTCTAAGGTCCCTTCCAACTTAAACACCATTCTACATTTCTACATCTAAACGTAGTTCAAAATATTTATAGTAGGGAAGTACAAATCAAGAAATAGAAATACTTTTAAATTTTTTCTAAAACATGACAACAATTCAGACCCTCAAAAAATACTAACCATTGGAAGAATGAAGCAAACTAAGCAAAGTATCCAGTAAGTATCTAATGATGGTGCGTAACTGTTCTGTGGATGACATCTGAATTAACTCTTTCGGATCAGACTGTTCTTTCAGTGTTTTCCTGCTTGCACCCAAAGCAACTTTGAGCCTCTGAACAGCATGGTGAGCCAAGTTGAGTTGAAGCTGCAGCTGAATGCAATCCTGGTAAGCAGAAAAGACTCTGCTATCTTCTTCTACTGCCTTGTCTGGTTTTCGCAAAAAGTACTGGGCATTGTTAGCACTATTGAGTGGTGGCAGGTCAATACTCTGCAGAAGGATTTCTAACCGATGACAGGCCAAATTGTACCTACAGGGAAATATTCAAAGAACACAATTCAATACACATTAGCAAACATCAATACATTTGACAGTCACCCTGCCAGAAGACAGCTTCTCGTCCATTTTGAATGCACTGTTAAAACACATACTGCAAAAAAATATAGTGTATTCTTTGTTACTGCTATAAAGATATTCACTGTAACAACTCTACAACACAGGCAGTTTTCACTGGTCTGAAGAATATAATGGGAAGAAAAAAGACCTGTAACATTATGATATCCCAGCATTTTACATTAAACAATAATAAATAATGAAATGATACATTTTTTCCTTCTAACCTGCACTGTATGTCTTCTTGCAAGGCAACCATCATTGCCAGATGTTGGTCAATTTCAGGCTGATTGGCAGCTTCCCCTTCTCCTCTGAGGGGATCGTGCATTAGTTTCAGCTCATTTTCAAAGGGTAAGATATAGGTATGGCCATAGTAAAATCCTAATGGGATTTTTGCTCTGGCATTTGTGCTGCCATATCGACCAATAACAGTGATCTGAAAGAAAATGCAACTACATTATAACACAATCGTAACAAAACAGGCAAAATAAATACCAAGTCAGATCGCATTAAAAAATTTAGCCAGCTAAAGTTTCATCTGAGGATAGTTTAAGTGAAAGATTGCCTACTAACAAACATCAAGAGTTTAAAAGATAGAGTATGCAGTTTGCCTCCTTTTACCTTCATAAACCTGCAAACTGGGGGTGGCAACAAGTCATGTAAAATAAGAGAATGTGTGCTAATGTCGGTAGCCACCACCAGCCGCCTCCCATCCACTTCTTCTCCTAAAGTCCAGATGTCAATTGACAAAGAAGCCAAATCTCCACAAGTGGGAATCAAGACATCTGTCAGTAATATAGGTCTTCCAAAATCCAAGGTCACAAATCTTCTTGCTCCTAGAGGAAAAACACAGGATTGTCTAAAATACTGGTGTATGCTAACCAGTGAAGAAATGTTACTGCTCAAAATAAAGTCATTGCTCATGTATTGTTTAAAAGGTATATATTTGAGGCTAAAAATAGCTGCGCAATCTCAGAAACTCTCACTACAGTTTGCCCACTTGGAGAAGAAAATTCAGGCTTCAAATTAATTAGGTTTTTTTGCCTTTTATGCTCTATTTTAGAACAGCTGTTCTGTCCAGAGATACAACAGACTGCCCAAGATCCTGGGATTTTTGCACTATCAGCAAATGATGGGTATTAAACTTCCAGGTATAACAGAACACAAACTGAGAAATATCTTTTCTCTGGAAAGCCAAGTGAGACTGTAGCTAAGCAACTTACTTAAGGCCCTGGAAAATATTCCATTTCTTATTAGAAAATGTGTCAAAACCATTATTAGGAATTGTGGTTTTACCTGAGTGCATTCGCTCTATAATAATTGACTGATGAGGTGGAGGCTGAAGAAAATGTGAAGCGTGAGATATTGCAAGAGCAAGACCAGATCCAAGTGGATTCTGAGAAGTGGAAAAACATCAGTAAAATTAAGTGATTAAAATTTATGCATTTATAATGAGCTGTTCTCTACAAAAGATTGTAAGAAAACCTCTTGCAATTAAAATATGTATAACTTTGACAACACCTCACTACATTTAGATTTCAGCATGAACCATCGAAATACGTTCAAAGGATTAATAAAACTCCTTATACAGTTACAGTAACTCCAATTAAGAGAAACCATGTAAGATACTATAACAATACCATCTTGCTTTCCTAAGTCCTCTTCATACTGTCTAAATTTAGTGATTCAATTTTCACATCTCGTCCAAATAAACAGGTATTTACTAGCACTCAAGAACAAATTAAGACCCTGGTAATGCCTACAGAATCTTGTTCCTATAAGAAAAATAATGAAAATAATTACCGTTCTAGCCTTGCTTGTATTTTTGTTATGCGCTGCAAGGTTAACTGTTGGGGGGTCAATGACTGAACCAGGGAAAAGCTGAGCAAGCTCCGCATTAATAACAGCAGAAACTGCTTCATTAGGTGGAGTCAAAGGTGGAGTCATGAAGAGAGGAGTTGTTTTTGGTGTGGGTGGAATGACATCTGAAGGATGAATGAAAAACCCTGGGGCTGCTACTGGATTAGAAGGCACAGAGTTGTGAACAGGACCAACTGCTGATGCTGCTGCTGCCGCTGCTGCTGTTGTCTGATGCAATTTTGCTTCCAGCTTAGCTTTCTGTGGGGAAAATGAAAGCAGTGTATGTAGCAGATAATACTGCTTGTGAACACAGGAGTAGCATTGAGCCACAAGTTCAACTTGGATTATACAACTAGATTTAATAAACCTAAGCTACCTTCAACATAGCCATGTTAGATGTCCAACTATGAGCTGAAAAATTAAACTGTATTTAATTTGACTCACTTGCTGAGGAACATGAGTAATCAACTGGAGTAATCAAAAAAATAGTAGAACTACCACTGAACAGCAAAGTACAGTGAACACAGCCAAGCCTCAAACTGACAATGGCTTTATGACCAGTACTTCCCTGTGTTTGCAAGTGTACCTTTCATTTCAGCGGGCTTTTCCAATTTCAGACTGATATACTTACATATTAAGACTTAGTTTTGATTAAAACTCCCAACCCACCCTCAAAATAAACAAAAAACAAGTCTGAAAGACCAAAGCAGCATGGGAGACACTCTCAGCACTTTGTTTAATAAGAGTGATCCAGAGTGCAGAGCTGTTCCTTCCTCAAATACACTATGGAGAAAAAAAGAAAAGAAAAAAAAAAGGCAACTAGCTCTGCAACTATTTTTTCAGCTTTCGAAGTTTAGAGACAGCACTAAAATATAGCCAAATAGCCTCCAACCTGTTGCTGAAGCTTCAAAAGCTGCTGCTGTTTCTCTTGCAGCACCTGGAGCTGTTGCTCGGCTGAGGCCATTGCATGAGAGAGAGACTGCAAAGCTACCTGGGCTGCTGAACTCAGTGCTGTCGAGGCTTCCCCAACCGTTCCAGAAGAGAGGCCACCAACTGCTGGGGTAACCCCAAAGGTACTCACTGGCATGAAACAAACAAACAAAACAAAGCATGTAAGTAGAAATTATAAACCACGCCTTTAATTGCTCAGTAATTGTTCAGAGCAATGTTAAAAAAAGGAGAAATATCTCCCTTTAACCCAGTTCTTGCTACAAAGCAACATCATCTTGAATTACAAAGTATATGGTTGATAGACTGTGCACACTGGTCATACATGCAACACTTGGATTACAGAAAAACCAGCAGCGCTCTGGAACTCTTCCACCACATAAGGCTGTGAGGTAAAGATGCAATTTTGTGTGTTATACACTCCAATCGAAACAAATTGATTCAAATTAATAAATTTTTAATCCAGTTTGTTTCTTAAGCTCTAAGAAGTTTAACTTCACACATAGTTACTATTTAAAAGACACCCACACAAACAAAACATTTCCACACCCACAAAACTACAGACAACCTGTTTGTCAAACAGTACCTTTATGCCCACTTAAAAATATATTGTTGACTATGCTAAGTAGAAAAAAATTAAAAATTGTATATACCAGTAAACGTACTTGCATCGTCCCTTTCTATTCTAGTTCCATCACTTGTTGAAACACAGGTAAAGTGCAGAGGTTCAACTTCCAGAAGTCCAGTAAGGGAAGTAAAACTACCTTCAGCAGCTGCACAGCTACTTATTTTCCCATTTCCTGAAAGAGAAACATGTGTCTGCATAATCAGATAATGTTTTCTTGATAGCAACATTTCAAGGGACAGCTACACATAATCCACGTATTTTGCTAGTTCACACTTAGAACACCTTAAAATTATCATATTCACAATATAAATGGATGTGTATTTTCAAAGGATAATGCTGTCAAATCTGAACAGAATACATTAATACCTCAAACTATCAAATGTGACAGCAGAAGCCTCATATAACCTTCTTAATTCCAGAAATAAATTATATATGGATCTCTATTCTTTCTACACTGAAATCAAATTAGCTTGCAAAAATACATTGGTGTTACCAGAAAGGAAGAGGAAGAAACTCTGTAGTCAGACCAACTAAGATCATACATCAATTTAGTATAAAAACTACACTATTAATCAATTTCCTAAAAAGCTCACAGAGCTGTATGGAGGGAGGACTAGGAAGGAGAAGGACAACAGCACACAAGAAAAGGAAATGAATCACCATGACTGACAGATATGCTTGCTACAGAAAAGAATCTGACAGGTAAAAATTCTCTTAGGACACTCCATGGCCTTAAGATTCACTTATGAACTAACCTGAGGGGATGGATACAAATATGTTTTGAAGGTATTTTAATGCCTCTGAAGCAGAAAAAATAGCCATTAAACATGTAATATGTAAGCAGAGGAATGCCCCTATGGCAGCTTCCCAACTTCAGAAAAATCCATTTATGTTTCTCTGCCTCTGTGAGTGTTGCTAGCCTAAATGAGTAATAACACATCTCAAGGAAGCTACTCCATAGAGGTGACAGATGCTTCCTAGATGAGTCTGACCCAGGGAATGAGAGCAGCCTTTCTGTTTAATGAGAGGAGGCTTTCTGTTTAATCTCTACCCTTAGATATTCTACAGGATAAGAAAATAACAGATTCCAGAAAGAGATTTTTTCCTTGCCCTAAGGCCACAGGAAATGGAAATGATATCAGGAAGCAAGAAACTATCTTGACCCTCAGCTTGGCTGCACAGTCATGAAACACATGGAAAGTATAAAACAAAATCTTCACTAAAGGAAAACAGCATAATAGAGAAATCCAACAATTTTTCCGCAATAGGTTACTGCTAAGCATACGCACCTGATAGAACATCAGACAGATCGATTTCATCTGACTGGACTCCAATGCTGCTGTTGTACACATTTTTACAAGAAGAGCCACATATTTCTAAATCAAATAGAACTGGATCAAAAGGTGAACTGTATAATCCATATCTGCAAATGGAGTAAGACAAACAGCATTATTCAAACAATAAGAATTCATATAAAATTACTTACAGAAAAAGGCAAAGTATTTTATCACTAGGAATGCATTAAATTCCAAACTATTAATTTCACTCACCTGACATACCTGAGAAATTATCATTTACTTATACTTCATAAAAAAAATTATTAGATGGCCTTTTCAAACTGCTTATCAAGCTAACTCTTACTGAATAGTTTTGAAGATGTAGTCCTAGAAACATGACACACAATCAGAAGTGGAAACCAGAACTACAAGCCTTAGACAAACACCCATAACAATGCACATGGTACATCAGACATTTGTCTGAAGTGAATAAAAGCACAGTACCATTCCAAAACAAAGAAATTCCACTTCAGCTTGTTCTTCCAGCTGAAGTAGTAATTTAAAAGGAAATGCTGCTAGACACCCAATCAACACTTGCAATAAATATCTCAACAGAAGAAAACTCGTAACACCTACTTAGGCAGTGCGGCAAGGGAAAAAAATAGCACCACCACTCAGGTAACAGGGTCCCAAATCAATTAGGGGTTTATAAGCCAAGAAAAAGGAAAATCCAAAGTGTTAGCAAAATCAGTGGTTGGTTTGAGTTTTGGTGGGGTTTTTTTCTGTACCAATACCCATTACCAGCAACTGGCAGGAGGGCAAATATAGAAATCAGACCAAATTATCAAGGAAAGAAAGAAGACATCTGTGTTAAGTACAAAAGTGAGAAACAACACTGTGCACTTTGACTGGCATGACAAAGAAGTATCAAATATTTCCACAAACACAGCAGCAGAGACAGTATATTTTTCCATCCCCTTTTCCCTCTGCCCCTAAACAGTTTCTGTTTTCTTTAGGAGGTGAGGAAAGCCCCCAACAGGTTATGCTGACAAGGATGGAGCGTTTATATGTCTTTTTAGACCAGGTAGTCACAAACGTGTCAATGTCTACAGGAATATAACACCAGCAAGCAAGGCAGAACAGAGTCCAGACTCCTCCGAAAGTTAAAATGCTTCTGCATCAGCTGGGCTCAGTGCTTTATAAAGCCACACAATACTATAACTGCAGCTAGTCAGAAAATGATGGGCAATAATTGCTAGAGATCATCTAAGAATTACAGCTCAATACATTTAATGTACATTTCCCAACCAAGTTACTTACAAAGGAGCAAATTTAAGATGACAACTTTTTACTACGAACAACACAAGAGAGACTGGTTGCCCTCTACAAGCATGCATTGGACAGGACCAGTGCACAGGACACATCTGACAAGACTGACCTTGCATGATTTAAATTAAGAGTTTGATTTATTAAGAAGGTGATAAAACCTAAAAATTCTACAGAAGCTTTACACAGTAGAATCAGAATCTGAATGTACAGCAGAGGGTTAAAGACATTCTGTCCAGCCCAGATCAGCTGGTTTGGTGCATGGTGCTAATAATGCCAAGGTCAAGAGTTCAATTCCCATACGGGCCATTCTCTTAAGAACTGGATTTGATGATCCTTGCAGGTCCCTTCCAACTCAGAATATCCTGTGATGCTCTGATTTCAGCAAGCATAGTGCCTTTTACCCACCCTTCAGAAGGAACAACCAGGCTCACAGTTTTAAGCTGCATTAGCAACGCTTTTCTCAAAAGATCATAGAAGTTCTATCAACAAAAATCCCAAAGACTGAATCAACAATGTCCCATAAAAACCTATCAGCCTATTCATCTGTGCAGTAATGAATATAAACTATGTGAAAAACAGCTTTAAGAATGACTACAGATCTGGAGAACACAATCAAGATACAAACATACCATGGACATTCGAAATTTGTTAAGAATGGAATATTGTGCTCTCCATTGCCAGCATGGACAGGCCACAAGTACTGACTGGAGGATGAGAAATTTCAGAATACATACAAGCAGGAGATAGTTCAAGTGTTAATTATAAGAATAATTAAGCTTTCTTACAATACTTAAAAAATAATTAAATTTCACCACTACTTGGATCAGGTACGTTTGAGAACTGGCTGGAGAAATTTTGTCAGATTTGTTAGAGACAAATCAACCTGCTTTGTTGTAAGACAGCCTAAAATATTGTCTGAAATCCCTTTTTTTGTTATTCTCTGAACTGCAAGTCATGTAACATGCCCAATTGCCCTTACCCTTTCAGGTTTTACTTGCTTTATTGCAGCACATGATAGTAAAATGAGTACTACTCTCCCTTAAGACAACATGAATGTGAAGATCCTTTAATTAAACATCTGCTTTTATTTGACTACCAGATGTTAGGCTATTGCACCTGGGACCAATACAAAGAGGAAAAAAAATACTATAAACTGAGAAACAAATGCACACAAGTACAACACAACTCAGGGAGAGGGAAGGGAAAAAGGGGAGAGCAATGGCTGCCTACTAATTTCTCTTAAAAAAACCCAACAAAACCCCCAAACTAAAATGAGTATTCGCTTGATCTGTAGACACATGATGAAAAGGTCCACAAATTTTGCTTAAATCAAGAAATAGTCAGCCCTTGCTAGACAGCTCTAGTAATCAAATAAAGAATTACAGATGTTCTGCTGCTATTCTTAAGCTAACTACAGGGTTACCAAGTTAAAAGAGAAAGCAAATTTAGTTGCAAGAAAAAGATCTGTAAATCCCCACCTAGAAACATTCAGAAAATCTAAGCTTGAAGGATACCAGAACCAGGGGCTCACTTCAGAAATCTACCCTTGACATGCAAACAGCTGTGCTCACCACTAAGTGATCTGAAATGTCACATGTACCAAATTCAAAAGTGAGCAATTGGAAAGGAAAAAACCCTTCTATTTCTGATACATTAAGGTAATTGGAAACAATCTAATCTGTATGAAGGAAGCAGTCAACTTCCACAGAAAGGTACCATTCTCATGTCAAATATAATTTTCACAATTTTCTCCTCCACTGGGTTTCTAAAGAAAATTCAACATGAGAACACAAAATCTTTTATTTTTCCAGTTCACTTTGTGTATTTTTCAAAATTCTCAATTATCCAGGTATCATTCCTATTGCTGAGATAAGTTTTCTTATCAACTGCAATGATTACAGATGGTGAAATATATTAGTAACTAAGAAGAGAAATACAGTAGACAGCATGATAAGGATCCAAGTATAACATCTAAGTTTTTATCAAGTATTTTGTAATTATAGTCCTTTAAAAACAAAACAAAAAATAAACAAATATCCTCCTACCTTCCAAAATTTCGCTTACTACACTTTTCATTTTATCTGTAGATTCTCAACTAACCACCACCAAACCTCTTCTACCTTTATCTTATTTGACTTTGAGGAAAACTCTTGCACCCAAACCACAGCTGAAACAGCTGCCAAACAGCAGCACGTTCCCATCACCATAATGCAGCTTTGGAAACTGCTACAAAACTGATCCACCAGAGATTTTCTGTATCAAGTAAATCCAACACTAAATGGCCAATCAGTTCAGTATGTGAAATATGCAACATCACACTGTGAAACTACATTGATATATCATTTAAAATAAGCACCAGCGTTCCCAGTAAATTACTCCAGGTCTCTACACTTAGAATCTGTACTTCAGTAGAAATACATTACATGTATGGTCAGCCTACAGAGAGACTACAGTTTTGTGAAGCATTATGCAGAACTGAAACTATTTGGTATATTTGATTCCCTCAATACTCAAAATAGGGCATGCTTTGTTAGTCCTAAACATTGTAAATACTAATCTAAAGATTGCACAGACTTCAAATATTGCACACACATTTGATGATATAAAATGTAAGACAGCCATTAAATTCACCTTTAACTTCACGTAAGTTAGAACCATTTTCCAGAGCTGTAGAAAATTAATCCTTACTCAAACAAATATGGCAAAATGTATCTTTTTTAAAACACCCAACCTTTTTCAGAACCCTGAAGGATGACATTAGACAATTCTTACATTTGTTTTCATTAAGTTTATAACAACCACATTTGTTAGTACCTTGTTTGAAGCAACGCTTCCATGGGTGTCAGGCGATCCTGCAGCTGCCGGGACACAGCAGTCAGCAGTGATGCACAAGCTGTACTACACCCTGCCAGATCTTCATCTTTTACGTAATTCAGCAATACAAAATACCAGTACACAGATCCTGCATTAAAAAAAAAATAATTTCCAGTGAAGTATATGAATTTTTCATTAAGAAAGCCACTTTGAAGGAAAATCAATGGAAGTGATAAATCAAGTATCTAATGGTTACTGAATACAGACTGGAAAGTATTCTACCCCTTCCCCTTTTTTGAAAGGCTTCAATTTAGAATCCTTCTGTAATCATTAGTTTCCACAAGTCCTTCCAATTCTCTTATCAACCTATAACTGAAGGAAAAAACAAGATCCCAAGGGACAGCTTTGCACACTTCTTTCATTGCTTCTGCCCACAACAACCAAAATCCTCTTGATAGTGGGTTCCAACCCTATCAGAGCCACGTCCTACTCTACATTAAGCTCTTCTTCTTTTATCCTCTGGTTTTTGGTTGCTGTCTTCCTAATCTGTATTTGCTAGAGTCACTGCTTATTTACAAGTCAGTTCTGCAGCACAGTGAAGTGGCAATGTAAGGAAACAAGTCCCAGTTTCCTCCTTCTCCTTCCTTCCCCAGGCATTCCATACCCTTTAAAGCTGCGTGTTCAGTGTTTCTACCTAGGTGGTAGCACAGAAAGCATATTGGAATGCAACCTAATTTTCATGCAAGATCTCTTGGTGATGTCAAGCCAGAAGCAATTCAACAATGTCCTAGTGTTAAAAGCAGGCCTTGCCACCCCAAATAAAAGGATGAAATCATCGTTCCATCCCATCTGGTACTCAAGAGGCTTCAACAAGGTGCTGAGACACCATTACTTTGCAATGTAGATACGTAAGAAATGTAATATAGTTAAAAATTTCCTTTTGGTGCAGAAGAAGCAGAAGCAGATTACTAGCTGGACATCATTTGGATAGCTAGGCTTCCTGGAATAAACCTGCTAATTTTCCAAAATAACAGACAATCCTGAATGTCCCTTATGTCAAAAGAATCTGTTGTTGCTGAACACCTTTGAAAATTCTTGCAAAACTTATTTGAGCTCTTCCAAAAATGTCAGATGTAGCACTCTGGTCTAAGCAAGTTTATTTGCCTAAAATTCCACCATACACAAATGCTGCTTCATACCTGGATACCTCCTGACCAGATCACTCTAAGGGGCACTTTGTACCAACTGAACAATTACCTAATTCTTATCTCACAAGAGAGTCCAACAAAACATGACAAACAACAAATGTACTGTTTGTTTACAACAGCAAACACTGGATACGTACCACCTGTGGCAGCAGCAGGCAAAAGAGGCATATTGTCGAGTAAGGCTTTCAGAAGAACTGATCCAAACCCCTGCTGACTTGGGTCACACCTGCCATTGCTACAAAGAAATGCACAGACACTTCAGCATTTACTGAAGAAAGAACCAAGGACAAAGTTTTCTCCAGAATATCGAGCTGAAAGACTGATGTTCTTCACAGTCATACCCTAACCACATTTTTCCTGAACAGATCTTCCCCATCTTGCTGCTTTATGAATTTGATGTCAAACAATAACCAACATGTTCTTACAAATCAGACTGCATGCAAATCCCCCAAAATATATAAAAGAGAAATATACAAATATAATTAGCACTGACCTGATGCACAATGCAAGAAATCGTGCACATTTGTGAGCTATGCTCCGCCCAGCTTCAAAGAAGCAAACACGTATAATATCAGAGACACATTTACGTGTTTTGGAAAGCAAACTGTCATTTCCTTCCTTTGAGCTGTAAAAACAAGTTGTACACATTAGAGACTCATAAAATTTATTTTATTTTAACTGAACCAAGACTTGGAAATAGCCATGACACTGCAAACCCAATGCCTCCCTTACCTGCCAGGTCCATTTGAATACACTCCGGCCAACCAACAAAGTGTGTCGAGTACAAGACTCTGAGCATGTTCTGTAGTCAGACCATCATCTGTCTTCTTGCAAAGAGTGGTGAGCAGCTTCTCATGGAACTCTGAAAACTGTAACATGGCACACCGTTGAACTCTAGGGAGGGGAAGGAGATAAAAAACAGAATTATCCACTATGGCCATTCTCCCAATACAGCGTCCCTCCCATTTTGTATCCTGTCACAGAAGCAGCAAAAAAGAGAATCCTAAATATGAGTAAAACCAGTATACAAGCATATAAAATACCTTCTGTGCACCTATTCCCAGTCTTCTTATCTTCTGCTTATAGAATTTCCTAAACAAACTTTCATCATCTACAACACTCTTTAGCAACCATTTGCACACACCTCTTTGAAGCATCTTTGACCTCTTTATGCCCATTACAGTCAGTGCCACCATTGTAGGGTGGCAGCTGGTAATACACTTTAAATACTGTATTAATTGCATTGAGGTCTGCAGTACCAATACAGAGACTTTAACCACTTCTTTGAGTAAAAATTTATTAGTTAAATTCAATTCTAAACTTTCTGAGACAAATCACTTAATCTGCTGTAAGAAACCAGACAAAGTGGAAATAGAAATGAAAGACGCTTCCTTTAAAAAAAACAACCACTAATCTGTCCACATAATTTATCTATTTTACCAAGAAAACTTACTGACATTTGCCTTTTCAAGTCAGGCAAAATAATCACTCAACATATAATTTCTTGCTTGGTGTTATTCTACCACAGTTTGCACAGCAAAGTGCCCTCTAATTCACAATTTATAGGATTTTCCATATAAGATAAGCTTATAATGACAACTTGAAACAGTAGTTTGACCTGAGAACTAAGTTTTTTACAAGAATTGTACCTAAACCTAATATTTCTTCAGAATTAAAAAACATCTACTAACCTTTCCTTTGAAATGGAAGTTTTTTTAAATCTTCGAATTGTTACTGAGACTTCCTGAAGTAAGTCACAGCCTCGCAGATTATCCGATTTTCTTGAAGAATTAGTGGCTTCAATTTTGCTAGATGGCTTTTCCTAATGTTTTTTGGAAAAAATAAAATCTATAAATCACACTGATTTTGACTGATTCCTTTTCATACCTTGTTCAGTGAAATGCACACAGTTCAGTAAAATCTCTCAGCTTGAACAAAGTATTAAACTACTTTTATTCACTAATTGCTTGTAACACAGAACAGCAAATTTACTGATGTTCTGTAGTCTATTATCTTCTAACTCTTCTAATGATGTCCACAAGATATACGTTGTATCATCCAATCTTACAACTACAACAATCAAGAGTAAAATACACACACACACAAAAAAATCTTCGTAGGAGGATGAGGCACATCAGCTACTGAAAATACTCAGGGAAACAGAAGTTTGAAAAAGAAGGGCTCCGAGTGTGAAAGTGCAGAACAGACCTTTGCAACTAAATGTGCACAAAACAAACAACTTAGAGATGTTGAACTCTAATTCTTGAAGGTGTCAACACAGTGTTATGGTTAGAAAGCAATTTTTAATGGATCTTAATTCTTCTAACAGCTGTTTGGCTTTCAGATCACATAAATCACACCAAGACTACAACTAACACACTCATCTTCCTTGGCTATTCATTACCTTGCCTGCTGCAACTTTTGCCAACAACGAAGCAAGTGAGTGCCCCTTGTTAGTCTGAGGTTTTAGAGGTGGTATTCTAACAACTGGTCTAATGCCACCATTGCAGATTTCTTCTGTTCCTCTGTCATTCACTGCTTTAACGTGAATTAAAAATGAACGATACTTGCCACCAGCCATGCCTAAAAGTGGAGGAAAAAAAAGAGAGGGGAGAATTTGCATAGTTTACTATGGGAAGCTGTAAACAGATTTCAACTTCACAAATACAGCATACAAGCAGAGCTCAACCACGTTAAATGCAGTACTTGATTATCAGTTTGAAACAGTAACTCACTATTAGGTTATACAGCAAAATTTGTCCATGTGAAAATAAATAAACCTAAGTCTGACTACAGAAGTATGAGATGCACTTTAGTCACACATATTTCATTCAAATAGCATAATAAACTGGTTTACCTTTAACAAGCTTTGGACTTGTTAAGGTCAACATTCCAGCATGTCCTGATAGATCAAGTCCAGTAGCCAGCCACACTGGACCACAAAGTATATCCTCCTTGTGTTCCTCCAGAAATGGACACAATCGAAGACCTTAAAAAAACATGAGTAACATGGATCTGAATTAGCCACAATTAAGTCACAAAATCTGATCATTTGCATGGGTTAAAAAATACACCATGTCAAATGCAGATCACTAAAATAAACACAGCTCTCCATCAAAAATGACTTGAGGTTCACTTTTAGGCATTTTTCAGTGAAAACAATAAAGGTAAACAACAGTTTTCAAACCATTTTCAGTTGCATAATGTGGATAATGTGTATGTTGACCAGCTTATCAAAGCCACAAAATGTACGAGTGATGAAACAATGAGCCAATACATACAGATCCACAACTCATAACCAGTCTCTGCTGAAGGAGGACAGAATTGATTAAAACACAAAACACTTAATAATAAATTTAGAACAAAAAGACTGATTTGTTTCCCCTGTGTTATATTCAAATTACTGAAATCAGCATTCACTCATCTGCTGCTCCTTTTTCAGCATGAAACATCTCATTTCAGCACCTTTATCATATCTCTGATAACTTCCCTCATCCTTTGCAACACCTTTCTTGGACTCATAGAATCATAGAATGGTTTGGGTTAAAAAAGACTTTTAAAGTCATGCTCTAGATAAGCCTGATTATGTGAGAGAAAAGGAGGTGTAAAGTAAGACTGTTGAAAGGACTAAGAGAAACAACTACAGCTCTGGAACTGAATCACTCCAACTGATAACTTTTTGTCTGCAGCTCTTCTCATTCAGACCTACTCTTTTTGCCTTTCACAGTCTAAGAGACTTTGTGGAAGAGTGCTGGTTAACAAAAAGCTATGAAAACAGGCACATTCAGTGTGAGTGACTCAAAATCAGCATGACTAGTTAAGAATTCTTTATTAGCTGTTCCTTATTTTCTTGGTTTACAAGCAATCTCTACAAAAGCCACGTATGCAAGGAAAACTAAAATACTGCTGGAACACTGTAAGAATTTAAGTTAGGAAGGTGCCATATCAATCTACTTTATTTCTAAATTCAAATAAACACTAATCTGCTGCTAAGCACCAAACCTCTCTAGTAGTCTGGGATTTTTGTGCTGTGTTTCTGTTAAACTTTCAACTCACAGAGCAAACAGACCAGTGAGAAAAATAACTTTGAAGAGAGATGAGCAATCAGTTTATTTTAAATGGCTGAGAATTTTTCACGGAGGAATTCCAGTGTATCTTTAAAAGAAGGGTAAAAAGTTCATATTTTCAACAAAATATAACAAAATAAAATATAAAACTTACATTGTGGTTCCTCTACATCCATATACTGCATTTCGTCATTGAATTCCACCAGTCCTGGTTTTCCATTTCTCTCCACTTCAATATTATGAGCTGGAGATAAGGGAAATGTGATCTGCCTATCTACTGCTGCTTCTAGAAATAAAAATATTAGCAAGATTTCAAACATTGCTCAAGGCTCAAGAAAAACAGAAGCAGTAGTTCTCATAGCAAAATTAGAAGCTTTTTGCCCACAACACTATTTCTAATATGAACCCATAAAGATACAAAGGCATGATTTTCATATTAGGGTTGAACTGAAGTTGCAACAGTGAAAAAAGTATTTCTGAATGACTTGTAAAGTCTGTTTTGCTTTAACATTGCCCAAATGCCTTCCCCCTAATAATCAACTGCAGATTACTCCTAAGCAATTAGATTCCAATATTGACAGTTTGGTAATTTAAACTTAGAATAACTGGATTGCTCCTGATGAACACCAAACATTATTTTGATAATACTTAAATACAGCCTTTCTGTCAATTAAATGAATCACATGAATCATAGATGAAGAAGACATGCAAGCAAATTAACAAGAAGCATATACAGTGAATTAACTGCCACAGCAAAACCATTAGCTCCAAACCAGTAGAATTATGCCTCTGGCCTTTCCATTACTACATGCTGCATATTTAACTGTTTCTAGGGTTCCTGTCATACAAAAAGATGACCGAATATACTCTCCCCTACACATGTTCTCTAGGTCTCATTATCTTCACATTTCAGTTCCTTTCTCCCCCCACAGAAGAAGAGAGGGAATGTGGGGAGTTAATTGAATTTCAGTCTGAGGTTTTTACACATTTTCAAGAGCCATCAAACAGTCCTGAATATTACTTCTGCCTAGGATTAGAACATTTTGGTTAAGATCCATCACAGCTATAAATTATCTAGGTTTGTCTTCCCTTATAATGAAATCATTAGCACCCTATTACTTCATCCAATACTGCATAGGAAAAAGGCAAATGTCACTAAGGTCCTTTTTCAAAACTCAGGAAATTGAAAAAGGGTATCAAAAACTGCAATGCAGTTACTCTTTGGGAAGATGTTTGTTAGTTGTGGCTTCCCAATCCTACTGAATAAAAAAAAAAAGACCTTGCTAAGGCTGCCTTGCAGGTCCTTTCACATTCCCCAGTCCCTTCCAGGCTGCCTGACCCCTCATTCCATGCTTTGTCCACCCTATCTATAACATAAAAAACCAAATTCCAGTATATTCCACCATGTAAGGAAGCAAACCACAATTTTCTGGAAGAGCTGTGTTATGACCTCTGATCTGTATGCTGTGCTGAACAGCATTCACAGACAGCTCTGGCAATCTACTTCACAGCAAAACCAAATGTCTCCAAGGAATTACCAACTTATGGGACTGCTTGCTCAGAAATACTTAAAACTCAAGCATTAAGGAAGGCAGTTTAGCTTTTCTTCTACTGTTTTGTTCTACAAGTGAAGATTTTCAGATTAATTCTGACATCCAGATCTGCAAATGGACTGAATTCAGGCTGAAAACAAAGCAGGTTCCACTCAGGAGAGCAACATGGACTATCTGTCCTGTCTTTTAATTTGACAGAACAAATTTCTGTTACATGTTAAGGGTTTACTTCAAGCATTAAAAAATGAATAAACGGGAAGAACATCTGTTGACTGCTGTCCTGCAGTCACAGCCAGCACTTCTGCTAAATCTAAACCACCCTGAATCCTAAGAGAACAGGCTTCTCTGAAAGAACATTACTATGATAGAATATTTTGTTCTTGGACAACAACCAGTTTACAGTATTTAAGGGAGCATCTCCAGCACCAATTTTTGTTGTTAAATACTGCGGGATACTACAGAGTGGGAAGTTGCATGACAGAATAATCAGGCATTGGAATGGGCTGCCCAGAGAGGTGGTGGATTCCCCATCCCTGGAGGTTTTTAAACTGAGATTGGAC
>JAWWLZ010000118.1:34169024-34187872 GCA_035041345.1 Poliocrania exsul
TACTGACCGGGGCTGACCCTGCTGAGCATCCGAGATGTGACGGGATGGGATGGCAGGGAGGCTTGAACTGCCAGGGGGCGGTCCCACTGAGACTTGAACACAGGTCCTTGGGATTCAGAGTCCAGAGTGCTCTCCTTTACACCATGGGAAGTTAACCAATATCCAAATAGTTAAAAGGAATCAGAAAATGAAGTCATGTACCAGGAAACTGCACTAAACAACTTATAATCCCTTACTTCTCTTGACGCTGGGCGTAGAGAAAGGGTTAGCTCTAAATGTGCAAGTTCAGAACCCTTGAAAAATGTCATCAAGAGAGCTATCCCAAAACCTCACTCCAACACAATCTACACTATTTTTGGAGATTTCAGCTATAAAATTCCATCCCGACTTACGAAAAAATAGAATGCAATTGAATAGGGATAAGGGAAAGTTACTATGCTTAGCAAGAAATAATTAAAAGAGCTCTTATGGGATGAAGAAAAATCAGCTAGCCAGCAGTTCTGCAGAAGAGGCTCTTGTGAGTCAGAAGATAAACCACATTCAATTTCCTGCTCTAAAGTGCAAACATTCCACTATGGGTACACGCACATGGTATGTACAGACTGCAGAGCTTCTTAAGGAATTCTGTTTCATTCAAAGACATCTGTAGGATTACTGTGCCTGGGTTTGGGTATCTCATCAAGAAACATGTGGACTGGCTTGAGCAGGTCTTTTGGGAGGGGAAAGTGAGGTTTTTTTCTTTTCTTTCAAAGTCCCTAAGGAAAATTTAAATGGATTAGAGATATTCAGCTTGAGAACAGGATTTAAATAAACTCTGCCTTCCCCTTCTTTTTTGAAGAAATCTCTTTCTCATGTTCCCAACAAACAGTGTAACTGGTATGACTCCAATGAGACATCAAGAAGACAGTGACAACCATAGTCTGGAAATTTATGCATCCATAAAAACCTGTATCTGATCCTCTTAAGCTTTAAATATAATCAAAAGACCACTCTATAGCTGTACCCCTATTCAAAAACAACACCTACTCCACAGTTTTAGAATGAAGAATTTACTTATTTTTTACTTATTATTTTTAATGTTACAAAGCAGAATTTAAGCTGTGTTATATTAATGATAAAAGGTAAAACATTTAAATCCCCATGTAACAGCACACAAAGCACTACTAAGAGGGACATTAACTACAGTTTACCTTGGCCAAGAGGAAGAGAAGAAAGCAAAATACCAAGAGATTAAAGTCCACCATGTTTGCTTAACAGAACTGGAACCAAGAATACACTTGCACACTTGTAGCCAGAGGTCAGCCCCAGGTAATCCTTGCAGAAACAGGTAAGTGCCTGAAGCTGACACCAAGTGGTAACACTCTGAAGTGGGACTCAAGGCTGGATAACGCCAAATGCAGGTCTAAAACATCCATGCATTAAAGCACTTCAAATCTAAGCACCCATTCACACAGAGGTTTCCTTTCCATCATATCTTAAAGGCAGCTATGGAAAAATGCTATGGTGTACCAATGAAAATAATGTCAACAAGCAGGAGAAGCAGAAAAAAAAAAGGTTATTCTATCTCTAAAACTTTCAGATACTAAACTACCTCTTTGACTGCCTTCACCATCCAAGCAAGTAAACAGGGAAGAATATACTGTTGAGCTTATATTCCTTAAGTTTTCCAACAACATCCAAGCAATTCCAATGCATGGATGTCCCAAAACACCTACTGCACATTTTCACTTATGTCTTTGCACTACAAGCTCCTTTGTAGAAAGATTAATGTTGAACACATTAGTTAATATTGTTATTCTGCTTTCAATACCTATCTTCTGTTGCTACCAGACTGCAGGCACTGCCCCATATGTGGCAGTAAACCCAGAGGATCAGACCGCAAAGCGATTTTGGAAGAAGCCTGGGAAAACTGCATTTAAGAAAAAATAACAATAATGAAAAACTCCATCTTCAGACACCAAGCAGCTAAGCAAGAAATTTTACACACTTACAGCAGAAAGTTTAAAGGATGATTAAGATTCAAGACAACAAAAATTATGCAAAACCTCTTCCATACATTGAGTTATTAAAATGTACAATAAGATATAGGATTTAAAAAGTTACATTAATAGTTGAGGTTCTTGATTTGCTTTTTCTTTTCATGTTCCTGAATTTTATGCCTTACAGTTATTTATATGTAATGCACACCAAGGAATTCTTTACAAAGCATCATATTGTGACTCTGCGGCTTCAGACATACTCGGCACCCAGACTTGTAACAGACATTGATCCCTAAATATTTATAATGGTTTTGGACTTAATTTCTCAAAAGTGTGAAAAATTACACCAGGAAAAGGGGCTGAAATGTTAAAAAAGGAATAGAAATTGAAAGCTTCTAAAGACACTTAAGCAATAGAAACAATGAATTCCAAATTCCATTATAATATGACTACAGAACAGAAAATGGAATTTCCAACTAGAGGTACAATGGGTATAAATGAAAGACAGGAATTATCAATGGATTTTTATTTTTTTTGAAGTAATCAAAGTACTGCATTCAAAATAGGAAACTTGTAGGCTGAGGGATACCTGTAGCACACTGGACTACAGAATTTAAAACCACAAATCTCAGTCATCCTAAAGGCAGCAAGAACACAAGTCCCACAGAGCTATTTACAAGTTACTAGCTGGATATTATAATACTCAGAGAGATTTACTGAAAAAGCAGAATGATGAGTTTGTCTGTTCTAAGGAAGATGGAGTATTCTCCAGTCAGTAACAGAGGTGGTGGCTGTCTAGGCAAACAAATACTCCCACACACACAGAATAAATGCTTCCAACTCAACAGACCTGTTATGTTACACTCCATGTCCCAAAACAGGTTTAAATTATACCAAATGCTATAAGAATGTAATTACCAAACACACCAACACCTGATGGGAGAGCACCATGCACAGTAACAATAAGCCCCTTAACTTCAATCATTGATCTTAAAACAGGAGAAAGACAGAATAGATTTGGTCTAAGAAAGAAATTAAGAGTAATGTGATGCTGCAGAAAAAAAAAACTTAGCAAGGTTAGGAGTTCTTTGTAATGAGATTATTGTTTGATCAGCTAAGGATAGGTAAAAACATTATGATATGGATATGATACACTAACAGTTTTCAAAGGCAATTAACCTTTCAGAGTTCCATTTTAACTAGGAAAAAGCATGCATTATTAAATACTGCTGAAAGAGTTTAACAGACATTTCTTCAAAAGCAGTTATGAAAAGAGAACAATTCAGTAAATATGAATGTTACCCTTGGGAACCTGCAAACATAAATACTAGTTGCTAACATGCAATGTTTTTCACTCGTATTTGAAAAGCAAGTCTAAAATCTCCACTCCTCAAACTCTTGGTAGGTAAGTGATAAAGATGGAACCTTTAACAAAACTGAGATGTTTACAATAAGCTTGACTTTATCTGTTGGAAATAACAAGTAAATCTGATTCAACAACCACTCATGAGAGGAGTGTAATCAATGTGACACCACCACGACAGGAGGAAAGGTATCAATTCAAATTCTTCTGGTAAGAAAAAATTCAACATGATACTGGTAGGAATTAATGTGAAATGTATGAACCATCCCATCAGCTTAGCCCCTCAGAGCCTAAGCACTTCCACCAGAGCTGCATACAGCTGCAGGAGAACTAAATAAAACACTGGTGCATGCAAGAACTCAGCCACTTCCACTGCTCCGATGTGACTCACACAAGGGAAGCACAGAGTTGTGTGATGGTTTAGGGACTTACACAAAGTAGTTGTTGCCTGGACTTGATTTATACTCCCCTTCTATACACCCTCTTCCCCAAAATGTCTTGTGTTCATTTGAAAAAAAAGATTTAAAAATCCTGCATGGATAGTCTGGCTCTCACACTCAAGGAAGTGCAATCTCAGTTGCAAAAAGCTGAATCAAAACCAGCACCACACTACCTGAATTAAGATACAAATGACCACTGGAATAAGATACAAAAGCATTATCATCTCTGTCCTCTTGAATATCACCAATTACAAACAGAAGACATTTTTTAGAAACGTGATTTTTTTTAGCACAGAAATAATTACTTACAAGAACTACTTTTATTTGTTTTAGACTTAAGAAAATCTGTGCCTCTACAAGACCAAATTTACCAGTACATTGGAAACATGCAAGAATTAGTCCCTCTAGAGATTAAAATCTACATTTAAGGTGAGGAATTAACTAGAGTCCATGCTTCCTAGACCAGAATTAAATTTTATGTAAATTCAATAAAATTTGTCTATTTCAGTTCAGAAATCCTGTAATATAATACAAATACAGTAAAGTCAATATTAAAAAAATAATTTAAAGAATAGTCTTACCTTTGGTGCATGCACATAATCTGTCTGTGCCTGAACAGTATATCACAGAGACAAACATATCCGGTTCCTCAGTGCCCTCTTTTTTAGGTGGCTCCACTTTGGCCAGAATTTCAAAGTTTGAAAGGTCTAGTATTTTTACATATCCTCCCTGAGTAGTTATTACCAGGTGCCCCAGAGTAGAGATCTCAGATCTTCTTTCTCTCCCACTGCCATTTTTAGCAGTTAATTGTATTTCCTCTACAGGCTCCTCACAGTCGTCCTCTCGATTATCCAATATATCTGGTGGGAGCAAAATCATTGAGGTAATTGTGTCTTGGGGGTCTTTGATATGCTGGATTTTTACTGGTTCCTCCTCTAGAGTAACTATTCTAGTGGTGTAATTCATCTTATAAAGCACTAGGTATCCACCACTAACACTTCTCTGTTCAGGCTGAATAATTAAAGGAGTTGTTACATCTGCTGGTGACTCGTGCTGGATTACATCAATATTTGTGCCATTCACCACAGCAAGACTTGATTCTAGTTCCCCTTTCCTTCTATTACATAGTGCTGAGTTTAATTTATTTAAATTATTCAAGGCCTCTACTTGATTTATTGCACTCAGAGATTCGACAGGGCAAGTCCTCAGTCCTACTAACAGATGGACCCCATCTGCACAAGGTGTGATTGAATCCACACACAGGTTCTCCTCCTCCGCGAACTTGGGCAGCCGCAGGCACTGCACCAAAGTGCCAGGCTTGGGAACCAGGGAGCTCCACTTGTCCGAGTCCGGAGACGCCAGGGTGGCTGCAGCATCTGCAAACTGCTGAATGTAAGTCACAGGGGGATCCTGTAACAGCAACTGCTCCTGACTGTCCAGCTCCATTTCAATGATCTGGGGAACTGTGAAACCATCATCATGGATACTTTTACTCATAATATTGTTCATCTGTGAAAAGAGTTTTCCTGCTTTTTCATCAGATTCCTTAATGCTGTATAGCAGCAATACAGGCAAAGTCCTCCTTACCAGAGGGGAATTCAGTTCTGAATTAGTGCAGGATTCATTGTCAGTTGATCCCTGTTCCGAGACACTCTCCCCTCGAGTCCTGCTTAAGCCATCCAGTGATCTCTGAGAGTTACTGCTAACAGGAGAGGTAGCAGGTGATTTGTATGTTAATAGACCTCCAGCTAATAAACAAGGAAAGGGAATGTTGTGTTGCTCTAGATGTTTTTCCTTCATCTTCTCACTCTTACAGTTGGCTAAACAGGGATTTGCCCCAAGTTCTTCCAGATCCTTAACCGTGTCTTCCAGAACATTTGCTACAATTTCCCACTGAAGTTTTTCAGGTTGCTGAAGAACACTGAGAGCTGTTATATCGAGGCTGACTTCCATAGTTTCTTTTTGTGATGTATGCCCTTTAAAACAGAAACATTTAACATGACATACATGCTAAAGGAATTCAAAAAGGAATCATGTTGCATATATTACTATTTACTGAAAAAAAATCATTTTTACATCTCATGCTCTTTTTTTTCCCCACTTGCTGATCCTTACTTGAAGACAAACTGGATTATGAAAAAAACCCATGTAATCTTCCCTTCCATCAAAATTTCCAATTAAACCTCTAAGAAAACAACAGAAGAACACTAAGCAGAGCACTGTTCTGCTTCCATATGAAATCTTTATTCAGGAAGAGAAATACTTTATCAAAGTGCATATTCACAGAGAAACAATGAAGATACAGAAACTCTTTCTGGCAATCCCCTGAATTTAAAGGGTTTTGTACAGCTGCAATTTGTTCCTGTTCTAAGTAAGTTCTTTTATCTTGGTTTGTGTGCTTTATTGACAGCAAGATAAGCAATGATTGTTGTCAAGTAAGACATTTATTAACCAACTAAGTAGAGTTTTGCTTTGCTCCTGTTTGTAATCTCTCCACCATGTAAACAGTGACTTAAATACTGGCATTGCTTTCAAAGTAAATCCTTTTCCTTTTTTCTACTACAGTGAATATAGTATCACTGATTTTGACAGAGCTTTTTTAGAAGCCTGAGAAGAACAATTTCCCCTTTGACCTCTAAACTATTCCATTTATCAGATATAACCTACCTGTCACAGATTCTGATCTGGAATGCTCTTCACTGTCTGAATCCTCCAGTAGGTCATCACTGAAATTAAAAAATGCATGAATGACATCATGTACACTATAACAGTATGTTTATTTTTAATTAAATTATTGGTAATAATTAGTAAAAAACTAATGTTTATTATAATTGGCCATTCCTTTTAGTTGGCACTGTAGATCCATGCATGAGTTCATCACAGACTAACATAAATAAAGACTTTTTTCCTCCATTATCAAAACAGTAGACCAGCTTTCTGTTTGTCTCATACCACTATTGTATTTCCTACAATTCTGACATAAATGAAATTAAAATGAAAGCCAGTATATTGCTTTTAAAAATACTACCAGATTAAAAATTTTGTCATAAAAGCAGATTCTGATCAAGAAAACCCTTCAAGAGAAATAGGCCATTTAGTAGTTCTAAGAACATATGAATAATTTATGCAACTGGCTTTTCCAATATAAGAAATGATGTCCTATTGCAGGCTCCTTGTACTCAGTGAGAACAGTAATGCCTTTGCAGCTTCAGGTGTAACTACTCACAGTACCAAGTCAGATCCTCAGATTTCAACAAACTAGATGCTTACTCCTCACATCCAAGAAACAGATCTTTTTTAGTTCAAACCTGATCAACCTCCACTTCATGTGACAGAGACAATTCAGTACTTTGATTCTCATCCAGCTTCCCCTTGAGTGGGAAAGTGATAGAACATTTCATATAGGTTAAGGAAAAGACGCTTAGTTCTGAGCAGCGTGATTGCACTGATTGCACTATCCTTTATCCAGCTCTTAAAATTGGTTTAATTCTTTAACTCTTAAGGAGTTCACAGCCTTAAAGCTACAGTAAAAGCCCAGTCAGCTGTTAGATCCCACATGCTGATCCTGCCCAAGTTTCTACATACCCTCTTCAGAAGAGCAAGCTTTGTATTTGTTCTGCAGTACTGTAATCACACCAAGCTTAAAACCAAAGATGTGCTTTACTGTGCACATAGCAGTACTGTTACTTTCCATAATGGTGAACTTTAACAAGAAACATTCAGAAAACTAGCAAGACTCCCCAAACACCTTTCATCCTGAATTTTCCAACAATTATTCACTCTTTTGTTTGAGTTTTGGCAATACGAGAAAGGAGTTCCAGACTGTAAGAAGCATAAATGGAAGAATACTACTTTTTCTCATGTGACACTTTCTGAGGACTGGCATCCCTTCTAGCTTGTTCAAAAGCTTACAACAGGACTGTATAACTGTTTATAGAGTATGTGCACATGTATTAAAGGTACAGAATGAAGTACAAATTCCTTGCACATGCACATCTGTTTTCAGAATGGCGTAAGCAGAAATTACAGAGAAGCAGTCAGAGAAAAGCACATTCCAGAGGTCCATGAGTAGCCTTTACTTTCAAAACCTGAAATGTATAATCTGTGACTAAAAAGAAAATCCAAAAACTGGTCCAAAAGTTATAATCCTTTGTCTTTGTTCTCTGTCTCTGAAACATTAGTGCAGGGCAGCAATGAGATCTGCAATCTCTCTTCTAGAGGAGTATAAGAACTGGAATAGCACGAGACTGGCTTTAAGAATAGAAATCTAGATTATTGTTTTTCAAGTGTTGAATTGTGTACCGATAATACTTTTAATCTCTGTGTATCTCCATGAAAAAAAAATAATTACCATTCCTATGTTTCACAAAGCATGACAACTAAATGGCATTTACCACTTACACGGCAGCATTTCATTATTTCTGCTTCTGTAGATTGGCATACCTGTCTCCTTCTAATTTTGGTATATCTGAGCAGCTAGATGAGTCTTCTAACCATGCTAGTGTTGGTCTCCTTGAGTCAACCCCTGAGCTCTGTTCTCCTGACAACATAAGTTGCTGCACAATAGCCGGATCATACGCATTGATTTCAAATTTTAAGTGGACCTGAGAAATAACAACAGAAAACAGAAGATGTATTTGATTCAAATCGAGATATACTTAGTCAGTAAATAATGAATAAAAACTGATTGTTTATATTGCATACCTTCATGAGTTTGGAAACATCCCATATGCAGATCTTTCCTCGTTTTGTTGCAGCAGCTAGAAAATGAGGGCAACTTCCAGATCCAAAGCAGGTTATTCTGTCAGTGCCATCTGTGCAGGGAAATTGTGCTGGACTTGTTGCCAGTGTGACTGAAAGAGGTACATTCTGAGTGTGCTCACCCTTGACAAATGGGCAGTTTGGGGAATGTCTCTCATGTTCAGACCTTTTCATATTAAAAACAAACAGAGCAAATATTGATTTCTTACTGTGAAAAATACACACATTATACACAAGCTCAGTGCTAGAAGTGAAGCTGAAACTGAACTGTTTGAACTGTGTTGCACTCAACCATATGAAAGAGTTCTGAGCTACTAACACAGCCTTCCCTGCTCATCCTCAGTAGCAGACTGTAGTAAAGGCTTTGAGCCCTCAATGCACATTCATATGCAAACAGATGAATCTACACACAGTGCTATTAATAGAATTAGGCCATTAAAAAAAATTATAGGCAGAAGCCCATTATGTCCTCATGAAGAATAGCACAGATGAAATTCTACAGAATGTACATTAGAATTCCAATGTTATGACTGAGACATCATTATAAGTAGCTTTAGAAGCAATGTTCTGCCTTTAATTCTACACCCATAGCTACAAAAATCAAAACTGAAACAGTTCTGAATGACACACTGACCAAGAAGCATGGAAAAAAACCCCCTAAACTCAATATACAACTAAGGGAGAGAGACAAGAGCTACTACACAACTACAAAATGTCGGGAAATGTTGTGTCACAAGGGAAAGTAGTAGACAAAGACTGTGAAGGTAGTATTACAAAGGAGAGGTTTCAAGCAAGTCAGAATCTGATGTGTTAAAGGAACAATTACAGATTACCAAACAATCAAGACAAAAATTATGTTAAGAACTCTTTAATCAATATGAAGTCCTGCATTTCTGTCACTACGCACAATTATGTGATTCAGGAAACTAGTAATGGATGTTGGAATTTTACATAAAAGCATTGCAAGGCCATTGCAGTTTATGGGCTCAAAAAGAGATGTGTTCTAGTCACAAACATACAGAAGATTGAGTTTAGATTCCTGCAAGGAAATACTGGCTGAACAACTTTCATGGAACAGTTTTAAATCAAACAGCAAATGAGAATTAAGAAATAAAACCAACTACAATTTTTTGGATTTACTGTTATACAGAAATTTGATGTAGTACTGCAAATCATTTTGTGATTTGTTCCATGGAATCATTTTGGAAACCCATTCTTGTCAATGACATGCCCTAAACTCACCAGAAATCCCATCGAGATAATGTTGATTTTTGTCATTCAAGGATTTCTAACCTCTTCAACAAGAAATTAAGTCTACTTCAAACATCATTAGACTTACCAAGGTTCATCTGTAGGCTCCCAGCACACCAAGCACACACTGCAGGTAAAGCACATGGCTCTGTCATCTCCTGATGAAGCAGGCTATGAAAATAAGAAGAAACACTTGAAATTTATACAGCTGTGTACTATGAAACACTTCAAGTGGGTGATCAAATTCTTTCCTTCTAGTGAGAGAGTAAAGCAGCACATCAAACATATAAAAGGCCACAATTATATACTATAAAGTGGCAGTATTTCACATTAAATAAAAAAGGATACACCACTTTACTATAAAAGAGATTCAGAGTCAACATCCAGGCAAGTCATTGGAAAAAAAACACAGACATGGAACGGAACTGATGTTTTTTAGTTTGGAAAAAGTTCACAAGGCTCAAAAAATTTAGAACTGCAGCAATGTACATTGTATGCTTGGATAAACACAGGTTAAAAAATATTCCTACCAATCTCCTAGGGCATTAAGCATTCTCTATCACTCCTATGCAAAGAACAGTTGTTACTAACTAAAGTAACTGAGGAAAAACAATGGAAATTTCCAATCTCTTAACAATTAGCATTTTCAAGACCTCGTTTCAAGACATGCTTAGGAACATGCAGATGTAATTCCAATATATGAATTCCATGCATCTCTTCTACTGCACAAGTTTATGAAATCCTCCAAAAACATTAACCCCCTGCACCTATCGGGCTTTGTAGTTGACATATTGAGGTAGACACTATTGCTGTCAAATGACAGGCACTGCCCAGCCATCATTATCTCATTACCTAAACACATACAGTATTTTTTTTAAAGAGGGGAAATAATTTCAAAGAACAAAAAATGGAAATAAGCAAAAGTAGTGGAATAAAACATTGAGGTTTAGTTTATTTATCATTTCATGTGATGTAGGTCCGTTGCGATACAGTGTAAATTCTACTATGGAAGGATGGTTAGAGAACTCCCATGTCAAGCTTATTGCTTTTTTTGCTTTACTTGTAATATAAAAAGGATGTTTACTCAACAATCTAACATGGAGAAAGAGAGATTCTACATAACAACCAACTTCATCTCTATAACTGCTCTTTAACTCAGATCAATCTGATATTTAGAAATGTTTTATATGCTAAAATTCAAAACAACTTCAAGGCACCAAAACCCCTGAAACTAAAAGAAAAGAGCTGAAAGACAAAGTTTTTATGGTTAATATGTCATTAAAGGAATCCATTTAAAAAGAACAACAAAGAAGCCACACCTGCCGCCTCAGCCCTTCCCCTTGGGAACAAATAACCCTTTACCTGGTGATAGAAGCCAGCTTGAGCCATAGGATCTGGCTGTGCCCACCGGTAACCCACATGGGGCCATGACGTGAACGTCTCCCGTCTGTTGGCTTCACTGTACATCAAAGACCTACAAAGGTGAACAATGCTACATTAACCCAAAACTGACACTTAAAATTAAAAACCAACACTGTTTATGAGATACTTTCAATGTTTTAGCAACTGTTAGCAATACCAGACAATTATCTATAACTTAAAAATGTAATTAACCATTACAGAGAAGTTACAAACTTCCCTTACTTGGGTGCCTAAAGTACATCTCCAACAGAAGACCAAAAGCAATACATAAACCTACAGGCCTTAAAAGAAAGATGAATAAAATAAGCTTCCATGTAGCCTAATTGGTCTAACTGCAGAATAGCATGAGATACCCAGAGCTACTCTGCATTTAAGGCAGAAGGAGAATCTCACCCAATAGAACTGCTAGAGACCTGGGGTATTTTTAACATGACTATTGCTGCAAGAACTTGGAGGTAATAATTGAACAGATATGATTCTGCCTATTTAAAAACACTCTAAAATTATATTGTAGCTTAATTGAATACATGGTACAAATCCTCCCAACATTCACCACTCCCTACATACTATAATACTTAAAAATTGTAAGCTAGGACATCACAAAATATAAACTGCTATGCAACTAAACAGCTACAGGGCAAAGAAGTTCCTCTCTTTTCCACCTTCACATCTGCAATAGTACATAAGAAACGAGTATTAGTCTTCCTTTTCCCTTCAGGGAAATTTGTTCTCCAGTATCACCCCAAGAACTAGTGCTGTTACATAGAAAGGTGACTCATTTCTTGGTTCTGCCCCTCAGTTTCAGAAGATTTTTGCTGTCTTATAAGAGAATGGGTGTATTAAACATTTCCTGCCAAGGAAATAACCTATTCTAGCAATGCCCACATTAGGGCTGCCTTCACTTGACACTGTACTACCTTAAAACACACATCTTGGAGAGGTCTAATCAAAATGCAATATGGCAAGGTACAGGTAGACCTGGAGGCTTGGGAAAGGAATGCAAGAAATGAAATGAATTTCAGTAAATTATCTGAGTTGAAAAAAATTATAATATGCTTGCAAAATAATATTTGCATAGAAACTTTCAAGAAGGAATTTAGAGACTTACAAGATTTATCACTATTCTAACTAGTCTCAACTTATGAAGGTTAAAATGATGGGTTCCTTGCTTGTGTATACATAATCACTTAAATTAGAAAGAGACAAAGCAACAATCTCAAGCAAAATTGTCTGACCCCAAACACTTAGCAGGTTCAGAAGTAGTATATAGATACTCTGCAAAGGCAACTTCCTAAACTTCTAAACCACAAAACATAACTCTTTCTTCTATGAAGGAAAAGGAATTGACTTCATGATACGCTGTAGTATGTATTTAAGGCTGCAACTGTTACCTTTCTGAAAATGTATGTTGGATTTAAGAGGAAAGTGAATCCAAAAAGCCTTTGCTAAATTTAATAATATGTATGGCACACTGTGCATTAAACAGTTAATTAGCTGTATGTGTAAGAGCAACAACAGGAATAATTCCTCTGGCAAATAAATTAAAGCAATCTAAGATCTTCTTTTGGTATAACTAAGGGGTCAATTTCATCACTTATTTTGTCTTAACATACCTGTCCACAGATCGACCAGGTCCCACACCAAGCTCTGGTCGTGCACTGGGTAAGAGGTAAGACAACCTATCCATCACAGAGGATGCTACAGGTAAGGCAGCAATATTTTGATTTATCTTCTTGAGTTCATTTACAATGGCACTGGCGACAGACTTCAAAACATGATGAGGAAGGTGGAACGTAACCGTTGCCCACTAAATTAAGAAAAGAAGTGTCTTGAGTTTTAAAATTTTAACATCTAAACAACAAATAGATCACAAAAGTGTCAAAACCAAAACCAAACACGTCATCCACTCTCATAACATCAAAAAGTGATACAACAGACAGACAAAAACAACATGTACACAATGCAATGAAAGTCAGTAACTTCAGATTTTAAGTTGAGTTGCGTTTATTAGTCGACCTTATCAGCAAGAAATTAACTTTGCTTGTTCTCTTTATCAGTGAAACCTCACACAGAGGAACTAAGAAACACAAAATACATTCTACTGTCTTCAAACAGAATCCACCACAGTAAGTCAAATGTTTTGTATGTTTCAATAAAGGTACACCCACAAATTAGACTTGGGAATCGGTGTTAGACAGCATAGACACAAATTCTTACCTTTGCAACTTTATGATTTGCTGCTGTTTCGTGTGAGGTATTTTTTAATCCATCCTTCAGTTGTGTGATGAACAAGTCATATCCCTCTGTGCTAGAAACATCTACTTTTTCTATGCAAGCAGATAGCAGCTGCTGAGCCTAAAATGCAGATGTGGGAGCAAAATTAGCATCCCCACTGAACAACTTCAGACAGGAGTTACACTCCAGGAAATGCCCTTTGTCATATTCTACTTTATCACATATTATATCAGGATAATTCCCATAAAAGACCAAGAGTTGAGTAGCTGTTCCAAATTTTATTTTGTAGGCCAATGAATAGATAAACTTCAGCAATAGTGACAGCAATTACTACAAGCTCCCTTGAGGTTAATATTGCCCAATGTTAAACAAGTCAGTCATGTAAACAATTAAAACTGCAGACATATTAAAGACAAGCAACAAGGAGACATCTATTGCCCAATGCTTTCACTTCAAAAGAATTCATTCAGCTTTACAGATGAAAAGTGAGAGCAAGAACAAAGTCTTGACATTTTTCTGAGCAGCTTTGTATCTTCAAAAAGGTAGATGGTAGTGAAACAACATCACAACAAACTTAGAGATAAATTACTTACAATGTTAACACAATGAAGCTGAAAAATGAGGCAGAAAACACAGGCTAGTTTAGAAACTAGAAACACTTTAAAACTCAGAAATAATGCAGCTAGAAAAGAATGCTATAAACAACTGTTTATAGACTTTTTCCTCCAAGTCCCATCTGTTTCCAGCTCATCCCTCTGCCTGCTAACTTCATGTTGACAGGTAAGATTTAAAGGTATGCTTTATGTGCAAAGCACAGAGTATTCTGTATCTGTTGTCAGGTGGGTCAACTGCTGAAAAACATTACAGGAATTCTTTTAAGTTACAAACACAGGGAAATACTTCCCAAGCACAACAGTTAGCCAGTCATTTAAACAACCACAAACTGCTCCAAACAGAACAGAGCAAGTGGTCCCTTGGTTACGTTCCTTGAGAAGTTCAGGGGAAGAAAGAAATAAGGCAAATCAGTGCCCTAGCTAAGGCTGTATCTGTTTCTTGGATTTCAATAAAGACATTTACAATTTTTGTGGCATCTCATGCTTCCCGAATTTTTTGCAGATGACAGAAGAAAAAGAGGAAGATTGTGGAAGTTCCTAAATTTAGTGTTGTATGGGGATTTGAAAGCAGCATAGAGGTTGCTTCATAACTTCTCAATGATGCCAATTAAAATTGCATAAAGATGCACTGCATTACCAGCAGATCAAACATATTAAAAGACTACTTAAATTAAGTGAAAAAATTCACAGAAAAGTTCTAGAGACAAACAAGAAATAAACACTCTTGCTTGGATAAAAGTTCTTGACCTTTCTATGATGAAAGAGTAGGACTGAAGCATTTGATATTTGCTTAATATTGACTAAATTTTTCCAAGGCCTGGGCTTCCTCCTCTTTAAAAGTAAGAACTGAAGACTGCTAATATCTTGTCTGTCTCACTGATTTAGTCATGAACTTCACAAATCTATTCCTACCAAACTATAATTTCCAAATTTTTATTCACAGGAAGGACCTTTACAGAGAAGTGCTGTATTATAACCTTGAAATAAAGGTCTATAAACGCTTTAGGACAAAAGAATCTTTAGATAAAACTGATACAAACTTATAGATTGTATTGAACTATGTGTGACTGCAAACCAGTGGCAGCAGAACTTATGAAAGGAAATCCTGACCTCTCAGTTTCTTCACACTCACCAGGAATCTTTTAGTCACCCACAAAGGGTGTAAAAATGATGCCAGTGGCAACGAGCCTGAGCAACCTGGAAAGCTCTCTTAGAGGCCTCTGTGAAGCAACACCTTACTGCTGTTGTTCCCATTTGAGACAAGGAGTCAAAAACCTCACACATAACACACATTCTTGTGCTTGATATTCAGTACTCCAAGAGCACATAAATAGTTTGCATTAAAGCTAAAGGTAAACAAATGCAATAAAATCCTAAGCATTACACTCTAGGCAGAGATGCTTACATTAGCTCCTCTTAAAGTCATACTAAATGCTGAAACCAGGAAGTATCATGTTACAGCTAAAAGGGAAGCCAGGTTTCCAGGCTAAAAAGCCTTTTTTAGGCCAGCTGACCCAGCTAGAAAACTTAGATTCCAACACTAACTCTACACATGTAGAAACACCATATTAGCTGATTTTAATTGCCTTCCTTTCCTTGAAAGCCTGTAACTAAAAAACCCAAAACAAGTAAAACTCAAGGATGCCCAACAGCTCAGACTGACTTCTGTAAGTGCATATAAATTCCATACACAAGCACTGAAAAAGCTCAGGTAATGTGTCCTTATCTCTGGTCACCAAGTTCTTTCACCTGAAATAACGTGCTCTTGAGGCATGCTCTTATTTGTTGGAGATACAGGTAACTGCAACAAGCTCTGGCCCCCTGTGACAGGTAAGAAACTTTTCCATTACATGCTGTTAATATTACCCTAGAAACTCAGGGTCAAACGTCTGGTTTCAGTATTTCTGAGAGAGTTATTTACATATCTGAGTTGGTTTTTTTCCCTTCTCCCCATCTTACCTCTGTAACCGGCAATTCAAGCTGAACCACGTCATCTTGTTTGGAAACAGGCGTTTGCAGAGCTGTGTCTAACAGCAAGATGCCATTGAGATCTTTCCTACATCCTACTGCATAATCATCCACAAAGATCACTTTATCCACCGCAGAAATATACTGACATTTCACACGGCCACCTGGCTTAGCTATAAAGGGAAAAACAAAAAGCAAGACACAATTAGAAAACAGGTTTTATATAAAAGACCTTTAATATCTGTACTGGAAAGTAATGCAACACTTTGGCAAAGTCTTTACTTCTTGAGATGACCAAACCCCAGCATTTTAGCTACCAAAACTTTCATCAAATTTTTATTTCCTATGTTAAAAAACAAACCACCAAAATCTACACATCCCATCAACAACTACAAAGATTTTAATCCTACAATGGAAACCATTATTCAAGTCCTGCTCATCAGGAGCCTGAACTACTGTTTTTAAGCCTACTGTAGATGCCTGGTATACTTGATAGTAGCTGACAGTCACTAATGAGAATTAAATTGTATAAATCAGCATGAAAACTAAGACAAAACTGCTGAACTACCATTAAGGCTGATTAACACCATTTCATCAAGCAAAACAATACTCAAACTTCTGAATACTAAGTACAGCATTGTAGTAGTTTTAGCTAGGCCTCAAATTAGCAGGCTCAGAGAATCTACATAGATTAGGAGAGACAGGTATCACCTGACTAAGTAACCAAAGCAATATTTCATACCAGATGAAACAAATCTGAGATATGAATACAGGAGTGGGAGGTGTTCACTCAGTTACATCATGGCTGAAGTAGAGGCAGGACATACAGCTGGTGTCCTGCTGTCTGGGCCCTGCTGCTGCTGCCACTATTTGCATTTTGTTTGAGTTCAGGGAAGTAGAAATATTTTCTTGTTATACTTTCTGTTTCTTGCTGAGTGTCTTTTGGGGTGCTTATGGATCTAGAGTGATGGAATCTGTTTTCAGTGGGTAGTTATTTCTTACTTGTGTAAGTGTGTGTTATATTGTAGTTTCTCTTAATTTTCTCTTTTCTGTATAAATATATATATAGTTAGTTTAAGCATAAATGTAGTTTGAAGGGTTTTTTTTCCCTTTTCTTGGCGTGGGGAGGGAAGCTCTGACTCTGTGTTGGGCAGCTGGCATTTTGCCAGCTCAACCCAAGACAAGCATGTCACGTGTACCAATGTTAATGTGTTCCTTGAGACACTAAGGTAGCTTATTTCTTCTCAGTGCTGCACATCAGATGTCAGTAACAAGCTCAAGAAGTTTAGGGGGGCGGGGGGAAGGCTCTCAGCAGATAAATAGGGAAAGGCAACGGATCTCATCCCCAGAAATGTTTAATGTTACTCGACACTATTCTTATTATATACGTGTCTAAGGCTGGATGGACTGTAAAACTAAATGTAATCCATGCCAGGTGCTGCCTGTATAGAAGGCAAACTGCTTTAATCCACAGCAAGTGTTAAGCTGCCGCTACAGAAGTGCACTGTGTGTAAACTGTAAATATGTGGACACATTCTCCAAAGGGCAAAACTGAAATTGCTGGATCATAAACATCAATGTCTGCTTGTTGCACAGGAATAAGAGTTTCACTAAATTTTGCATTAACCATGTCCTGTCCCTGTTCTCCTCTTTCCTCAGACACTGGATTCTGTTTCTACTATAAATAATTAAAAATCACCATTTTGGTAGCTAGAATACAGTAAAATATCCAGGTAAGGACAGCTACGTAATTCTGTTATCTTCGTGCTTTGATACAGTTAAATGGAAATTAAAACTTCTGGAAATATTGGGGCACATGAATCTGGCCATCTGAATACATTACATTTGTGGTATCCTCTCTTAAAATGCAGCTCAAGAACAGTTGTCAGCTGCCCTTCTCACAACACAGGACATTTGCCTTTGCCTGCATTAAGGATACTGCAACTGTAAATCATTGCTGTAGCAGTCAGAAACACTTCATGAGCTCGGGAATCACTTGACAGTTGTGAAGTCTTCAGTTCTTTCTCACCAAAAAAGGGTTCTTTGAATAGCAAATCAACTAGTTTCAAACTGTGTTTTTGCCAATACATTTGAGTTCCTCACACAAGACTTTCTACAGACAACACAGCTGCAGGCAAGGAAGTAAGTTATTCTACGGGAAAATAACATTTTTTACAAAAATTCCAATATGAGTTGTAAGGTCTTTAAAAGTATTAGTTTCAACAATGTGCTGGAAACCATTATGTAAATAAACTGAAGGGGATCTGATGGACTAAACTAGAAACTTCAGCAGATTCTGATGGTGTTTGCAGTCTATCCAGTGTTATCCAAGTGACAGATCAACACAGGATGTTTCTTTAACCGTTACTTCTCTCCTCCTTCCCAGATAAAATGGGAAAAGCAACTCACCCTTTCTGGCACTGCCAACACCGTAACACTTTGTTTTGCACTTTCCTTATTTTCTGTCAAGCACAGGACTGTGCTCATGCCTATGACTAGGAGTCCAGCAGTTTGTAGGAGCCCCCGTCCTTGTGGCTTTCCAAGCTAAATCATTCTTATTTTACAATTTCTGCAGTGAAATCTCCTGTCTAAACCAGCAAATGGTGAATATCCTCTGATATTAGTCCAACTCTTCAGAAGCCAATGAAGATTACTAACAAGGCACATAACATGCCTAATCAACAATATTTCTGCTCCATTAAGAAGGGAAGTTCCAGCCAGGTGGGGGTTGGTCTCTCCTCCCAGGCACTCAGCAATAGGACAAGGGGGCACGATGGGCTCAAGCTCTGCCAGGGGAAATTGAAGTTGGAGAGCA
>JAWWLZ010000118.1:34188565-34201816 GCA_035041345.1 Poliocrania exsul
CAGAAAAAAATTCTTTCCAGAGAGAGTAATCAGGCATTGGAATGGGCTGCCCAGAGAGGTGGTGGATTCCCCATCCCGGGAGATTTTTAAACTGAGATTGGATGTGGCACTGAGTGCCATGATCTGGTAAAGGGACTGGAGTTGGACCAAGGTTTGGACTTGATATTCTTGGAGGTCTTTTCCAACTCAATTGATTCTGATTCTAAGCACAAGCCCAATAGCACACTACATCACAGTATGTCATCTCGAACAACCTCAGAACCAGCAACCTGAAAACTTAAAGTAAAAGCAAATACCAGATTGCAGAAATTAAGAATCTGAGAAAAGGGACATTTACTCTCCACCTTCTTTGTTTCAAACAATACAGAACAGAGAGCAGCAATTTCCTGTGATCAAAATCTGACCTACAAAACCATTACAGAAAACAAACTTGTTTGGAGAATTCACAACAGGCTAAGCAGCATCTCTTGTACTCCCACAGCTGCAGGCATTAAGATGGACCAAACTAACCAGGGAATTATCCTTGCATCTCAAGAAGTGAAAGAACGAAAAAGTTTGTTTCCATTTCTCTGCTATAGACAGCCTCAAAGCTCTAGAGCTTAAGAGAAAGTGGTGGTCACCTGAATACACGTGGCCACCACCATGAAGAGATGTAGGTTAATGCTGACAGTAACACCTTTATCTTTTGTAATAATGACAAAAGGGAATTCACCTTGAAAACCACTAGCTAGGAACAGCACTGAAACATCTCAGTCAGTAATTCTCTTGACAAGAAGCTCCCAATATGCAGCAAAGAACCCCAAAGTTTCTAAATTACAGTAAACCAACACTTTTATCTGCAGCTATAAAGTGAGAGTGGTAAAGACACACATCATAGCACTAATTCCATAATGCTAAGATCCAAGTCCAGTCAAATATCTAAAATAATGTTCATAACTTTGATCTATGAATGCCATTAGGTCTTTAGATTAGGCAATAAAGTAACATTTTTGGAGAAACAGAAATCCCATCAGCTCAGCAGAACACATATATTACATGCACTAGTACCAGTTTCTGCATTTCCAATTTAAACTAGAATATCCAAACAGTATCTCATTACTCATTTCAAAATACTGCAAGCCTGGGAAGCTAAAGGAATAAAGTTTCAGGAGATCAAAAGCCTTTCCATTCCATAAACTTTGTATTATAAGATTTGAACATTAAGCTATTTGAAGGCAAGAGAACGTACAAACTCAAGAAAGGCCAGGTTAGCAGGCAGCAAAACTATCCCTTAGAGACAAAAAAAACTTATTGCTGGAACCTTACTCAGCTTCTTATCACACATTTTTCACACATACCTAGGATTAAAAAAGTCCTTATGCATCAGTTGTCCTCCCTTGTTGCAAGGCAGGTGCCTTTGCTATTGCTACTGTTCCACACATCACAAAACCAACTGAAAGCTGAAAGCAAGTACAGCATCTAATTATATGCTGGCTAAGCACCACACTGCCAAGGAAAGAGTATCAGGACAACCCAGTTTGACAAAGTTCTACAATACAAAGAAAAAAACCCACCTGCCTTAAAATTCAACGTGCTTCTTAACTTGCTGTATTTGGAGGAGACTATTTTGAACTAATACTGCAGAAAATCACAGCTATGGATTAGTAGCAAAAGGTTCACACAAATAAGAACAAAAACCAAACCAATGCACATCTGGTTTAAAAATAAAAAATTATCTCCAAATTATTTTACCTCAGTGGTTCCTAAATAAAACTAAGACATGGTGGTTATGAACATCTGGGAACACAATAATGAGAAGATGTCTAAGCCATGTCCAACTCAGGCTGTGAATGTTCATCACTGCTGAATTTATCAGTTATAGATTCTTGCTTGTTCCTCCTCTTCTCTTCTTAATGTACAGCCCCAGTGGAAACTTCAGAAGAGCAGTTTTATCTCCCAGGCCTAGGCCCAGTCCCTTATTTGCTCTAAACAACATCACCTCAGCAAAGCTGCCATGGTGAAGACACTCTATAGGTCCCTCCTGTCTCAAAAGAAAAACATTCTCTAACTTAAGGAAAGGATAGAAAGGAAATCAGATGAACACAAGTTCAAGTTCCAGTTTTACACAAATTACATCAGCAGGCTTAAACCAGCTACACACAAGCAACATTTTCTCTTCTAGATTTTACTACATGCACACACCTCCATCTGCCCTATCAGCAGGAAGATCTGTCCAAAATGATTGAACAAAAGAAAACACAATCAGAGGTGAAACAAGAAAGAAAACGAAAACTCTTCTCTAAATAGCAAGAATGCTGAAGGAGGCAGAAATACCCAGTTTCACCTCATGAAATGCCTTCAAACTCAGTTATTTGCCAATACTGGACTTAGTTAATCAAAAACAAGATGTGATCTAAATTTCATCTTTAACAACAAACAGGACAGAGCTGTTTCAGATTCAGTTTCATTGTAAGACTGCTGGTTTTAATAATCCTTACTAGTAGGAAGTGTGTTATCTGGGCCAAAGCATTGGAGACTGCCACATGAATATTAACTAGATGTGTCGGATCAAGCAACTACTACCAGAACACAAAACTTAAAAGGGTTTCAGAACATAAACAAAACCCCACTGAGATCAAGACAGCTCACACCTCCCCAGCAGCTCTGCAGGCACAGGGTCCTCTTGCACTCTACAGATTCAAAACGAGACTGAATCAGCAGGAAGATGCTGGTGAGCTCTCTGTGCCCACGCTCTTCATGTGGTTTCAGATCTCCATGTATCTAACATTACAGTCGCCCAGGATGATGTACAGAGTTTTATACTGTTATTCCGAGAACAAATTATGAAAGACTTCACAAGGTGTTCTACAATCCTTCCTGCAAACTCAGGTAAGCAGTGAAAATGCAAGTCCCTGCAACTCTCCTGCAAACACTTCACAGAGAACACTGACTTCTTCAACATTTTTCCCAAAGTGAAAAACTATGATCAAAAAACTTCAGGAAAGTTGTCTTTCACAAGCTGCAGACAGACAGATTACACAGCATCCACCCAGAGCCAGAGACAGGCAAAGAACCCTTCACAGCTCAGTAACAGGAAGTTCCCGTTCTTCAGGAGCAAGTCACATCACAGCATTTCACAACAAAGAACAGATGAAATTTTACCACCAGTTCCTCTTTTTGTCCCTAAACTGGCTGAGGCATCAGAGTTCACCTATTACGTCTCTACAACTGTCGGACTCAGCCCCCAGGGCTCACCCCCCCCATGTTCCTTCCCCCTCTCTGTGTGTTTTTCCTTCCCTGAGGTTTTTCCATGCTGTGAATGTACCTTGATGGTTTCCCTACACCTCAGAGTTCTACACCCCTTCCCTGCCCTGCTGCAGCAAATCCCACCGCTCCTGAGGCGGCACAGGGGGGCAGGTGCTCCTGAAGCCCATGTGCCCCCTGCTCACAGTCTCTGTATTCCCTGGGGTTTCTTCCCCACCCTGGATGTCCCCATGTGGTTTTACCTGAGCCTCTCCCGTCCCTGCCTTCCTAACCCTGCCCCCAGATGTGCTGTCCAATCCCCTCCAAACTCCACCCCTATTGGGACCCTTGTAATCCAGACCCCAGCCGGAAACAAAGGGCTTCCGAAATGTTCTCCAACTCTGTGTGTTCCTGAATTATCTCGGGAACCGTCCCCAACTCAGTCCCGAGATACAACAAGAGAAAAGATCTCCAGTTATGGCACTTTTTAAATTCCCAAGTCTGTTTAGGCAGGAAATGGTTTAGCTCCTCCCTCTCCCAAACCCCAGGACTATAAGGAGCTTCCAATGGTGCTGGGAGAAGCAGCAAGTTCTCAAAAGCAGAGGGGTGGATTGGTTACAAGGCAAGTGAAAAACTGGCCACACTGTCACGTGCAAAGTTAGTAGTTAATGATCCAACACCCAGCGGGCAGCCAGGTGAGTGGCATTCAAAGAAGCCTGATATGGTTTACTGTCTTCACCAATGGCTTGTATGATGGGACACGCTGCACTTGCAGTAAGACTGGGGATGACACCACATGGGAGATGACTGAGGGCAACATCCATTAAATGGAAGGACTGCCTTTCAAAAGGATCTCAAAAAGACAGAAATGGCTTGACACAAGTCTCCTGATGTTCAATGAAGACAAATGCAATGTCTTACACCTGGAATGGAATATAACCCCATAGATCAAGAGAAGGTGGAGACCAATCATCTAGATGGCAACCTGACAGAAAGAACTTTGAGCGCACATCCAGCTTCACTCCTCCGTCTGAGATACCAGTACAAATGTGAGTGCTGGAAGGGGGTACTGAGACAGCCAGAGGGCTGGAGCACACAGTGTGTGGGGAAAGACTACGGTGACTGGGCTTGTTTCATCTGCAGAAAAAAGGTTTAGAAGGAAATCCAACAGCAGCCTTCCATTACTGCAGCAGTAGTTCAACAGCTATGTTAGACTGCTGAGTTACTATCCACCTACTACTCCCTTTCTTTATTGGAAATTACCTCAAAAAACCCACAACACTGAACACAGAAGCAATCACATTGCATCAGAGGAACATGTGCATAACTCCACATTTTGTCCAAGACAGTGATTTAAGCCAAGTGCTTAGTAAAGAATTAAGAAAGGATATGTACACAATGGCTCTTTCCTGCAACACTCTCAGACTCTGACAATTTGTGAATTTGTGCTCAGGGATCTCCTGTAACAAAAGGGATTTAGTTTTTTACAGTGACCTTTGGTAGGCTTTTCTTCTGTCTCTTTGTCCAATGCTGTTGTAATTCCACAAACACACAGTACCCACAATGCCCTGCAGCCACAAGCTTCGTATTTCACTGTTTCTCAGGGTTACTTCTTTTGATGCCCTCAGTCCTTGTACTACAATAAGCAATTCCCAATTTACATTTTTCACGTCCAGAATTTTCCAAACTTCTCACTCTCTTACCTCCCCCCTCCAAATCATCCCCATCGCCTTTTTCAGACAGAATACTGTTCCACATACATGAACCATCCTACACCTTAAGTTTCTAGTTCTGTTACACTCTTTGGGACAGAAATATCAAAATGGCACACACACAGGCATTGAAGGGCACTTACATTATTAGCTGGGGTTTTGACAACTTCCCGAGCAATTGCTTTTATGATAAGAACTGAGCAATTAGCTGGTATTTTGTATTTCTTGCACAACTTCAAGATCTCATTCTGGCATTATGAGTCAGTTCAGACCCCAGTACACCAGACTCCAACTCCACTAAATTCTTGAGTACTTCAAGTTAATTAAGTGCACGCATTCTCACATTCTCCTAATAACTGAAGTAGAACAGACTAGATTCATTCATGTTAAGTTATATTTAAAAGTGAAACTATCCTTTAGGATGCCTTTTCAAATTCTTTAGAGAAGCTGGCAAAATTCAAAGTCATTGTATATTTATAACACTTATTTGCAGCCTAAGAATATTTGAAGATGGTGACTACATAAACTTTAGTTCTGTCATTACAAAGGAACATTTAGAAGAGCTAACTTAAGCTTGGCCTTGCCAGACTCCTTCCATAGGTAATGGAACCAGGTTCCTCCAAAAGTTCAGTGAGGACTTTTCCTTTCTCTGTATTGCACAGAGAGGAGACCTAAGATTATTTGTTGAAAAATGCTGATCTTGTTATATGAAAGCTATTGAAAACTGAACAGGAAAAATCCATAATTTAAAAAAGACTATCAACAGTGCTACATGTCACCATTTACATCACAACACAAATCCTGGGATCCTGTAGAAGACAGGTCAGCTAGAAACTATCATAATACTTCTCCACAAAACCCACAGTGCCTTCTTGCTCTCCAATTAAACACTTTCCAGACTTCACTGCCATCTTCCCAGCTTCCTACTTCGCCATTGTCAGCTGGCTACTCCATCACAGTTCTCATCCCATCCTTCACCCTCCCAGATATTCCTTTCCATAAGGAGTTATTGAGTCTCTGCAGCTTGTTGCTCAGCCACCTGAGTTTATCCAACTATTCTACAGCTGCCAAACACTGAGATGTGACCCTGATTGCCTCACGCTCAGTCAGGTCAGGAAGTGCAGTGGATCCAAGTTTTCCCTCCACAAACTGTACAGGAGACTGAAGAACTGCCAACAAACTGTGTGCTAGGCAGGCCCTCATTAACCAGCACTGAGACTGGGTATGTTTGCACTAATGCTACCAATTTTTACAACAAGTGACAAGCAAATTCCCTTCTAAGCTACACATTAAAAAAGTCATCATTACCCACTGAAGAGCCCTAGCAAACACCTCAAGAAAATTTTAAACATAACAGTGCCTGCATTCATGCAAGGGGATAAGTTATTATCTCCATGATTTCACACTTTCAAATGGATGTTATGCATGTTTATTGGGTATCATCCTTACCTGAGGAGTGCTCTTAGTTTGAGGGAAAACCAGAACGATTACCAAAAAGCAGAGGAGAGGATTCCTCCACAATAATCACGTCACTCTTTATGAAATTTAAGAAAAAGGAACTTTAATTAGAAAATGGATATAAGCAGGATAACTGTTCTTAACTAGGACATATATACATATAAATGTATAGATATAACTGTAAACAGACCAGAGCAAACTACTCCCCCAGCACCAAAAGTAAAAACAAAAGAGAACAACCCCCAAACATAAGTTCCTCCTGGAGCAGTTATATTTATGGACAGTGTCAGTGTCACACCTCGGCTGGTTGAGGTGAATTCCTCAGTCTTTTCCCAGTGAGGGAGAGACAAGGGATGAACCCACGTGGACTCTCTCTCTCTCTCTCCTTGTCCTTTGTTCAAAAACAAGAAGGAAAAGCTGGGAGTGGAGGAAATGGTGATAATTCCCAGGAATCTCCTTGCAGTCTAAGTCGGTCCCCAGGAAGAAAAAAAAAAAGTCTGCAGCGTGTCCCAAAGGAGCCCTGACTCTCCTCTCTTCTCTCTCTCTCTCTCTGAAGCTCAGGGTGCCCAGAGATGGAGGGGAAAAAGCAAAGAGCAGAGCCAGAAAAAGAGCTCTCATCAGCTTAGCAAGCAGTGGCTCCTTTTTCTGCAGCTGCCCAAAGAAAAACCCAAAAAGTCAAACCAGCACACAGGGGAAAAAAAAAACCTCTCCCCACCCCCAGGTGCTGGGGTTCTGTTTTCTCACCTCCACCCCACTATTCAGCTGGAATCTGAAAGTCATCAGGCATTTTTAGTCCTCAGTCCCGGCCCTCCAAGCCCAAACCTTTTGTGTTGGTATGGTGAGAAAAATTCTCTGAGGGGGCTCCTCCCAACACCACCTTCCTGTGTTTGAACCTTTAACATGCTCTTACCCCAACATGCACATGAATCTTTTGTAGACCTCCTGCACACTTTTTGACTAGCAGTGTACACCAGGTCCTTCCCAAATCTTGACACTCTTTGCAAAGACAAGGCACCAAAGGAATTAGGCCAATACACAATCCAGTAACTGACTCCACAGAAACCAGAAGCAGCAGCAAATGTGAATATTCACATGTGCTTCACAAATGAAAGAACAGAAGGCAAGAGCTGTTCATCTTTGAACCCTCTACTCAGGGACAAGCACTCATCTGGTGACTGCAAGCAGCCCTTGCAATTAAGAGAGCATTAAGTATTTAAAGGACAGCTTTCTAATAGCAGAAAGCAATACTGTGGCATCACTTAAGAACCATCAGCAAATTGAACTGATCCATGTGTAAATCTTTTATTTAAAAATAAAAAAAAAATGGTGAGCAGCTACCAACCCCAGTAAGACAGACACCGTGCAACAAGCTATCTCACAACATGACCTTGGGCAGACTGGTACACTCCAAAGTTGTCTGGAGTCCACATGGTTGTAAGTCCCATCTCTAACACAGCCTAAGAAACATTTTTGAAATGTCATACTGCTCATGGAAAATTAAAGAATCCTTGTAACAGCAAGGATGGACGGGTTGTTTCCTGATTTTAAAGTAACTTGGAAAGAAGACATGAAATAACAGATCAACAAATGAGAACAACAGATAAAAAAATCAGAAAATAATTATTAAAAAAGAGAATTAAGGTGAATCTTCAATCTAGGAGAGATTTTTTTTATACTCTTATAAAATCCTGGATGTTTTATTTCACTTAAGCTCAAGTTATGGATACCAGTGCAATAGCAACCATAAAAATATAAACAATACAACGTAAGACTCAGAAAGTGGTTCTACCAAGCCAGCTAACATTATGGTGGGCTGCTAGAAATGACCAGCTGTGGGACAGGAGAGCATATTGGATCCAGACCACTGATCACCAGGATGTTCAGAAGAGTAAAAAGATCAGAGCTTTTAAAGATCACCAGGCTGGGCAATCAAAAGCAAAAGTGTTCTCAATGTTTTCATTACTTTAAGCACAACAGAGATTCACTTGCTTTCCTTCATAATGTTCTGGACTTGAACTATCAATTATATGTCAGAATATATTTCTGCCAAGTGTCTTCTGCAGTTTACACAACACGGTACACAACATGACTGGGAGCTGAGCTGAAGGGTTTATCAGACAAGCATATTAAAAGCTGACTTGACCAAAGTTGGATCTCAATCAGCATTGAGGGTGAAAGTCAAACTTTTCTTCTGAGAACTCTTCATATCAATGAGAAATTCCTTAACTACCTGTGAGATAATTGGGGCAGGAAGTCAAAACTGAAATCCCTGACAAAGCACACAGTATTTGCTCTTTGGGTCACTAAAAAGCATTTCAAGTTTCATCTTCCTACAGAAGATTTTTCAAGTTCATAGGCAGAGGTTTAGGAAATTTCTGATTATCTGACATTAAAGCCTTCTGCAACCTTTAATAACACTGCACGACTGTTGCAATGATAGCCACGAATCCACTGGTCCAGATAGGAATGATCAGCCAGTAAAATGAAAAAAGTTGTGCTATTGTGCCTGGCAACACAGCACATGCCTGCACTGCTGCCTGTTTTAACTTCTCAGGCTCTGCAAGAAGAACAGAAACGCAAACATCCCTTTAAAGGCACGTGAAAATACCTCTACTTTTACTCTGGTTTAGCTTCTGCAGAAGATAATCCAGATGTGCTTCCACAGAGCCTGGGAATATCAATTAACAGCACCTTGACAGTCTGGCAAGATGCCTGGCAAGAAGAGATATCTGACAAACTGTGATTAAGCCAGCAGACAAATGGAGCTCCCAGCAGTCTAGAATCGTTGCTGATATAAAACACTGAACTCAAATCTAGCAATTTTCCTATTCTGTTTTCCAAGTGCTTAAGACACTCCTCACGAAGGATGTTAAGATCATATAAATCAATGGAATGATCTCTTTGAGAAGCACTTCACCCAGATTAGCAGTTACCCAAGTACACTCAAGTGCAGGTGGGCTGGAGCAAATCAGTAGATATTTGACAATATTCCCTGTGTGAGGAGAAAATAAACAAGGAGAAAATTCTGTACTAAGAGCAACGGGCTTCATTATGATTATTTTGTGTTGTGTAATCGAATCAAAGAAAGTAAGAGACAAGGAGATGAAGAAACTTGCCCCAGTTTTGAGGAATGAAGGAGACAACTTGAGCATTATTACCAGTGAATTTCACACAGTTGAAACTGTGGATGGTTTCTTCAAATAATTCAAGTGTAAAATTGGATGGCAGAGTATCCCAACAGTTTATTCCGAGAGATTATTACAAGAAGTGCAAATGCCCTCTATGACTTCCAAGCTGCAAAAGAGAATCTTATCATCTCCTTTTCCCTTCTATATCACATGGAAAAGAATCAAAAAGAAACAGAGTTGGGTATCCCTTGAGAGATTTCCAAGGCACCATAATGTGAAATGAGACAGCTGAAGATACACAAGACTTCCCCAAAGGGAACTCTGACAGACAGACAATGGCATTGAACTTGCCAGCACAGGAGAGCTTCCTGGGCTGGGATCTCTACTTCTCAATCCTTCTGATGGAAGAACAGTGGCTGAGGGCCCGTGGTGCAAATGCAGCATGTCTGTTTCCCCTGCAGGAACTGGGATATGTGCACACTGAACATGCCCTTCCCTGTACAGATTCAGAAGTCTGTATTTTGATTCCCATTAGGGCCTCTACAGTAATTTAGAAGGCTGTAGCTAAGAACCTCTATGCAAATGAGGCTCTGAACCTATTGCCACATCAAATGGATCCAGAAAAACCCACAGGAATATTCAAGATGGTCACTGTCCCTGTGACAGGACATTACAGTTTTTGCCCAAGCTTCCCTGGGAATTACAGCACCCCTCCCAGTTCAGGTAGTTCTCTTATGTTATTTGTAAGTAGAAGGAACTGATAAATCAAACATCTTGATGAACACTAAGAGTCTCTTGAGATTATTCTGAAAGTTTGTTTAGGTTACTTGGGACTTTTTGTTTGCTTTTGTTTGGGTTTTTTGAGGCTGAGGAAAAGGCTCATCCTTAGTGCCGTATTGAGATTGCTCATTTATGTTTTTTGGCTATCAGTGTTCAACTTGAAACTGAAACCACACAAATATTTAAATGTCTGAGAGGGAAAATAAAGTACTTGACAGACTTGCATGACAGATTCAAAACTAGTCCTGACTAACCAGTACTAGCAAACAAACTAATGCGTAACATCCAGAAATCACAATTTTCCTTGTGCTCTCAGAAACACACACCACACATGCAACAGTCTTGACAGAATAAAAAGGACAACCTTGTGACCAGGTAAGACAGAGCTTAATGTGTAAGCATCACCTGATTCTCCCTCTGCTTTTATTCACTATCATGCTCTGGGCTGTTGCAAATGAACACCTGGTCATCTTGAACAGCTCTACAGAGCTCAGACAGGAAACAGTAAAAGTGATTACCCACTTCCAAGAGACAGATCTGATGAAGATTCAGTGTGGTGTAATAATACTCATAATCCTCACTGAACTCCTACAGTTTGGGCTCAGGAGAACAACCCCTGTCAGACCAGTGCTGTTCATATCGAACCTGAAGCACACAGATCACACCCAAGTCCAGACCCAATCTATAACTGAACTGTCTTTTGGCTGTGAATCCTTTTACACACCAAAGAGCAATCTGCATTTACATTCTAGTGAAGGCAGCCTCCACTGCTCCACCAGATTCAGCATTCCACAGGTTCAGTCTTTTCACAGAGAATGAGCTCAAAGCTTAATATATATCTCTGCAGTGAACTGTGACTGCAAATAAAAGCCACACTGAGGCTCGGTGGCATTTCTTTTTCTCCTCCACCCTGCCTTGACAGGGGATTCTTTTCTTTGCTCTGCTTTCCAGAAAGAGAGGCCTGCTATGGTTTGTTTTTCCTTGGGTAAAGAGCAACAGCATTTCTGTCCAACATAAATCTTTTGGCAGGGCAAAAGACCTGCAGCCTCAATTACCAAGGAGGACAAGCAGTCTCCCAGGAGAAGCAGTTTTAATTCCTAGAGACTCTATTTTTAGTTATAGCACCAGAAGTCCCTGAAGCAACAATATCCTTTGACCTGTCATTTATGGCAGGGGAGGGAGCAGGAACTGAGTTGGTCTACAGGTCTGAGTGTCCAACTCCTACTACCCACCCTACATTAAAAGAGCTCATCTACAGAGCAGGCAGACATCAGAGAGTAGCTGAATTTCCTTTTCCTTCTCTTCTCACAGACAAGCTGAAGCAAGAGAGAACAAGAATGAACAGGGATGTTAATAGCCCCAACAGTCACCAACCACTGAGACGAACCGGATTTCTGCCAGCCTGAAAATACAAGAAAATTCAGCTGAAGTTTCTTCAAACTAAACTGCAGTTATAATTTTTTTTCCCAGTATCATAATCATCAACTCTACTGCACAGATAAAATTTGGGTAGATTGCAAGCAATTCTGTTGGTTTATGTGAGGAGGAGTATAATCCATCTTTTACAGCCATGCTGTCACAGAGAAGACTGACACTAAAGGAAGTACACATGACTGAACATACGTAACAGAAGCCAAGCAATACGTTATTTTCAAATAGTTACTATTTAGGGGAGAATTGCCATTAGCATTTTGAATTCTAAATCAAATCCTTTCCAAGGATTTTAACACAGCGAAGTGTAGAACCACCTTGATTTACAGTTCACTTCTTTTTCTGTGCCTGAGAATTAAACATCTCCTACTCCGACAAACAATTACAAAGTAAGTCCTCTATTTATGCCCCCTTCATCCAACTTAAAAAGCAATTACCAAATTCCTGCAACAGCTTGAAGAAAAGAAATGAAGTTATTAATAAAAAAAACACGTTAGGAGACAGCATGGTAGAAGAAAGGGAATTATAGAAGCAGAGTGATCTGAATCCTGAACGATGCAGGAAACACCACACAAGAGCCTCATTTTCCATACATGCGACCGACAGTAAAACCAGTCAGTACCTTTTCAATAATTCCACAAAACTTTTGTCTCAATTGCCCAAACACTTCACTTTCACACACAACAGACTGACTTTAACTTACAAAAGGAAATCACCAATTTCTGTCCTGTTCTCTTCAGTCTGACATTGCAATACAGTTGCTGTTTTTCAAGGTGAAAGTACACCCATTGCCTAAACTATTGCATCCCCATACACTTCTTGGCATTACTGTAACCCATTCAGCCAGCAAACAACCTTTCACCAACAGCACTCAAAGCTACGTCTCATCAGCAACACACAACTGCGAGGAGAAAGTGAACATGGAAACACAACTGGTAAGAAGTGTATCTCTCTATGCCAAGGGCTGGACTCACAGTATGCCAAATAACTCTCCTAACCAGGACCCCCACCAATATTCTGACAAGCACCACAGTTTAAGAACCATTAATGGACAAGGATTTAAAGCTGTTAATTGCATATGGATCTTTTCCTACAGAGACAGTTTATCAACGGTGCAAAAACACTGATGGTCAACACAGAAAGTTATGCAGACACCACAGTCTCAGCCTCCACAGAGTCAGTACATAACCGTGCCTCCTGAACATAATAGCAGGGATACTGTTACCAGCACCAGGGACAGTCAAGACACTCAGCAGCCCGAAGAACTATTTGAATATATATAAAAATGTATCATCAAATAACTTCATGAAGGATTCTGATCTTAAACAATTCTAAGCTGTAAGACAAATGACACTGTTGATAAGTAAACCTTCCTAACAAACTCTGAGTAAGGCTCAGTAAGTAAATTACTACAGTATCACATATCAACAAGAACTTGGAAGACATTGGAATGGCCTGCCCAGAGAGGTGGTGGATTCACCATCCCTGGAGGTTTTTAAACTGAGATTGGACGTGGCACT
>JAWWLZ010000118.1:34202824-34213016 GCA_035041345.1 Poliocrania exsul
CACCCGCGCCGGTTGCCGAACCGACCGCCCGGGGCGGGGGCGCGGGGGGGGGACCTCTCGGCGCGGGCGCGGCGGCGCGAGGGGGGCGGGGGGCGGGGCTACGCTGCGCGCGGTCGCCCGCGCGGCAACCTTCCCCAGCGCGCGCACGAGGGGGCGGGGCCCGCCGCGGGCGCGGCCGCAGCGACACCGGCAGCGACACCGACACGGCACTGCGCTACCGCACTCCGCTGTGCCCACACTGCGCTGAGTCCCCTGCTCCGCCCCTCTCCGCCGTGCCCGCACTCCTCTCCGCTCTGCCCCACGCTCCGCTCTGCCCCGCACTCCACTCCGCTGTACCCCGCACTCCGCTCTGCCCCCCGCACTCCGCTCCGCTCTGTCCCCCGCTCCGCTCTGCCCACACCCCACTGTGCCCCCCATTCCTCTGTGCCCCGCGAGCCGCTATTTGTTATAAAGGTCACTCAAGGAAACAATCTCTGCTGTCCCCAAAGCAGAAGCCACAAGTGACAAATTTCCATTGCCCTTCCATATGTGTTAAAGAGGCAATCTTCATCATCACCATTTTTATTTATTCCTGGGAACAATTTCCACCTGGAGAGCTTAGAGGCTGCATCTGGGTGGGTTTGTTCCAGCTATAGCAATAGTTTAATGGGAGTAAAACTAACAGCAGCATTCCTCCTTCCCTGTGCAGTTCAGCTGCTGACTGTCCCCCTGCAGAAATACCTGTTGTGATTCTTGCAGGAGAAAAATGACCCATTTTTGGGTACACACAAAGAAGCATCACAAAATAAACCAAACTGCTGCCTGCAGTTCATCACAAGTTACAGCAACCTCATCGACCTCGGCAGAAAATGGGTCATTACATATATGAGACAGATCATAACTGAAAGTTGGAGGCTCAATAGTCATAAAGTCAGGCACAATCAGTAAGGAAATGTGTTTTTCCTCGTTCATTTTTAGCCAACAGCATGTGAACAGCGGTTTGAGAAGCTGGTGAAGCAAACGGCCTCTGCGCTACCCCGACGTCACCGCTGCCCGCAAAAGCCGCGCCGCAAGCCGGCCCCGGGCAAACCGGAGCGTGGGTCTGTGTTTCGCCCCCCTCCCACGCTGGTGTTCTGGGTGTACGCGGGGGATGCCCCGGTGAGCGCGGCCGGCAGCGCCGGTGCCGGGGGCAGAGCCGCGGGGCCCTCCCGGAATACCCTAGGGAAGGGTGTCCCGGCACCACGGCGCCGCTGGGCTCTGAAGCCATGCCTCGAAAGTGACATAAGTTTAATAAAACCTTTTGTGCTTTGGTAAGATTTTCCCTTTTCACCCACCAGAATACCAAGGCAGTTCATACAGCTCAGCCTACCTGTGCATATCACTTTATCTGCCGTAGCATTGTTTTATCTAAGTGACAGGTTACACTGAAATATTTCATGAAGTTTTCATGCTACCGATGGTCTTACATATATTTTTCAAATACAATTAAGCTTCCTGCAGAATATTTTTATTAGAAGGATCCAAATTAGCACAGACTGCTGTAGCAGGGAAATTATTTAAGAAATATCATCTGTAAATAAAAACAGAAAGATCAAACCAAACCAAACCCACATGAGTACTGTGTGCCACCCAGGCTAATCCAAACTGGCCTGGGAGTAGAATAAGAAGCTTTTAAGTCTGCTTTATTACTTCAAGTGAAGCACTAGGGATAGTGATAAAATTCACAGCAGGTCTCAAGCTGTATGTTGTCTCCACATCACAGCAATTGATTTCATACATTTTTCAAGTGTAAATTCTCCAAGTACGTCTGATGGGTAGGAGAGGGAGCAAGACATGTGCATGTCCAGCTGCTCTGCAGAGATCATCCGAAAAGCATGTTTGACTATGGTGTGATAGCCATGTCTCCACCTTAAGAGGAAGTCTTGCATCTTAGGCAATTTCTTGGCTAGATGAATGTGCTCTAAGTTTCCAGTTATAACAGACTGAAATAGTATTTATATTATCACAAAGACTTATTTATAGCTTCAAAGCTATTGATGCTATATATTTGTGACATATAGAGATGTGTCTTAATTCATCAATATAAATTATTTGGTATTAATTCAGTAAATATAAATAAGCTTCATACATTCTGTAAACAAGTTTAATTCAAAATTTTTATAAAATACATCTTGTATTTACACACATACCTCATCTAAAAATATGAGTTTGTTGAATGCAAAGTTATTACAAACTATCAGAACCATTTGAGAGCTGTTTGTACATATTTCTTGCACAGCATACGCAAAAGGTGACCCTAGAGATACTAAGATTAAAAGGTGCAAATCTGCAATTGTGTACAAAATATGTAGTATGTTAAATGTATATCTACATTGCATATTACACATGTGCCAAGTCTGTGGAAAGGAACAGTTAAAAGTGCAACTATAAATTTCACAGAACATTACTATAGAGGAAATTGAGATTCAATAGAACACTCTTGTATCCTTTCAATATTCAGTCATTTCAGATGCACAGGATCCATTATGGACATCTCATGAACAACTATGCAAAGAGGAACTAAGCTTAAAGCTCTGACAGAGACCACCTAAACATGTCCTTGCCCTTCACCTTTGTGGGGATGGTAGTTACAGTATGGGTGGAGTCTCATACTAGTTGGATATTCCTGTTAAAAAAGCAATATAAATAATGGAAAATAAAAAAAAAAAAGAGTTAAGACCAGATTATTATGCAAGATTCCACAGCTAATATGCTTTTTCTTAAATACATTGTAGCTCCTAGGTAAGAACTAAGCTGCTGGTATAAATTGATTCAGTGTAACTCTGCAGTAGTTCTACCAGAACTTCTACAGAGGTCAAAAACCAGATGAAAATTCGATCACTCCACCAGTTTTAATTCTTTTATATATTACAAGCTTGAGTGTTACGCTACGATTTACGTCCAGCATTAATTTCAAGCAGTTCTGCTTAAAACCAACACATGCTGCAGCCAGGAGAGCGACTGAATAAGCAAAAGGTTTGTGGGAGAGTTGGAATTTAATTATATATTTTGCATCAGTAATGACTGGTAAAAAAAGTTCCCAAGATGGTAAGTTACAGAGTCTAAAAAGCTGAAAAACTGCAGTTCTGATATGGAAATACGTCCGTCAGGGACTAAAGACAGCCCTCGGTACTACCTTGTCATGGCTGATTTTTATTTGCAGCATTTAAAAAAAAAAAAAGAGGAGGAGCTGGGATGCTTTTTTTCTGTTACCAAAAAAAAAATACTAAGAAACTTAAGATTTATTTGTTAATACTAAATACTGAAGATTGCAAATGCCTAAGTTGGTACCATGCAAAGTGAACTTCAGTGGACTTCCCTTGCGAAGAAATATTACCATAAGGACCATTACATAAGCAATCAACACAGTACACAGGAAATATTTAACATGTCATTACATTATTACATAATCCTTGGGGAGTCAAAATTAGCAAGACTGTAACTGTTACTAAGGCTGTAACTCTGCCTTGTTTAGTGGAGGGGGAATCTGGCCTTCCAAATCTTTATTTCTCTTTACAAGGGATTAATATTATTGGTGGGAAAAAGATGGATGTATGTTAAATACCATGCTGTTAAAAGCGAAACAGAGCAAGATGTTGTAAAACATAGTTAGGGAAGCATTATTTTTATTTTGTCATCATAAAATAACATTGTTTAAAGATCACACAAATTTGATAGATCATCTTTTTTCTCCAACATTGTCAGCACTAGAGTTGAGAAAGGTGTTCACCCATTTCTCCATAAATTTATACTTTTAAGTAAAATAATTTGATTCTCTAAATATGCATTTTAATTAATTATGTCACACAGTACATATCTTGCTCCTTTGGTCAGAGATAGTAAATGAAGACTTCAAATACTTGTATCTTTAATTTTTAAAAATCCAATATACATCCTTAACCAAGGAGTATTTACGGTACACACAAGCCATAGATACAAAATACACAGTATATACATGTTTGGAAAACAAATTGGAATTTATAAAAACTCAACAGCCAAATCAAAGTAATTGAGGCACTAAATTAAAAGAAGTATCTTCTTGTCTTGATTATACAGACTATTCTGTGAACAATCAGGACTGTTTCATAAATATATATTATCTACAGAATTTGCTGTGCCAAAAAAAGCCAGCTGTGTTTAAGCTTAAAAGAAAAATTGCACTTTGAGATTGTTACAGTTAACTTCTCATTTTTTCTTTGTGAATATAGTAATATGGTCCCAGTGCTTTTGGCACAGGTATCGAGTTGTGGTTTTGCTACTCTTTGTTATAAAACAAAAGGTTCTTTTTTTGTTCATTAAAATCTGAAGAGTCTTAAACAAACCTAGAACTTTGATACAAATCTATATAGCTACAATTGCTTCATTAAATAATATACACAAATATGCTCTTCGATCTTAAAACATCTTGACAACTGGATACAAAACAGTCACTTGTATTATCTCCAGCCTCTTCAATCTTACCCATTATCAGTCTGCAAGTGACTAAAATATGGTTTCTGGCCACATCTTACACTAGATCACACCCCAGTGTACAAGGACAGAAAATAAATGTATAATAAAAAGATTGGATAAATTAGAAGGGGTTTCTTGGTCTTGAATTCTTCTCCAACTAGTAATGATGCAGCACTGTATGCAGCCCAAAAGACTCCAAACAGCTGAAAAAGAAGATGAACAATCTTAGCTGACACAGGAAAGTCTCTCCAAATACCATGATAAAAATCAGTTATTCTCTCAATATAATTAAAAGAAATCCTCCAAAAAAATTCTGGGGTAAGAAGAGACAAAGAATACACTATCTATTTTCATTTAAGTTCAGAGAAATAGAGCATGTTATTTTCTTTGAGACAGTTTTACTCAAGTGAGCAGCTAAGGATTTACAGTAAGTTTTCCCTGTGTAAGACATATAGATACCATAAAGCAAGCCATAAACCCTAAGCTTACACACACTGATAATTTGAAACCTCACTGGATTAAATTTCTTTCTACCTTGACTGTCCACAACTATTACCCACCCTTCACCTTCAAGCAAAAGAGCTACTATACTTGACATTTCCTCCTACAATATATACCAGAAGGTTAAAATTAACATTTTTTATTCCAGGATTCATTTGGCTCATGAACTTTTCTCTATTTATGGTGCCCCCACCTCAAGGTAACTGAACCTCACATTCCTCTTCCTTTCAGGTGCAGTGAGAAGCCTGCCAAAATATAACATGTATCAAAGACTATGTTGCTTACTAAATTGAGGGAGAACCAGCTTAAAAGACCAGTAGAAAGTAATATTGCCTGTGAATGACCACTAAGTTATATGAAGTCAGTATGCACAGTTTAATGAGAACATGTCTTGAGGTCAGTGAACTTGACTCAAACCTCAAACTAATAAGAGCAAAAAGCAATCAGATATTATTATCCTCTAGTGGCACCTTGAATATTAACAGAGGAAAAATACTTAAAACTGAGTGGCATGCAAAACCACTATAATCTTCTACGAAACAATAGCAGACAAAATAGGACTCCAGCAAAGAACTGTTTCCATAGTTCTGTCAGAGTGGCTGAGGCCCTTAAGGGATCACATGGACCATTCAACAGCCACTGTAAAAAAGAGAACAAAAACAAACCCTTAACCCACACCACCAAACTGCACGTGATTGGATAGTTTTGGTTTTGCTGCCTAACCCGAGGCTGCAGAGACGGACACGAAGGACAGTCAAGATCATGACTGAATTCCCTAAAATACATTAGGAAAATTGCAGCAATTAAAATAGTCAAGGTGCACTAGTTAAGTAGTTTATTTTACTGATTGCAGCAGGAACAGAACTGGTTGGAGTCTCCCTATTTCACTGTAAGTTTCCCAACTTCAGGGCTGTGAAATTTTTCCCTAAGCACAGAGCCATAAGGAGTAGTACTTGTCACAGCTTAAGTAGTTTTGGCCATATGGGGCTTGTAATGCATTTTCATACTTATGGTGCAAAGGTAAGAACCTTGCACAGATTTGCCCTGCTGTTAACATAAGACTGTTAGGAGTAATCAAGAAAGAGAGGTTTCATTAACATATATTTATTTTCAAGTTATATATTAGTTAACTGACAAGTTAATGATTTACTTTCTGACTATCAACAGTAATTGCAAGTTATCAAATCCCAAATACAGCAATTTTTTTACTTATCATACACTTTAGTTATACTTCAATTATACTCTTTAGCAGCAAGCTAAAAGGACAGAAATAATCAAACCCCCAAGAACCACACAGCTTAGCTTGTAACAGAATTTTCCCAGTTAACCTTTCCAGAAGTTCATCAAGAAGTTCAAAGGCTCCCTAAAATGGTTTAAGAAGCACTGGAAGTGTTCAAGAACGTTACGTAGTTCTATCAGGGAACATTTCTGGTTTGATAAAAGGTGTCCAGCAGCAGGTGGTATCAGGCAGGTTATTCTTTATGCCTCACATTGCACAACTATAAATCAGAACAATACTTACTTGTCTGCAAAGGGTATAGAGAGCTTTGTGGCACTACCACTACGGGAAGGTCTCAGAACAATGACTAACATCATATTCATGCTAGAGTGACTAAAAATAAACTGGATGTTGGGGGAAGGGGTAGAACAGCTTATTTTCACATTCTTCATTCTGAGGCTTAATTATGCATCCTCTTCTCATAATGAGAATCCTACTTTTTTTAATGCAACTATTAGAGCACAGCAAAATACTTAAATATATGCTAGCTCAGTAACAACAGGTGTTGTTATAGCAACAGCACTGTATATCCCCAAGCACTCAAAAGAAGCATTTAAAACAGAATTCATTTTCCATCATGCTAAACAAAAGGATCACAGAGCTAATGCAGTTCTGAACATTTTGACACATTGTTAGGTTTTCCTGAACAGATTAATATTTCAAATGTTAAGAAAGTGATTTAAAATTAACTAAACAATTCTCAATAGATGATATGAACTTACTTTTATTAGGGTAGAAACAACTTCAAATGATCCAACCACCAAAAGTACAGGTGCTATCACAATGAGGGGAAGTAGGGAATATCCTATTACACCAAGAACTTGGCCATAAGCAACCTGAAATTTTCAAGCACATAAAAACAAGCTTTGCAGTACTCAATTTTTGTCACCAAATGCAATTTGATCCTGTTGTAACACTGTGAATAACAATAATAATGTGTTAGGCATTCATAAAATTTCAGCTAATGGAAGCTTGCTAGTATGAAAATTGGTTTTTTATGCTACCTCCTAGAATCAGAAATACCTTGTCCTTTTTTTTGGTAGTTTTTAAACACTGTAAATTATCACTTTCAAAGGAAGAATTTACACAGGTTAAATAGGTAAATCCGTCCACCCTTCACATTTTCATGTTCTGCCATAAACGGCTCTCAATTGCCACTCTCCAAGGAGTGTATGTATGATACCCAGGAGCAAAGGACTGCAACAGACCCCTCAGGTGGTTACAAGCAGCAGAGACATCATTTTCTGCATTAACATACTCATATTCATTATACATAAATAAATACATAAATACATGAATGCTTTTGGTGCCAGTGGAAGACCTAGAACTTGATCCCTCTAAGGCACAGAATTCTTGTGATTTCCAGCTTAAAATTTAGTATGACTATCTTAAACAGAGTTGTTCAAAGTATTTCTGTAACTACTTTTAGCTTCAGAAGAAAGTATCTGCTTTTCCCCCACTACATTTTGAAACGTTCCTGGGCCCAGCAAGGCTTCTGGGATTTAACAGGAAAAACAGCATCATCTTGCAAGCATTCTCTTGTTGGCAATGATCCTTCACAGTGAGCTCTGCCGGCCTACACTTCCTCCCCAGTTTATACATTCTCATAATTTCATATTTTGAGCCACAAAACAGATTGATTTAAGGGCATCTGCATTGTGTTGACATGCAGAAACACCATGCAATCACATTTAAAAAGCTTTTTCTTTCAAAACAGCATTCACACAAGACTCTAGCATTATAACTAAAAGGAAAATCTACAAAATTTAAAGTAAATGACATAGGAAGTCTGCAACACTAGTGTATCATTAATGCAAGGTGCATAGTAAAAACAAAAATCAAGCACCACTGAATATTTAGTTCTTCACGACACAGTTCAGTGCATTTTATACTGCAAATACATTTTAAGAAGTTCAACCCTCCTGATTGTTCCACTGTAGCTGTGTGTGGGCTTTGCTCCAAGTCATTTTTTGTTGTTTACACCTGAATTGCTTAGTGACTCAATTTGTAAACGGGTTGCGCAGCTATTCCACTATTCCAACCATGCTGGTGCAAGCAGCTGGAGGAAGGGATGCAGGCCCCAACTTCAACTGGCTTTGCAGTTGAGGAACATGTGCTGGGTTTATCCTTAATGGCTTTGAACTGCATCAGGCCAAGGATGAAAACAAACACCGGCCACAAGGACATCGTAAAACTGCTGTTGGCCCCCATTAAAAAACTAAACCAAAACAAAGGATGGGGCATGAGCAGTGCAAAGGATGAGAAAGGGCCCCATTTAGCCCAGTGACCAAAAAATTAAAATCAGTTGTCTTTGAAGAAAGGACTTCAGTTCTGGATCACAGGAAGCTGTTAGAATTTCTGGGATTCCCAGTACAAACTTCCAGATTGTTCATCACTTTCAAGCACACCATCCACTGCAGAGAAAGATTAGCTGATCATCTCTGTATTTTAGATTTTATTTTGGAGGCCAAGAACCTGAAATGTTGACTTTACACTTACCAACTGCATCCATTCTTAGCTGGCTACAAGATCCAAAGCAAACCACCAAGAAAACCCAACTACAGCTGAAAAATGTAGCCAAGAGACTTTAAATTCCCTCCCTCTACATTCTTTTTGCATACAGGTACTTACTTCTCCTCCAAGAACTCTGGCCAGTAAAAAAATTGTCAAGGATCCAAATATCCAAATAGTTATAATCCAAGAAACAACCTTAAGAGATAAAGAACAATTAATGTTATGAATAATTTTCATTGTGAGAAAGGAAAACTCATTTCCATTAATCACTTCCACTGCAGTCAAGGATTTTATTATGCAAAACCGAATTCTGAATTGCACTAAGAACAATTTTACTTAGCAGCACAATGCAATTTGCAAATAAAATTCAGAGGTTACATTTACAGACTCACATTCATGGTAAATTTGGTGTTCATGGCATGCACATGCAATGTGTTTTGCAAGTACTGCAACAGGAATAGGAAGTTTAGTTAAAACTACCCTAAATGTCTTCACATCACACACCTATTACAAAATGTGGGCTCAGACAGTTTTTAAGGTCAGCCCAACCAATACAAGGAGTTGGAATTCTCCTTCTTTCACCCATAAGGATGCCACTTTATTCTTTACTCAAACTGAGAATGCTCAGACGACAAGGGACTTTAATTCTCAGAGGAACTTGATAATGACTGCAACTTAATAAAAAGCCCCAGACTCCTAGGATCAAGCTTGTCTTTATTTTTTCTTGCTTCTTTGATAGTTCTGCTCTTAAACTAAAGAAGAAATCCTAAAATCATTCTCTAGCTTAACAGAACCTACAAAGTAACTTAGCTATTTTTGGAGTTAAGCCACCAGGAGGACTAGAAATGAAGGTCCCTTTTTTGAAATACCTTTTGAGAAGGAAAAAACAGCATCAGTTCAGTCTCTGTATTTCCAAATGTATAGTGACTGAACTTAAAAAATTAAGTCAGTACTCAATTCAATACTTTGTTTAATTAAAAATTCCAGATTTCCAGAAGAGTGAAATAGGGAAAAACAGATAAAAATCACAGCACCACTTTAAAAAAAGTGGTTGGTTTTATGCTCTTTGTGAAAATAGCACATGGCCTCCTTTTAGTTCCTGCTTTCCTCCGCTGTGTAAAAGACAAGGAGCACATTAAAGTCTTAGAGCCAGAGTGCTCATGTTTCTCCAGCTTATAGCCCACCACTCAGTTCATCTAGTCTGGCTGCTGTCAGTCATCCTGGTGCTGCCAGCCTTCCCTCCTCACACACAGGGCACTCTGGCATTCCTAGGGCAAATGCACTGCTCCTAGGAAACATTAGACCCAGCATTCCTGTACAGGAGGTACACAAACTGCAGGAGGGAGTTCATCTGGAGCACAAGTCCTATGGGGAGAGGCTGAGGGAGCTGGGGCTGTTTAGCCTGGAGAAGAGGAGGCTCAGAGGTGA
>JAWWLZ010000118.1:34226240-34248013 GCA_035041345.1 Poliocrania exsul
AATATTGATTACATGATACAGTAGCTGATCAGTAGGCTGTGTTTATCATTTTTGCAAACAAAACTTACCATATATTTTGTGTCATCAAAATATAGACAGTTATAGTATGAGGCAGTAAACATCTAATTCTGTCTAGCTGTTTGCTGTGATCAAGACAACATAAAACAGTTCAACCAACAGCATGACCTGTTTCAGTTTAGTGATTATTTTTCATTCCATTCATAGCTGAAGGTATCAGAAATTTCAGAAAGCTACGCTTATTATACATGAATCATTTGACAGCTATTGAGGATGGCAGAACATACTTTGTAAGATGAGTCCCTGATGAAACAAGTGACCTTGAAGAAATCCAGCTAGTCAACTGCTATATCTTCAGTGATGCAGTGGGAATTCTAGGTAAGATTAATAATAGTCATTTTACTAATTGAATATGGGTGTTTTGAAAATCAATTCTCTAACAGAAGAAAAAAATCATATGATTCTGTTATGTGTCTTTCCTTGTTCTAAACAACATTTTAACTGATGGCTTAATGAAAGAATGGAGGATACATTTAGAAAATTTCAGATGATCCTGAGGTTGGCAGGCTTATAAGCCTTATTGGAATACAAACTCATAAATAAAATTGGATGTAAGAGGAGGTTCAAAAACAGTGGTAGTAATTTCATTATGGATAGATGTGAAGGGCTGTAGCTGGAAAGGAGTCATCATATTTATTAATATAAATAGTGATTTATCTGCATAACAGAAGAGAATCAGAGCTCTTCTGTGAAGGCCTGGAAAAACTGCTATCGAAAAAAACATATGCCAGTGAGTCCTGAAAAACCAATCTGTGCCCAGCCTCAGTATGATTATGAAGAAAGGCATTGAGAAGTCGAGAGAGAGCACCAAGAACAGCTAGAGCTAAAGAAAACATGGCTTATGACAAATGGTTTACTTTTGTTTTGGTTGAGACAGAAGTCTGGAAAAGAGCTTTGCCAGTGGACTTGAAATCTTTCGTATTTGAGAAATGCTTTTCTCTAGAACCACATATTGAATCAGCAGCTTGAGGATTATTTGGATTTCCTTGTTTGCAAGTCAGACTGGAGTGAGCACAGTATCACATCCTCTCCTGGAAGAAATAGGTCAAAAAATTAAGACAGAGGTGATCTTGTAGATCATGAACCCATTAAATTTGTGTTATCTCCTTATAAGCACTTGTGCTTGTGGGTTCTGTGTTGTGCTGGAAAGTGCTTCAAAGCTGTTTCAGTCAGCTACTTTTGCCCTGCCAATGAGAAGAAATATAGCATTTTCCCTGCAGTTAGGATCCTTCAAAGGCATGATCCCAGTTCAGCAGAGAAGTGAATTCAGTGAAAATGTGTAAGTTATCTGTGTTGACAAAATCTGACATAGGAAATTATTTTTTCCCAAGCAGAAAAATGCTATATTAAATATATAGACCCCAAACCAAATAAAGCTGAATAAAATAAAAAAAATGGTTTAAAACTACTAGGGTGCATCTGTGAAAACAGACACATGGATTTTTGTAGTAAATACTTCTTTTTTATTTTGCCAGAACAGGGATCTGAGCATTGTACAGTAAAGAAGATAGTTCATCAACATTTAAGAATTTTGATCCTTTCAATTTCTTAGTTGCTCAGCAGAGCTTCAGAGCTCAATTTCAGATTGGTCAAAATATGAAAGAGTAACCAAGCTCTTGTTAACCCCTGTATCTCTCTTCTTACAGCTGCATTTGGTTTCTTTCCTTCCTACTTCCTCAGCAGTGTCCTTCTCACCAAAGACCATAGTTAATGTTATTTACAGTAGAAATAACGATAAATTAGAAAGACTATTTTTATTCTGCATATTCCTTTGTTTACTCTTTATTACTGCCACCTGATCCTGCAGACCCAGGCAAATCTCTTGCCCTCCACACCTTTGTTCTGTAAGAAAAAAACAAGTAATACACTCTGTTTTCTGATGGATATTGAGTTGCAGCATACAGTGTGTTTGTGTCTTGAGATGTAAAAATCCACTCTGACAGTTAAGACATGTGATACAAAACCAAAGAACTCTATTAGGTCTCATAATTAATGTACAAGGATGTGGACAGATGTTTGAAACAACCAACATATCTTCAAAGGTCTTAATTTTCCATTTACAGTTGCAAAAACTCAGATCTAGAAAGCTGCTGACAGAATAGAGTTAATGGGTGTTGTTGAACCTGAAGAAGAAAGTGCGTGTAGACCAGGCAATGAGCCTTTGTTAAGAGTGAGATCTTGGACAGATGGTGGTAAAAGTTCGGTCCTGGAACTTGAATGGAGATGGGCAATCCTTTTATCCTTTTTTTTTTGAGGATGATAGAAATTTGGGGACCTTAGGGATAAACTTAGGGAGCAAACCAGGTGCTCTGACACGATGCTGAGAAATTAGAATGAACAACAAATATTTACTTTGTACTCCAGGTACTTGTGCAGTTTTATTGCCAGTTGGCATCTCAGTCATAATAGGACCAAGCTGGAAACATGAGCTATAGAGCAGACAAATTTTGGTGAGGCTGAGAAAGAAAATAAGAGCCAGATGAGGGCTTGCGTCTGATGCTATGCCAAGAGCCAAAGGATTATGTGAGCACTGAGGCAATCTCCTTCCTAGAGCTGTAAATGGGTATGTAAAGTTCTTCAGCAGAGAAAATGAAAGAAGACAACTGAAAAACATGACCTCACAAAAACGAACAACTGATGTTGCTCAGACAGCTGGGGACAAATCTGTACAATTGATTTGACAGCGTTATCGAATTGAACTGCTGACTTCTCTTGTTTTTAGGCTCTTGTGCTATTCAGCCTTACTGTTCCAGTCTGAAGACTTTCTGTTTTCTATGAAAAAAACCCAAAAAAACAACAAACCAAATGACACATATTTAATTATTGTAATTAAAGGACTATTCTCTTCTTCCCAATGTGTTATGCTGTCTTTTATCCCAAGCATCATGTTTCCAGAGGGACTGCACTGCAATGACAGCCTTTCTCCCCATCTCTTTGTGTTGATGTAAGTAAATACTATAGTGAATAGCAATAGCAAATCAGGCACTGGAAATGCAGAATATTATGTACAGTACAGTGGAGTGTGTTCCATGTCTTGTGGGATCAGAAGCAAGTGCCATTAACTCTACTCCTTGCAGAAATCCTTTATTTATGGTAAGTAGTGGGAAAGTCATTCTTAGGACTGTTGACAGGGCAAAAAAAGCAAGCATCTGAAGAGCAATATTTTAACCACTCTCAAAAACAAGTAAGTGAGCCATTGGAAGCCTGTTGTAAAGAGGAGTCAGTTGTAGCCTGTGGATAGTCCTGATCCTACCAAAAGAAAGGCATAAGACCAGGCCCCAGCTGTTCCAGTGTGGAGCCACTGAATAAACTTACATTTCGCTTTGCTGTTTTCCTCGCTAAACCAGCACATTTCAGTACTTCTCTAAAACATTTTTAAATCGAAAAATTAACCAGCAGTGTCCTCCCCTCCATCCTGTAAAGCAAAGGAACCTGAGACATATGAAGCTGATTTTTCACATTCTCTCAATTGCTTTCCCCAGTTTTCTTACACGGTATATTGGATCATATTATTTTATATTTTGTACATGCTTGTAGTAAGCACAGCAGTGCTGCCTACAAACATGAAACATTTTAGGTTTGTTTTTACAGTCTATCCCCTTCCTTCCCAAAGATCTGATGATTAACTAGCTGAGTTATAATGCTATTGCTACACATTCACAATTTCAGGATAAAAAGATGCTGATGAGATATCTAAATTGCCAAAACACAGATATATAGAAAGCAGGAAACTGCACCCTACAGAAAATCATTGTTTGTTGCTACAATATGGTATAGTGTATGCTTTCAATGATTTATGAACAATCATTTAATCTGCCTTCCCAGCCCTCTGGACCTGAATTAGTCTCTTGATAGCTCTGATTAACTTGGCCCCCTTCAGTCATATAATGCTAGTTTTGCTTGTAGATAAGCAGCTTTTGGTTCGTTTTATTTGGACTGTTTCCCACAAGCAGTATAAATGTGTCCTTAATGCTTCTTACAAGTTTGTTAATAAGATTAAAAGGATGATTGTAATATTTGTTGATTACTATCCAGTATACTGCTAATCCATTAGCGGTGAGGAAAGGGAAGTACACAGCATGGATTTGAACATAAATCTCAACCAGTAGCACTTGTTAACTTTCAGCAGCTTATGTTTTTTATTGTGCTCATTGCTAATTAAAATTCTTACACGGAAAGCTTGCTTCACCCCAGGCTTGACCTGCCTCATATGATGCACTGGGGTGGCAGTTTCCTTGAATTAGGGTACTTTGGGCATGTGACAAGTATTCTCTGACCACCTTCCTTATTGTGAGGCTCTAATAACTAGCAAGCACGCAAGAAGAGTATTAATGTCCTTTTTGTGTTAGTCCTCCTGTGTGAAAACATACTGGGCTTCAGTAGGAGGGAAATAAAGTTGGGACTATTTCTAATAATAGAGATGCCTTCCCATCTGGCAAGCAACCCTTTGAATTTGTTTCTCTGCATTTGCTGTCCTTTTCTTCTTTAGCTTTACTCTTTTCTCCTCCCTTTCCTTTTTTTCCTGTAAATGTTCCCTGACATATTTTTTTTTCCTACACAAAGTGATTTTTAACAAAATGTATTTAACTAGATTTTGACTGGGATATAGGAATGATCAGCTTACTTTTATGGGAGATACAACTGCTCAAATTCTTTCAAAACTGGGACCTCAAAAATTAGCTTGAGATTTGGGTCAAATGGTGCCACCTGCCAAAAGGCAAAAAAGGATCAATAATAATGGGTTTGTTAGTGTTGAAACTTAGAATTTTTTTCCCCAAATTATAAAAATATGATAGGGAAAACAGCAAAGGGTCATTTCTCTTCAAGCCTACAAACATCCCAATATCTATAGAGAAATTGTATTGATCTGGAGAAACTTGCAGAAACCTACCTACTTCTAGTCCTTCATGGCACACAGAGGTCTCTGAAGCTCTATTCACATTCCATTATGTTCTCTACTTGAAATTACCCCAGACCACTTCCAGGTTCTAAGACACCAGTGTGGAGCACACCTAGCTCCGTGTGGCTGGGAGCAGTGATGTCTCACTGGAGGATTCTGGTAGCAGCTCATGCACTCAGGGCAAAAGGTTGTGTCAGGTCATGGATAAGTCAAAAAAAGGCCTAAGCAATCCCCATTCTGACATACATATTAGTAGATGAACGTGGGTGATTGCTGGAAGCAAACCTTTTCCAGTATGACATGAAAAGAAGTAAGGGTGACTAGGAGGATTTTCCTCAGGCTCTAGGACAAACCCAAGTATTTCATTAAAGCCACAGCCTGAAAGATGAGTGAGTATACTAAATATACCACAACAGTCAGGGTGCCATTAGTCAATTCATAAGTATATATCTTGCCCAGCCTTGAGGCAGATGGGCAAGAGCATGAATCACCTGGGCCAACCCCTGTGGGCAGTTACACACAGTTATGCACTGCTGATATCAAGGGGAGTTTCTCTGTACCTTCAGAGAAGCCTGGGCTTCACTGCTCCTTCGCCTCCCTGACCCTTGAACGTGCACAACCTTGGCTTTTGCAGGGTATTAATGCTTGTCTGTGCCTGGCACAGAATCACCCTTGAACTGCTCTACTCATGCTGGCCATAAGAATGTAAGGACAACCTCTGTGAATCTTCAGCAAAGATTCAAGAAAAATCTCAGATTGAAGGGAATTGAATTACTGAGCCTCTGCTCTACATCATGTAAACAGTCAATTACTCTATTGCTCCAGATAGGATATCAGCAATCACTCTTCAGAATTCCCTTAATTTCAAGGAGGAAGCTCCTTTTTATGTTAAAATGATGTCAGAGTAATTTAATTTTTCATTAAATCTTGCATCGAGTTTCCGTTTTCAAGACTCATTTGGCTCCTGAAAGAAAACCCCAACACAATAAAATTTCAATCTACACATCAAAGGCAGAGCAAAATCAGAATTGTTCTTTAAAATATGATGTAGTCTTCACACACTGTCAACTGTAAGAGAAGATTTGCTATCTAAAATGCTAAAGTAAAGATGTAATAATAAACTGAATGCAAATCATCCTAAAGACTGCTTAGTCAACAGAGAATATTTCCTCTACAGACTTGATTAGCAAAGATTTTGTGGCAAATGAAAACAGCTAATTATTTTAGTTGTCCTTGAGCCAACTTGACTTTATTTAGCAAGGGCTCTATGAAAACATTAGTTTAACTTCATGTTATTGTGGGAAGCTGGAAGAATCCACAGGTGTAGGGTTTTCTTCTCTTGAAATAATTTTTCAGAGGAATGTACAGAATGTTAAATAACAGATGCAGACTTGTGATATTTCTATTATTCTTTGCTTTGTATGATTTCTTCTGTGTATTTCTATCTTCTTCTAGTTTTGGAGCAACACTAAAATATATAAAACAGAAAGAGATATTGAATCACTTTTTTTTTTCTTTTCTAGTGAACAGCATACACTGGAACTTTTCTGACCCTGGAATGCATATGAGCTACTTTAGTTAATGATCAGATTCAGTGCCTCAACTAAATTATGGGTCAGTCTATTATACTTATTACAACCACTGGGTGTCACTGTGTCTCTACAAATACGGCTAAAATGGGCTTGAGAATATATTAAGGAAATAAATCAGTTGCATATAATGCATACCATTATTGTGGGTTTTTATGGAACTGTCAGGTTGCTTATTCTCCCGTGTATGTGAAACACTTAAACCCCCCAAAATAATGAACAGCTAATGATAACAAAACTAGCAGCCAACTGGGAGATTGCCCTAGAAAAAAAGATCCCCCATATGCTTTTTATTCAATCTGTCACTGTGACTACTGGCATCAGCATGGGTGTAGTTCATTTTGTATTTCTTTCTTTGCCATGCACTGGCTACAAAAAAGGAAAGAAAAGCTACCACACATCTTGTCCAACCTCTTCCAGTACTGCATTATTAGAGCCTCATACCTTACTGAAGTTAGAGGCTGTTCTTAAAACATTCCTGGTAGCTATAAATATCAACCTCATCAAGGAATTCAGCCTGTAAACAACATGTGCTCCAGAAGGGAGTTCTTTCTTCTGTGAATATTTTTAAAAGATTGATTACGGCACATGACAGCTCAAAACTGATTTCCAACCCTCAGTTTCACCAACAGCTTTTACCCTGACCAAGAAAGCAAAGCCCAGGCTGACTTTCAGGCTCTGGACAGACCATTGAACATATTACTCCCCCTGAATGCTTCTCCAGCTCTTTAGGTTTCACAGGACAGAGTGCTGTTGTCAGTGAGGGTTACCATGCCCTGCCTGCAAACAAACCTCAGCAGCAGCAGCGCTGGAGCTGAGCTGTACTGGGCTCCTGCCAGCAGGGGCTGAGGGATTGTTGCAGGACTGACAGCAGGAAGAGAAGAGGCAGAAAGAGGTGCTACTGTCAGGGGAAAAGGGAACTTGCATCCTACTCACCAGGTTACTTTAAAGTCCTCATTGAAGAGTCCAAGCACGTGAGTGGCCTCTCAGTCTTTTCCCATAAGATTCTGCCATGTGTCACTGTCATGAGCTGTACACAGGCAAGGCTCAGAAGAAATACAGAATGGTAGTCCCTTGGCATCTGTGGACTTAACACCAGCATAAGTAAAAAGTATTGAGAGTGGCAGATTCTCCTGAGGATACAGGATACAACATTTCTTTAGTCTTGCTCTTATGGTTATCACAGAGCAAAGACAGAAAGTTCTGGTGCTTTTTTTCCCTTTGGGGTCAAATTCATGTGATACATTCATTTGTCTAAAGCATTTGTGAAAGAGACAGGCAGCTGTAGTTATCAGTGACAATATTCTGATTGACCAATCTCAGCAAAAGAGGCAGGAAGGTCAGTGTGCTGATGAAAACAGGGTAGAGAAGTACTGACTTCATGTGAGCCATATATATTTTGTCTCTAAAGCGTGAATAATCATTAGAAACAGTCTCCAGAGAAGAGCTGCAGCAACTAGGCAGCTAGCTCTGCCTCTGAGTCTGCTGCTGCCCAAGCAGTTGCAAAGGCTTGTGCCTTGAGGCTGTAAGTAAAACTGCCTAAAACTTCAGTTTTCATACTCTGAAGCAGGATATTTCCCTTCTGATTTGGAACAGAAACTACAGGCCATGTGATCCCCTGGCCAGATTTCTTTGGTCTTCTTACTTTGTTTATGTTTATGTTTTGGGGTGTTTTTGTTTTTTCCAAAAGGCAAGGAAGTTAACTTATCTCCTAGGGACTCCCCAGCAGATTTGCTGCTGCACCCCTGCAGCCAAGCACAGCTCTGTTCTGTAGCAGAGAGCCCTGGACACTCCAAAGCCCCCTCCTGTATCCTGGCTTTCCAGCTCCTAATCCCAGCCCAGGCAGCATAAAAACTACAGTGTCTACATTAGACACCCAGTCCCTCACTGAGGAGAGGGAGAGTCTTGTGATCCCCTGCATGAACTGAGGCTCTCAGAGCTCCTGTGCTCCATATTATCCTAGGTGGTCAGCAGGAAGGGAATCCTCCAGCTGTACAGGCAGGGGGCTTGAAATTTGGGGACCTCTAACTTTCAGCTAGCCTGAAGAGCAGACAGACCTGTGCCTTGCATGTTCTGTAAGTACAGAGTAAATCTACACAGGGCCACCGCCGGTCTGCCCTTAGCTCACCCTCTGTCAAAATTCTAATTTGATCACTCAAGCCTCCAATCAGGTCTATACCTGTGGAACCAAGATTTATGAAGAACTCTCTGAGGTGCTTCTTCCCAAGTTTGTGATAGCAACAGCCTCATCCTCCTGCCTGACACCAGGCAGAGACAGGTGCTCTTTGGATGGAAATGAGAGGAGCAGTCCTGCTGCTACCAGGATGGAGCCTATGACACTGGATCATTTCTGCCTGGTCTTCTATCAGGAGTGCTGAGCAATGGGCCTTGCTCTCTGCAGGCAATTAGGGGGGTTTCTTCTTGTCAAGTGCTCTCTTTTGCAAAACCACCTTCTGTTCACAAACTGTAAACTTTGGGTCTTCAACTCCTTCCAACTCAACTCATTTTAAGCTTTGCCAGGGCCAGCCAGAGCTTTAGAGGTTTAAACACAAACTCCTGAACTGCCCTTTACATGAATTGTCAGAAAGGAAATAAAACTGTGATTTGGAAAAAGTTTATTGAAACCAACCTATTTCCAAAGAGTATGTTGCTTTTGACAGGTCAGCATTTTGCAGTGACAATACATTCTGTCCTCAAATTCCTGAACGATCAGCTCCAGTCAGGTCTCTGTTCTGGTTCAGTGATGGCAAAGAGATCATCCAGTCAGCAAATCTAGTTTTGTAAATGTTCTTTTCTCAAGCTGTGAGTTTCTACTTTGTGAAGGGTCTCGCCACTACCTTGAAGTGCAGTTTGCATTTCAAATATCCCTTTGTTGAAGAGAAAATCACAGGATGCTGAGAAAGAGGAACACCAGAGGCATACGTTTATGAGATCATTCATTCAAATGCAGCCAACTGCAAGTGTTGATGGCATTTTTGGAAAGGAGGGTTAAAGTGATTACCTTAAGCCAAATAATAAGAAATCAGAGTGTTTACACGCTCCCTCCTCCATTCTGCGAATACAGAAGCAACATCTGTGGGTGTATATCTTTTTGTTTAAAGTAAATTGGGACTGTAAGGTAGGAAATGACAGAACTAATAAGAATTTGCTGACCTTTAACTCATATGCTATGATTAAATTGGCATATGCCCAAATACCCAGCAGTTAGAGACAATTGCAATACAGCTAAGAGGGATCTTTACCAGAAGGATCTCTTCAAATATTTAGAATCCCTGTGTGCAAGATTCCTCTGAGGTCTTACTTAGTTTACCATCTTACACATTCTTTTATCAGCTATGTTTATTTTCTATCCCACTATTGCAACTCTTAATGATGTGGCACAGACTATATCCAGTTTCCTACCACTAAATCCTTTTTTTCATAGGCTAATGTCAGAGTGTTCTCTGATTTTTTTTTATGTAACCACTTTGAATTGTGGTACCAGACAGATGCTGTGATTTTGACACTGCAGTCCTTAGTGCTAAGATTGCCACCAAGGGCACGGATGCAGAGGTTCTCAGATTATGTTGATTTGCACTAAATTGAGTGTCTGAATTATATGAAGTGTTTCCTGTTTCATAAAGGCCTATGGGTGATACTGTTGAATCAGCAAGATCCATCAATACTAACATTTTAATCCTCTGTTTCAAGTGACCGATAAATTTAGATTCAAAAATCATGATCCAAATTGGCCTCAGAAATGGTTGGTGTAAGGCACAGCAAAATGTAATGAGACTTGTTTTTCAAGGCTATTTCTGGTTTTCATCTTTGCTTAGGAAATAAAAAGTTGACCAGAGGGGGAGAGACAATGCATTCTGGAAATATCAAACAGGAATTTGGTACCATCAAACTTAACCTGGTTGTCACTTAGATTTATCCTCAAAGTGAGACTGAATACAAACCTCTAACCTCTAATCATGATGCAGATGAAGTCCCAACACTTTTCAGTCCATTTTTAAGCAACTTGGAACACTGTGACAACTGTAGAAAACCACTGCATGCCAAGGAAACTTGTTAAAACATGCATACTTTTGATCACTTGAGACAATTAATAAAGGGAATAACAAACACCTAGACGTGGGACTTAAGGTGAGTCAAGTTGGTAATACTTATATTTACTGACCTTATAGTGAACTTTACTGAACTGTGCACAGACTTGCACCATTTGTAAGATACAGTAGTGGCACAAATCTTGGTGGATCAGGCACTTCCAGGCCTACTCTTCAATCAGCTCTGAAGAAAGCAGCTAAGGATGAGAATTCTCTTTCTCTGGCATTTTGTACAGACACAAGCTTTGTTCTGAGCTTCATGGTTACTCTTGGGTGTGTTTGCCAAGCTCTGTGATACAGGGATTTACCACAAACTTCTTTACAGGTCACTTAGGACTCTCTAAAGTACGTAGCATGTGGGCAGCTTATTGCTTAAATTTTACATGACTCATGCAAATAAAACTGAATAATAACAGTATCCCTTGAACTCCATAAACATGGAGGACTTTCAGATACAGTTAAAATGGTGCACAAGCCAGAAGTATTATTAAAACTGATTCATCTAAGGACTGTTTTAGCCTGAGAAGCTTGCAGCTGGTTTATGTCAAGGTTAGAGTGGCTGCAACATCCTGATGAAAACAATTTAAGCCTCCCTTATTCATTTTTCTACTGTATTATAGCTGTCATCAGTGTATAGACCCAGAGCTAACCTCAAGGATATCTTTGAAAAATAAAGGTCAACTTGATTTTATAGGTTTTGGTTAAACAGTTAAAATCCCCTGTAAAATGTCAGGGGCTATCTAGATCTTCAGCTCAATGTAAATTCAGAGGATTGCCATAGAAACAAGTGCCTACTTTTTATACTGGAAGAAACTAATGAATTGCAGCAGTGAGTTAAATAATTTAGAAGATGAGTATGGATGGCTGCTTAACTCTCAAGCAGCAAGTTTTTTCTATTTATAGGAGAGTTTCCTTCCCCCCCCCCCCCCTTTCTCTCTGTATGAATTTTAATAATTTACTTATTCACTAATAAGGTATTCCATGAGTTCATTAAGCACAGTGCCCCGCTCTACACCAACCCATTGAAAATGTGAGTTTGGGAGACTCTCTTCTGAGGACAAATGAAGAGGGTACATAAAGAAGATGATCAGTTTGAGGGCAGAGGCAGTGATGTTGGCATGATGGCATGCATGAACAGTTCTGTGACCAATTTATCAAATGTAGTGTGATGACACAGCTGCTTGACTGACAGTTCCATTGCAGAGTCTGAGATGACACTACAAAATTATCCCTATGCCTAGAAATAAAAGGGCAAGTTGAATGTTGATTCAGTTAAATAGTTCCAGGAAGGGAATAGTTCACTGGGAGAAAGAGCAGTTGCAATGCAGAGGATCCCATTTGAATGAGGCATCCCATTTGAATGAGGCAATGTGTTACTGGGTGTGTGATGTCTGAGCTGAAAGTAGGACATGGGCAAAACCTCTCATCATGTTTGAAAGGGGCACATAAAGACACACTGTCAAGGCCAGGTGTTTAGACAAGCAGCAAGGTCCCAACGGCAATGACAATTCTGGGGACCAGCAAGTTTGCCAAATTTATTCATTTCAGTAGTGGTTGATTAAAAAAAAACAACAACAACACAAAAAACCCCAAACAAAAGAGCAACTATATAAAAATGAGAACTCTGACTGAAAAAAAACCAAAACAAAACACAAAAAGGGGCAGCTAAAGAGTAAATGTTGGCTGTTAACATCAAGAGTATTTATAGACAGTATATCAAAGGCTCAGAAGGATGGCAGGACTTCTACCACACAGACTTCAAATATAGCAACACACTCCACTCTGAGCCCAGGAAATCAATTCACATGATTTAATATCAGGTTGATGGAAGGTGTTTGAAGTAAGAAGACAGGCTTTCAAATATCTGAGGCTACATTAAAAGGAAGAAAATGGAAAATTATATAAAAACTGGCAGGTTAACTATAAATGCATATGAAAGGTTGGAAAAGAGCTTGAGGAAAACTCAGAAAAGACATAAAATATCATAGAGATTCTTGTTCAAATAGATGAAGAATAAAAAGTCAGCCAGAAAGTCTGCAGGGCAATTGATGGCCAAGCATGAAAGGGAGAACTCTGAAAACATAAGGTCAGAGTAAACAGTGAAAAAAAATTATACCTATGCTTTCTTTGGAGACTTTGGGAACATTTCCTCATCAGACTTTTTCTTCCTAGTGGATGAATCTGAGGATGTGTCATGAACTGAGTTGTCAGTGGAAGTGAAACTATCAACAAAGTGAGTAGTAACAGATCACTGTACCCAGATGTGATACAGAGTAGAGTTGTAAAGGCTTGCATGCTGAAATAGCTGAACTGTTACATATAACATCTTGTTTATAATCACCTCAATACCAGCTGAAAGGAATTCCTTAAATTTGTCAGAAATAAGAATTCAAAACCATTAAAAACACCAGCTAAAGAGGTATATTCTCTGCAGTGGTAGAGAACATAACTGGTGAGCTGAAAAAGGGGTTAAATGGTGAAGTGGCAAAATTTGCTGATGCTATTGTATTGCTCAAGGTAATCAAACTGAAAGCTGACTGCAGAGGGTGCAGGAGATCCCCGTGATGTTAAGGCAGTAATAGAACAACAAATGAAATTGGGTGCACAAGCGTAAACTAATGCCTGCAGGAGAAACAATCCTATATACATGTTACATTCAGAAATACTTTCTGTCACTCAGGAGATTTTGAAAGGTGTCCTCTACTAATGAACAATTAAGCTGCTAAAATACTGGAAATCATTTGGAAAAGAGTATGGCATGACTCCACAGTGGACACAGAACTTGAAAACTCTGTGCATTTGCAGTGCCATTGTCTCAAAAAGTTTATAGTAAAAATAGAAAGGGCTGCTGAAGCCAGAAAAGCAGCTTCCCTGAGAGGAACAGCAGGGAACAACTGGGATGCTGTGATAGACTTCTGCAAAGAGAGTAGCAAAGAAAAGACGAACATGAGTTGTCCCCTGCGTTTTCTAATATAAGAACTATGGATATCAAATAGACTTAGCAGGTGACAGACTCAAAACAAATATAAAAGAGGACCCTTCACATGATGCACCAGAAGTCCTTAAATTCTGGAACTGACTATACACCACCAAAACATCACTAGATACCTTCCCTGTTCTTATACTTGGATCCTTCCAAATATAAGAATAAGGACTCTCCTAAGACTTGGAGACTTAGCAGTAGGATGCTATTCTCTTGTTCTAGGAGAAGGTTGCTATTCTCAAACCATAATACAAACTAATTTCATTCCTCTCCTTTCCATTTTCTGAGTTTATTTGTTAAAGGCTCTTATCACATCAGCAAAATATACAAGGACCTGGAATTGAACCACTGCAGTAAGAGCTTCCCAAGAAAACTGGGGATAAATAGATAAGTTTAGTTTCTGCTGAACTTTAAGCAGGTCATTTTGGTAAACACACATCTCCATAGAGAAAACATCCCTTTTAAGGGAGAACAGTGTTAGATTACAGGCTATGTGACACCATTTTTCCACATTCCAGTTAATGTTCACACAAGCTCTTCCTCACAGATGTGCCATTTCGCCTGACACTTACTGTGTGTCATGCACTGGCCTGAAAGCAGTAGGTGAAAGGGACATGGCATTTAAAGAAACTGTTCCCAGCAGCGTTGTCATGATCTGCAATCACATGGAAATCGCTACCATTTATTTACAGTGGCTTGGTTAAAGATCTGTACCCGGCCCAAGGGCACAAAGCAGTGACCTAAAGTCTTAAATAGAATTCCACTTGAAATAAAATAAAACAAAGGAAATATGCCACAGTGATAATATTTGAAAGATCTGCTGAGTTGCAAAATAAACACTGCCTCTATTTATCTGGCTATCAACCCATGGAGAACATGAAGCAATTTGTCATGCTGGAATGGTGATACTCATGAGCATCTTTGGGATCACTTAACTCACATACAAGAAAACTTAAAATGGGAAGACACAAGATCAAAACCATCCCTTTTCTAACTTGGCATTATAGTCAACACTGAGTAAATAATAATTTTCTTTTCATTTCCCTGTGGTCATCAGTCTTATTTACCTCAGAAATTCCAGCTCTTCTCAATATTAATGTAATATCTGAAATAATCTTGTAATGTGAACTAAGAAAGGATTTTTGATTATTTGCATATTTTTAAAAGGCATTTACAAATGAGATTGATTGGTTTAAGCAGCTACATTTTAAAGCATATATGATGTGCTGTAAGGGTAGCTGGGAGACAGGGTGTATGGGTTACAGCCATTGCCCTTTGCAGATGTGATAAATAGGCTTGGGAACCACATATAGCTGTATGTGGTACATTCCATATGGAGCTCCATGGTACATTCCATATGGAGGTCTGGAGGGCAGAGGAGGAGTGGGTGTGCGGCATTTGCTCCCACTTGCAGTGCCTGCCACATGGAGCACACCAGCCACATCCCTGCAGGTCTCAGAGCAGCCAAGGGCTGGCCCTGGCAGCCTGATGGGAGAGCTGTACCTGCCAGACAGAGCAAAGTACCCACGGAGATGGGTGCTTGAGCTGCCAGTCAGGCCCAGGATGTGCCCTGACTCTCTCCTTTAGGATGTGCCTGATCCCATTGCCAAGTCAGACCCTGCATTCGTACAAGAGGAGCATGTCTGGGTTCAGATATGGCCCAATGAACAACACAGTTGCACCCATGATTCTGGGGAATTTCTACCTAGTCCTCCTTCTGGATCATGTTTCAGACTGCCCAGTAGGTGGGTGTGAAAGTGCTCACTTTTTGGCACTAGAACAGAAGCAACCACAGCTATTCCCAACCACCTATTCAGATACATAAAATCAAGTCAGAATAACAAAGCAGTTCCTTGATTTTGTGTATCCTTGTGCTGCCTCTACCACATGCTTCCACATTTTCAGCAAATGAGGTAGGAGTGCTCCAAACACTCTCAGTCTGCCATGCACACCACCGAACATTGAACAGAAATGTTGCAGACAAAGCAACAGATAAAACTCTTAGAGATTCAGTGCAGTGCTTACCAGCAATGAAGAAACAAATCCATGATGTATAAATAGAAACACTGCCTATAATCTGGCAGAAATAATTTTAGCATGTTTTCAAGTGGACAGAAGTATGCAAACATTAACAATATGCACGGAGAATAATATTCAGGGACTAGTATGAGGGGAAACAGCGACTGGAGTACTGTCTGAGTGTATTTTCTGGGGTTACAGAGAGGGTAACGAAGCAAATGGCCTGGTTCTCAGAGGGGAGCAGCATGAGGAGTTGCAAAGGGACTCCATTTTGTATCCATGAGCAAAAGGAAGAAAATTATCCAGAAACAAAGGATAATCTACTTAGCACTGAAATCCTATGCCATCAACTATTCCTGTAAATTCAGTGGCCTTTTGATGAAGCCCTTATGTATCCAGAGCAGGGAAAAGAAAAGCAATAACCAAGAGAAACACTTTGAAAGGTGACTTAGTTATCTCTTTGGAGGATTTAAAGAAATGGTGAGGAATGAGACCAAGGCAATGACCTTGTTGAGTGTACTGTCTTCTTTACATAGGCTTCTCATTAGAACCAAATCTTTGGTCTGAAACAGTAGGAGTCAGCAGGATAAATGTACTGTAAGAAACACATTTTCATCCAACAGTTCAAAAGCCTCATTAAAAATGGTAAAGCTTAATCTGTCCTCTGTGGGCTGTAGCAGCAGACAGCACGGGTGGGGCCTCTGTGCAAGTCTTGGCTGCCTGTTTTTTTAGGGAGCTTGAATAAAGATATTTATTCCTGGAAGAAAATAGGTCAATTATTTTCTATGGCAACTGGAAAATAAACACACAAACTGGCAGCAAAACATCTATCCTCTGGTTGTTGTTTTTTTTTTAAAAAAAGACCAAGTAAAAGGTTACTTTGTAATATTCATTGCTAAACTATTTATTCAGTTAAATTCCATGTTGGCTTTTTACAGCCTTGCAGAGCACACTCTGCATTGCTAGGAGCTGATGGGATGAGCCTCAAGAACTGCTGTGAAAGCTGAGTTTGAGCCTGAGCCTGAGCCTAAGCCAGATCTAGGCCACTGCTGTCACTGAGTGGGGAGAACTTTCACCTGCTCATGCTGCAGGAAATGTGGATCATGAGCACTGTGTCACTTCTAGCAGGATTTGTGTGTGCATAATTTGTATATAAATTAAATTCACATCTTAAACAATGTCAGTACTGCTGGGTTGTTGAGGTCAGAGGGAAGATACTTCCTGACTTCCCTTGTCTCTGCAGAAGCCAGCACTACTTGCTTTCAACAGAGCAGCCAGCCTGCTGTTCATTCATTTCTCTTAAGCTCCAGCCATCTTTGTTTCTGTAGTTATGTTCTTCCTTCCAAAAGTCAGAGGGTTTCCTCAAAGGGAGGAAAGGAGCCTCCTGGCTCTTTCCAAAAGAAAGTTGACTGACTTCTTCACCATCTTTTTTCCCTTTAACAAAAGGAAGCCTTAGCCCCTCTCAGGCCATTTTGGACTCTCCATTGTACATCTCCCTGCCATCCTCTCTTCCTCTCTGTTGTCAGTGGGTGACATGCCATGCACTGATTGTGCGAAAAGACAGGTAACATTTACCACTAAGGTCTATACTTGTCAGCTGAGTCTCAGATTCTTGACTCTTATATAAACTTGGAGTAATCTAAAGGATCTGATTTGTGGTATTCACTTCAAACTTGGAGTCAATTGATAAAGCTTTACAGGAGTAGAGCTAATATGGGAAGCCAGCCTATCTTCCTCTTGGGATAACTCAGAGTTATCTGAGTTATTTCAAAACAAAAGGGTTTAAATTGTGGACTACAACTGAAGTTTGGTTTTATAAAATAGTAGTATCTTTGAGGGCCATGAAAAAGAGGTAGTAGTAGTGACGTAGTAGGCACGGCACTGAAATAGAAAAGTATGAAAATTCTCAAAAATATCTTCACATTCCCCAGGAGCACAGAAGAAAACTTGCTACTGCTACTACGACCACATTTTCATCTAAGCATCTGTTAGATCAGGATCTCTGTAGATCTGCCAGTCAGGAAGAAAAATTAGTAACAGATTTAATCACACATCTTCTATGCAACTTGATTTACAAGAATGTACAAATCACACTTTGACCGCAGAAAAAAGTTAAACAACCTGTGACAGCTTCTTCACTTGCCCCCTCAAGACTCTTTCTGCCAAAACCTTAATCCACAAGCCACCTTTCCAGTTTCCCACAAGCCTACACAGCACCTCTGTTCAGGTCATTGAAGCTGCTTTTTCTCTCTCTTCCAGTGTGTGGTCTCACTCCTCCTATCCCCGAGCCATATCACACACACACAAGCACACAGACACACACACTCACATGCACTCATACATACTTTTCCTAGAACCTCATGCAGTCAGAGTATCTCTGCTCAGGGTGTTCAAATTCCTGAGCAGCTTTGTCTTGCCTTTATTTTGTGTTGAGTATCTAAGAATGCAAGAGTCTCAGGGTCAGAAAGAGAGAGAGAAAAATCCAGCCTTGATCCAGAGACTGTAGTAACAGAGATCCTCAGCTCTAAAGGTGGGCAGATACGTGTTCTAGTGACAGTTTTCTTGAATTATTTTTCTCTCATCCATCAAAAAACCCCCCTGAGATTAGCTCAGTTAGCTAAAACTTGGTGCTAATAACACCAAAGTCATGGGTTCAATGCCCTGTATGGGCCATTCACTTAAGGGCTGGTCTTGACAATCCTCGTGGGTCCCTTCCAAATTGGAATATTCTGTGATCTAATACAAATTAAATTACAGGTGCACTGTTTATTGCACCCTTTTTGGTGTGCAGAAAGAGATTTCTCTCTTTTTTGTTTGAGTGCTTTAAACAAGGGAGCAGAATCAAGACCTCTCCTTGCTTGCTCTGAGTTGACAGGGCACTATTCCTCCCCAAGTTCCTGGCATGGCCCAGCAACTCAGCCCTCCCCTTAGAAATGGAACATGTGACAATTGTAGACATCTTCTGAGCATATTTTTCAAAGAAGGTCTGTGAAGGATCATAGGTAAAGAGGCATGAAGAGCTAGGTAACAACAGCATTACATTCCCAGATTAGGTTGCTTCTAAACATGTACAGTATCTACCTTTAGGTATTTAACTTTTGATCTCTAGGTACTTTTGAGATTAAATATTTTGAGGCAGTAGGTTTTCTGGACCTCCTTCTTGAAATTCCTGCCTATATACAGTGTAGCTAAAGTTTACACAGTTCTGTACAATGCCTTTGGTTCTGATACTGCTTTTCAGTCAAAATAGAGCTGTTTACTTCAGTGATACTAATCTTTATTTTTTTCAATTGAAAGGAATTAGCAGTGATCCCAGAAGCTGTGAGCCACTGGAACATAACTCTAATAGGCTCTTACCCCTGGCTAATCTTAATAAACAAATATGCCAAATAGTACTTAGGTTTGGAGACCAAGACTGCTTTCACAGTTGCTCTCCACTACAAATACTGCACAAACTTCTATCAGTACAATACATCTCTCTGAAAATAAACCAAACATAAAACTTTTTCTCAAATATCTCCTTTACTGACAAATTTTTTGGAAAAAGTATTTTGTTATAAACATGAGGTTTTGTCTTCTCCTTTCTCATTTCTGCCATCAAAATTTCCATTTTGTTTCTTATTTTCCACTTGTGAAACTCACCAGAACCAATGCTGTTTCCAGAGACAATGCTACTCATGACTTTGCTTAAATTAGAGTTCAGTGGGGAGAGAGAAAAATTAGACAACCTGACTAGCTCTTGCAGTTTCTAATAGCCCATATCCCATTTAAGCCATGACTGCCTTATACTTAGCAGGCATAAACTTCTTGGGCAAGAGAGGAAGTATGGAGTTTTTTCCCTTCCTGTTGGTTTTCATTATTTCTTCTACTGCCACAGCTCCACTACCCTTCCTGTTCCCAAAACTGTGATTTGGTGGCATCTCTGAGGAGTCTGAGACAAGATGGGGAAAAATGTTGTGCAAGAATATGGCAAGAATGGCTGATAGGAAGTCATTGAAGAAGAGGAGAAGAATTAAGCTTTGTCACTACAGCTGGCTGAGAATAATAATGCAGCACTGAGAATAATCCAATGTTCCATGTCCAGACTGTTCCAGAGTAGACTACATGCTTGTCATAGAGAGGCAAACCCTGTCCTCCTCCCTAGTCACCATGTTTTCCTGAGTAGACATTTTAGATATGTAAAGTGGCCTTCAAATATGGATAAAATTATACTTGAGAAAGAATATTTCATGTCAACAAATGAAAAATTTGAGGTTTTCACATGTGAAATGTGTATTTTAGTGTTGAAAAACACCCTGCAACTTCCTAAAGATTCAGAGTACTGGAGGGTTAATTAATTGCCCATCCAGAGTGAAATTCTCTCTGCAGGCTGGTGTGAAGAGTTTTAAACATCTACACACGAGTTTTCATTCCCAAATACAAAGAAGAACAATGAATGTGGCTTATTACTCACTTTAGTGAGTAATTACCACACAGTGGTAACAAAAGGCATTTGGGGAAGACAATGCAAGTGACCACTAAGCCTATTTTTGGTCAGTGTATCTGCAGTATTGAATAAATCACTCCATTTGGTTTGATTTGCTGGCCAGGCACAGTGCTAAATGTTAGTTTGTTCCCAGCAGCTCCTTAATACCTTCTAAAGCAAAACTGGGATGTGAGATTGAGCACAGTGGTGCCAAGTGAAAACCCAGGGCCAAATGCTCTGTGCTCTGTGTGACATTTGTCTGCTCAGGAAGGAATCTGCTCCCATTTCTGAACAGTGTGACAAAAAAGAGGCACTGGCACGGGTGCTGGGTTTGAGCAAGATGCTAACTAGTATCTGGAAGTGGAGACAGAGGAGACAGGGAAAGAGAGTAGAAGTTTGGGTGGTGCTCATCTGTCTATCACCCATCAGAAGAGACTTCCTGAGAGCAGCGTTACAGGGTTATGTTTTACTTGGCTGAACTGAGCGTTCCATCAGGTCTCTATTTATTTGGATTCTCTGATACTTTGATGAGATGCTAGAAGCCTCAGGAAATTAAAATGAGCCATATTTTTAGAGCAAGCAACATCTTTCTTGTCAGCCTTCTACCAGCTTCTCCCCAAGCTCCTGAGAGAAGGAACAGGATGTACAGCTGTCTGAGTGGGCTGCTGAGGTCCAGCTGCTTTATACATATGAGGGCCTGTCTTGGAGAAAGCAGAGACATCAGTCTACCCTTTTAGGGGAGTAAGATAAAGTTCAATGAAGCCAATAGATAATGCAGGGAAGAAAGCCATTTTGCTATTCAATGGGTCCATATTTACTTTCAGGCTCATGTAGCTTAAATCTAAATCACAAATTTTGTTTGGAAACTTTTTGCCAGCTGGTGCAGACAGAGTATATTTACAAATATGCAAGGAATTCCACATACAGGAGGAAATGAACAGAGGTAAAATTGTAATATTTGAGGAAACAGCAAGTTTAGGGAAAACAAAACCCATTTATACTCTGTTAATGGAATATATATAGTTTTTCTTCAGGGAACTGGCAAGTTAGCCCATTTACAGATAACATGGTATTTCCCAAAATGCATTCTCCTCCATGTGAAAGCATTACCTTGGTGAGACAAAGATTCATATTTTAGCAATGCCTTGTTTATATTGAACACTTATAGTTTTGTAAGACTAACACAATGATTTATCAATGGCTCTGAAATACTGTAAACATGTCATCCAGAGCTTCTACATGCACTACCTGGGATCTCTAGGGTTGGATCTGACTAACTGAATTGGTATTTACATTTGTTAGGAGAGAAGATGCTGATGTGTTTCACATTTCTAGAAACATTACTAGATGTGGCAAGCAAAGAAAGGACTCATGTTAAAGGGAGAAAAAAGGGATCAAATTTGATTACTAGTCACAGCAATTTATTATGAAGTCCTATCTGCCATATGGAAAAATACGCTCCCTCTTAATACTATTGATTCTACATCCAGAAAGAAAACCATAACACAGCCTTCTTTATTGATTTATTTTCTTTCTTTCTTTTTCTCTCTTTCTCTCTCTCTTTCTCTCTTCATTTTCTTTCTTTCTTTCTTTCTTTCTTTCTTTCTTTCTTTCTTTCTTTCTTTATTTCTTTCTTTATTTCTTTATTTCT
>JAWWLZ010000118.1:34249610-34277017 GCA_035041345.1 Poliocrania exsul
GTAATCAGGCATTGGAATGGGCTGCCCAGAGAGGTGGTGGATTCACCATCCCTGGAGGTTTTTAAACTGAGATTGGAGGTGGCACTGAGTGCCATGATCTGGTAAAAGGACTGGAGTTGGACCAAGGGTTGGACTTGATGATCTCAGAGGTCTTTTCCAACCCAATTGATTCTATGATTCAATGATTATTATTTATTCCAAAAATAAACAAGGGTTTGTTTTTATATTTCTGTCCATATTATAATCACTCCTACAGTTTTGTTCTGTCTGTACGCATATATCAATTGAGACAGGAATAATCAAATGCAACCTAACAATGAATGACAGACAAATCTTTTGCTCTTGTATTAATTTCTAATTTCACTTCCACATTGATGGGACAGTTATTAGACTAAAGATACTTTACTAAACAGAACCGTAAGAAATATATGAAAATGATGTAAAATAACATTGAGGTTTCACTATGATGGCACCAGAAAAAAGGAGTAACATAGTTGTCCATAAATCCTTAATTCCATCCCTTCATATCCATACAGTACCAATAATTAGAAGCTGATGTATGGTTTTTTTCCCACAGGACTTCTATTTCATTCAGCATGGTGTATCATTACATTTGTCAGTGACTTCTCTAAAAATCTCATTAGATCCTTGCTGGCCTTGAAAGACATGGAACTATTGAAAAGAAGCTCATTTTTCCTGATTTTTCACAGCAGCACCCTGCCAAACCCTTTGTGAGCTGGGCTCCTGAAGCTCAGGGTGGGGTCAAAATCTTTGTTGGAGCCTTCAATTTACATCTAATTAAGTCTATGAATAAGCAACCCTTGCCTTTTGCCTGCCATAAATGCCATGCTCTTTAAGGCTTTCAATTGTCACAAATTCACTGCTGAAACTAGTGCTGAGCTATGAATGTCTGCTTCAATAAAACATACATCCCAGCATCTACTGGCAGAATAGATATAGCAGTTTTCAGCACTGATTACAGCTGCTATGCTCTAAGAAATTGTCAGCACTAACCTTTTCCCATTGTTGGGGCCTCCTTTCTGCTCCTTCTTTGCTCCTTTGATAATTTAGCAGCAGTGCTAAAATTATTTATATTAGGATTTTATACTCATGTGTATCATAAAGTAAATGTGCTCCTCATTTATATGCAAATTTAGAGACAAAGTCGATATTATATTTCTGCCATTCTTGCTCCTGATTGGAAATCTAATTGTAAGGATTCAGCACTAATAAAATTAGTACAACTCTCAGTGCTTTCAGTTCTTAATTTTTTTTAACAGTCCTGCAATATCTGTTGTTGCATGAGATTCTCAGCTGCTGCAGTAAGGATATTTAAACACTGCAGATGTTTTCATTATAGAAAAAAGAAGTGATGAAAATTTCACTCAGTTCAGCTTTGAGGGAAAAATTTCAAAAATGCAGACTCAAAATGTTGACAGCACGAAACATTCAAAGAGAACCAGAAATCCATTAATACTTTTGGATTGTCATTTTATTTAAAAGCCAGTTTTGGTTTTTGGAGATCTGCCTCATGTGTTATAAGAATGCTTGATATATGACCTTTTATTGTGAAACATAAAGCACTATAAAGCAGAAGGGAAAATTAATTGAAAGATAGCAATAAAAAGAACTTGAAAATGTTACTGCAAGTCAGGAAAATATTTTTTCCTAGAAGAACAGGGGAAAAAACCCAAACCTTTTATCACATTACTTAGGAAGCAGGATTTGGACTGCTTTGACATCTGGTCTGATGCCACACTGATTTCAGTCCCAAAAGAACCCTTTTGTGAAGCTATATGGGAGAGGAGCTACAGTCTGCTAGGCAGCTCGTTTTGAAAATGGCAAGCAGATATTTGCTCATTGCTCTTGAATTTTTCATATTTTCATTCTATTCAGTATTACCAAACAAAATGATAAATGACAGCTACTTATATCCTACATTTAACTTTCTGTCATAAAGCTGATGACAATGTAAGTAAAGTCACCTTGACAGATATCAGACACCCATATATTCCTAATTAAATTATCTGATTTTTTCCTGATCCCTAATTTGCCATTCAGCCAAGAACTAATTTTGCAGCTTAGCACTGTCAGACAAGAGTATGATGATGACCTCATGTTCTTTCATCTTGTCACTGACCTTATACCAGAATCTTGTGGATACTTCTATAAGCCCTGAGAGCTCAAATATTCTTAAGATATCTGTTTTCTGACTGCATGAGCAGATAAAACAATGAAAAATTGAGAGAAGAAATCTCTAATTTGTACAGTCACCCAGCCAAAACTGGCTATCGTATAATCTGAGGCAATCTTACCTTCTGAAAGAAAAATCTTTAAGGATTGTCACAGCTAATCTTCGGGCAGCACCTTTAGAAGCACAGGAACTGCATCCATCCATCCCCCTGCAACTGACAGGGTTAAGTCAAGGCCCTCTTGTCGGAAGATCCCTGGAATTCAGGAGCAAGAAGCTCCATAAAGAAACAATTTTGACAACCAAAACCCAAAGAAAAAGCAGTGATCTGGAGGGATTAAATCTGGCATGATCATGCCAGAAGAAGCAAATTTAGACATACTGTACAAAGCTAAGAATAATTAGTAGAAAGGAACATTTGTCTGACCCAAATGGCAAATAAATTAGATTGGACTGACATACTGTAACACAGATGTGTAATTATTGTGTTGTCTGAAAAAAGGAAAGAAAATTGCTAGAAACATCAACTTTTCTGATAGCAAAAATGATGAAAAATAAACATGCATGATATTACCTCTAAAAAATCTTATTAACATTCTGTGTACTCTCAGCTCTGAAGGTGTTCAGGCAAAGACAACAGTGGTCCTGGCCTTTGCATTACTATCATTTTTAAAATGGCATTTTCAGGCAAGACCGTGCATAGCAACATGGTTCTCCTTTTTCATGTATTGCATATGGTAGAATCAGAACCAGTTAACTCTTCTGCCATGTATTTATTTCATAATAAATACTCCTCTCCCTGTACTACTTCGTGACAGTCAGGGAATGTCCTCTTTGATCCGCATTTAGTGATGTCTCTCAGAAACACAGTACTGTTTGTATGGCACAGTCAGAGCATCAGTGGGAAGGGCATGGACTTCTCTGAGCAATTTCTCTTCTCTGCATCCTCACAGACAGAACTTGTCAAAGGCTGTTGCCAGAGCAACTGAAACCTCTCACAAAATAGCATTTCTGATGTGAGACAGCTGTGCCCCTGTAAGATAGAAAAACAACTATGTTTAAATGGCTAGTGTTGAAGTAACTGGTTATGAAAATGCCATACTATGATAAACAGTAGTAAGAAATTACAGTTTCATGGTTGGTGGGGTCACCTCTTGTAATGCTGCTTTCCTGATAAATAGAAAAATAATCTGCAAGACAGTGTTTATGAGGAGGCTTTTAGGATGGATGAAAAAAAGCTGTTGCTATTGCAAGACTAATGACTCAGCTATGGGACAAGTTCAAAGGACTGACTGAAAAGCATCACGGATTCCTCATCAGTTCCCTATGCATCTGTCTAGGGAGCAAGAAGGGGCAGGAAACCAAGCCATGCAGAGCCTGAAGAACAGCAAGAGAAAAGAGGTCTTTGGGTCTTGAAATTGAAGACTATGAGTACGCTTTACTGCATTTCTATAGATGCTAAAAATAGCACTTTCATGCCTGTTTCTTTTCCTGTTTGACTTAGCATGCAGAGCAGCTCTTCAGTGAGGAAGCAGCTCCCTTTCAGTCTGTCTCCCAATCACTGATTTATTTATTCTGTCTTTTTGTTTTGTTGTTGTTTGTTTGTTTGTTTGTTTTGGTTTTTGGTGGGTTTTTTTTATTTGGGCTCAGTTTCTGAAATTGGTGAAGATGTTTTTTAACAGAAGGTTAGGGAGAAAGAACATATATAAGCTGAGTTATAACATATACGGCAAGTTAAGTGGCATTGAGTTATTTGAGCAAGCTGTTTTCCATCCTCAGATGGCACAGCTTCTCCATATTTCTTATGCTGCAAGGCATATGAAGGTATAAAGGCAGCTACTGGCAGTGGCTACTTTAATATATTACATTCAGAAAAATGGGGTCATATTGGAAAGTGGCTGTGAGTGAAGAGGATTTCCAGGGCAGCAAATGTAATTTCTCAAGTTTCTTGGAGTTGGAAACAGTAAGAAAGAAAAGCTGTGTTGCTTACAAATGTCACTGCCACCAACAGCCTCCTTCAGCTCTGATATTGAAGAACATGCAGGAAGGAGTGGTAGGATGAGAAAGTGAACATTGACTTTTGTGTTTATTGCGCTCCCTGGGGATATCAAACTGCAGGGTGCTGAGCTTGCTGCCCATTATTAGACAAGCCATGTTGACTTCAGTGACCCTAATAATTTATTTAATTCCAGCCTCACAGATTTTGCTGGATTAGGCTGACATTGTTCAGTATTTTGCAGAATCAGTTTCAGAGCTCTCTCACCGTGTATTGTCCTTCAGAAGAAATAACTGGCATGATACTTATTTCAGATGTGTTTAGCTTTGGTTGTGTTTGACCCCATCTGCCACAACAGTTATGTCATCTGAAGAAAAGTGTATCTACTTTTCATAGGAATATCTGCAGGGTTGGGTTTTTTAGAGTTTAGGACTGTGTTATATTATTATTTGTTAAACTAACTGAAAACTAGCTTCCTATTTTTCTTCTCATTTTGCAGTCATCAGTACTTGGAGGCATAACTAGAAGTACAGAGAAATGGGGTTTAGTGTCACAGATATGTTAACCAGGACTCAGTCCATCAAAGTTAACTGGTTATATCAGTCCCAAACTGAATAAGCATTGTTGACTAAGAGGAGTCAGTACAATACTTTGAAAATCACATTGCTAAGAGCTCCTGGGAACTTTATTATCTGTCAGATTAGTTCATCTAACCCATATTATATGCTTTCCACTTTATGTCATTGTTTCCTATTTTCTCTCCTTCCTCTAAGCAGAAATTTTTTGTTTCCTTTAACATACAAGATTATCCATATTTGAATTGCCTCCATAAGATGTACCTTTCCTGATACCTCATTTACCTTCTTCAAGAATCAGGACAAGAAATGTAGTTCACTACAAGACATTGAAAGAGAGTGCTCCAACGTGGTAATTTCTTTATGGGGTTGAGAGCCATTTCCATTTGAATCAACTTAATCTTATATAGTTTATAAGTTTTTTAAAAACCACTGTTTGGACACAAATGTAAGTACAGAACAGATTGCATTTCAAAATGTCTGGAATCTAGCTATGAATACTTTTCTAAATAATGTTTCAGCTGTCCAGCTTCCAAGTGCCCCAGTGCTGGAGCACTTAAATTAGACCATGTGTATTCACTAAACTAATAATTACTAGGTATTTATTTAAAGAATCTTTGTGTCATGAACATTTCTATACTGATTGCTTTTAAAGACTGGAACTTTGATCACTTTATTGCTTGTTATATGATATTATTAAAACCATCAAAACATTAGACAGTTATTACATAAAGTAAAGGAGACATTGTTTATCTTCATTTTCTCATTTGTCCACTTCTTACAAATAAAAGTCTATCCACTGTTAATCAGCTCGCATACACTGAAAAAATAACTTAATTGCAGAAATAACTTCTCCTATTCAGTAGTTTGTTTTTGTTGATTTTTTTTTCCTTTTGTCTCCATAATACCTTAGCTAAAATACAACAACATAATGATGTGAAGGCACCTTCTAAATTATGAAAAAGTATGTCAGCCCTTTGACCTCATCCTTTCTGTGGATCCAGTGCAGGTATTTACTCACACAGTAATTCCTTACCTCAGACAGGATGATTCAGACTTCCACATAGGCAAAGGCCAGAAATGAGAATGCTCCACTGGCATTTCATAAGTCTTCATTATCAAAGGGGAGATATGCATATCTGCTAAGCCAGTTCTGAGAACAAATGCTGAGACAAGAAGCAGGAATTTCCACAGTCTGAATGGAAACCTTGTGTGTCTACCAAATATCTTGAGATAAAGTCCTGAAGTACCTTTGATAACGTCACAGAATTAAATGGGAATTTGACTATTGACTGAAGCACAAACATAGTTTTGCTTCTGTGTTAATAAGCTGAGCCAGTGTGCAATCTGATAGATGTCAGGGAGATCAAGGTCCTCCACAAAAGGCCCTTTGAACCATTTCCTCTATCTTCAAGAGCTCCTTCAGACACCCTGACTGGATAGAGAGGGGAGAAAATGCAGGCTCTCTTCATTTCCCACATTTTTGTCTTAATAGAGTTGAAATAAAGGATCTTCTTTTTGAGGCCCTTAGTTATGAAAATTCTTTATACCCTTCTCCCTGTTCTTTCATGATTCACTTTCCTTTGCCCCAAATTTTGTTTCCCCTTTAAAATCACTTTGACAATTGCAATGTGAACACGGCCCAAAGCTTTTATTTCCCCAGCAGTTCTTGAAGTCCTGTGTGCAGTTATTGAGTGTTTTACCTTCAACAGAGTATATGCAAGCATTGTAATATTTTCTGTCTTTGAAATACAAGAGAACTTTTCTTTTTTGTGAGATCTTAATCATAAATTGGTTTCTTGGACATGAATATTGGCTTGGTGTTAAGCAACAGTAAAGGACTTGTCTTTCACTCAGGCTGCTTTAGAATATTTCAAAGGCTACAGGAAATATTCTTTCTATGATTTACACTCTATCTAATTGTGCTGCAGTATTTCCAAAACAAAATTGAAGCATGTTCTGTTGTGGGTAGCTAGGAACAAAAATATCTTGTTTAACTTTTGAGCTATGTACACTTTCTTGGCAAAGATTAATTTGAGAGATGGAGGAAAGATAGGTTTTTTGCTCCAAGGAAGGGTTTTACTGTAGCAGATTGAATTTTGTTACTTGTACACACTTTCCATAGATTGGGTTGAATTATAAGAAGCAAATCTGGCAGAGCTGACATTTGTTTGGCTATTTCCCAGACTGTTGGTTTGACAGTTTTTTGGTAAGCGTTGGTCACACAAGGCATCGCAGTGTTTGTCCAATACTTCTCTTTGGAAAGGGAGGCAGTCTTGGGGTGTAATAAAACTCAGCATGGAAAAGGTGAGTAGTGAAGAAGAAAGACTTTTGTTGACCCCTAGCTTCTCCTGACTTGTATGCTGAGCTTTTTTCTCTTTTTTACTACTCCTGCAACCCTGAGTATGGGAACAGAAACAAGACTCTTTCTAGAGCTCTGATGAAAGGAAAAAGATAATCTAAAACAATGCTTCTGTCAGACCCAACCTCAACTCAAGTGCAGAACCCTGGCAGGGAGGAGCACCGGAGTGCCAAGGGAAGGGAGATTTCCATACCATGTCGTACTAGGAGAGTTGGGGGTATCTGAAATTAATTGGCACTTGTATGCTTCAAGAGGCTGGAAATTCTTCATTGAGTAAATGTATTTTATGACAATTCATTCTGTTTCTGAGTAGCTTTCAAGACGTAGTTCTAGATCATGGCAACTGTGGGCTGTGGTTCTGGTTTTTTAATTTTTTTTTTTAAAGAGTCTAGTAATACCTACATTTTTCCAAATGGATACTTTCTTTCCACTTTATTGAAGACCCTGAATGTGGCAGCTGAATGTTGATGTTAGACTTCATATAATAGAAGTCATGCTGTGTCTTCTCTACTTATGTTTTTTTAAAACTTTCCTACTGCCATTTAAAATACAGTATTATTATTAGTTTCTGAGATCTTTTGGAGAGTTTATATATTGCCCTGAAGTACAAGTTTACTTAAAAGTAAAGACAAAAAGTGACACACTGTAAATGTTCACAAATTTACACTATGACTTTTCAAGGATAATTTTTGCATTAACCTTCCATCACTTCCTAGTATCTGTGCATCAGTTACACCAGCAAATCAAACTGAGATGGAGTTCCTGTTCTAATGACCTCTCTGACCCCTGATGATGGTCTGTACATCCTGCCTGGATATGTCCAGCTAACTTCCACCTCTTGACAGTCACACCTGTCTCCACATGTGTATCAGTGAATCATCCTGTCATCAGATTTACTGTCATTCTTAAAGGAGTTTGTTTATTTGCCCCAGCCATTCTTCCCAGTCCCCAATATGTGACATTTAAAAGAATACATAACCTATTGGACATGTAACATGCAATAGTTGTGACTTAAAATGAACCTTGTGAAGCAAAATTGCTGGTAAGTTTGTGTGCCTGAATAGCTAAGGAAGACTCATCTTCCTTCCTCTTGTCTCCTTTTGGCTCTGATTAGGAAAACAGACCATATTTAAAACAAAGTGTGGCAGTTACAACTGAAATGTGAGTTTGTGCTGACAAACACACTTTAAAAAGGTGTCAAATTGTGTTTACACTTATTTAACTGCACATTTCTGTCTATAGAAGAATTTAAACGTTTTCAGTCAAGGTCTGGTTTTCTAGCCTAGACAAGCTGGAAACATTGCCCTCTCCAAAACAAACATATTTTTTTCTAAGTTTTACCTACCTTTAAGAATTTTCAAATAAGCAGCTATTTGTCCTATTTCTGGTTTCAATCAAACCCCAAACTAACATATTTATATTTCATGATGTTGTAACTGAAGATACTAAATTTTCTTTGTCTTTACTAAGTTGAACACACCATACTAATCTTAGGTTGCAGGGATACAAACCAGAACTGGAGGACCCAGGAATTGCTGATGCCTGTGTAAATCAAAATTGGCAAGGTCTGCAGAGGTCTAGCTTTTGGGTTTGCTCCAAAACTATTAATATTGCAAAACAAACTTCTTAGCTAGGAATCCTAAAGATGCTCAAAGAATTAAACATTTAGAGGCTGTACAAATATTTACTTATGATTATTATTGTGGTACTTTCAGATCCAGACCTCCAAACACTTAATAGATGTACTTAACTTCAGTGGGAGTACTTCCACTGGGTTAGTAGAAATATTCATAGGCTTAAAGTTAGACACAGATGAGTATGCTGGGCTGGAATTTTATATTTTATATGATTGGTATACAATTCACCTTCCAACTGTGGCTTTAAAGTTCAATTCATAATGGAACTCCTGGGGAAACAAGCTTAGAAATAATTTATGGTCCTGGAAAAATTCTGAGTTCATAAATAATATGATAGAGAATATTTTCAAACTTTGGAATAACTTTTCCATTGAAGCAGGTTTGAAGGCTGCTTAAAAGAAACATAAAGTTTGATTTAAACATTGGAATATACTGCCAGAGGGAAGGGAGTATACATTTAGATTTTCATTAAATAGGTTTTGCTGAATTATCATATTTACTGCAATCCCATTTGTGTTTGCAAAGGGCTTATTTTACAAATCACTTTAAAAGAAAGGACAATTCATGTCTAAGGTGGATTTTCATCTCCTGTGAAAATGTGTGATACATTTCTTGAATCTGAAATTAGGACATGCTCACATGCTATACAAGTAAAAGAATTCAGTATGCTTGAGTCCAAATTATCCTTGCTTTTATTAGTAACACTAAAACAAAGTCTGTAAAACTCCCCCAGGTCACAGTGCCACCTGCTTTGATAGCAATGACCAAATGTGGTGCAGAGCAGCAGGACCCAGCACACCTCTCCACCAAAACAAAGCACTGCTCATAAAACTGTGGGGAACAGGGAAGAGTGAGGGGGATATAATCCCCTCACTGTGCTGTATGCCAGAGCAGGATCTCATCTAGAGCTTGCAATGCAGTGCTGAAAGCTGAGGAGGTACCTGAGCAAAAGGACAGGAAAATGACAGCAAAGCCCTCTTCTATAGGACAGAGAATTACAGGCCAGCTGAGAGGGAGAGCAAAGCACTGGGCTGTAAAAGTATGCGGGAAGACAGGATGTGATACTAACACTGTCACCTTTTTGGATAAGGTTGGTGGGTTTTTTATTTTTTCTGAAATCATTTCTAGCTTTTGGCCACAATTAAATTTACACTTTTAGGACTTCTCTGTGAGGCCAGATGGAACACCCTTGTCTAGTTCCACACAGTACTAACAAACCTGAAAGCTTACACCCAGGAAACAGTTTTTGCCCACTTGAGGAAGTTCTTGTGGAAAAGCCATAAAATGTAAGAAGACAAAAAAATAGTATGTTTTTAGAAAGGCAGAAATGCAAAAAACTTTAAGATCAACAAAGATATTCTCCATCAGTTTCATTAAAAAATCCTGGGAATACTGCATAAAAAGATGATAGTTTTCCACCATATAATCTGAGACTGCATGATAAGGACCCCTGGCATATGCAATCTAATAAAAACAGCAAAGGTGTTTTAATGCACCCAATACCATGTGTTTAGGAGGAAAGGTTTTCTAACATAAGATTCAGAACAAATACAAGTGCCAGATGGTATAAACAGAATAAAATTTCTGTGTTTGTCTAGGGAAGAACTGCCTGAGCAATATAATGAGGCGACCATAAAACTTTTCCTTGAGGACCTCTTTCAAAGCTCAAGAACCACTCTGAGGTCAGAAGGAATAAGTTTAAAGGGGGTTAAATGCCATACAGTGCTTAGGAAATTACAGACAGTGCAGTCTAAATTAAACCAAACACTTCTCCAGTCTCTGGGGTGCCACTAAATGGTGTGAAGATTATTTAAAGCTACCTTGCTTGTCAAAATGCCAAATGTTGTACAGCTAGTTTCTTATACTGTGAGTGTATTTCTTGGTCACATATCTGAGAGACAAAGGAACTGAACTCTACATTGACACAATGAATAAGCTCCTACCTTCCCCCAAGCCATTTCACCGATTGGATGCGAACTTCCTCATGAATCTGCTCTAAACATAGTCACTTGGTTCACCAAATCTTTGCATGCTTCATTCAGGACCTTTCTTCCTAGAAGAGAATGAGTAATGGCGTTCTATAGGATTTATGAAACTGAAATCTAAACATGGTTTCTCTTTTAGTAAATGTGTCCATCTTTTATCAGTAATTTTATTACTCCCCTAACAGAGTTTGTAGAATTTATTGGCTTTTTATCTAACATACATACATACATATATATATATGTATATATATGTGTGTGTGTGTATATATGTATGTGTATACATCTATACGTATATATATGTATATATGTATATGTGTGTGTCTGTGTCTGTGTATATATATATGTATATGTATATATGTATATATTTGTCTGTATTCACAGGTACTTTGTAGTACCCACTATTTAATAAATTATTACTGGAAGATACTTATTTCCCTCTCTTGAGGTGATGTACAGTTAAAGAGCTGTCACTTTATACCAGCTCTGCCTATATTAATGATTTGATCCACATTCCCGCCTTTTCTGTTGTAATTGGTTAACTGCCATTCCAGGTGTAATGCCAGTGAAATCTGTAGAGTTCTATTGTTGGTAAAGTCATCCCAACAATCTTTTGTTTTAATGCTTTTGTTGTAGTGAAATCTCACAAATGAGGGGGCAAGCATATTTTTTACTGTACCTATTTTAGCAATCAGTGCAATAGAACTGGAGCTGCAGAATGAAACCCTGCAGAGTGCCCAGCCTCAGCATTGTGTGTTTCACATGCAGCACTAGTGTCATCCCACAGACTGAATGTTCATTAACAGTTCAAAGGCATTAGATGTGCTCTTGGAGAGTCTCCCACCTAAGCTAAATCCAGAAGGATGCCATTTTGCATGCTCTGTAGCTTCTCCATGCTGCAAACCCAAGCACACAAGCAGGCACTGTGAGGAGATTTATTTCACAAGTGCACTCCTGATTGACACTGAAATGCCAAAGTAGATGAACCTCAATGTTCAGAGGAGCAAGAGACCACGATTAACCACTCAGACCTTTGCAGTGTTTTATGAGAGGTCTGAGACAGATCTGTGTGAGCTGATTGTACCTAGAGGTACAATGATTCCTCTCGGGGTCCTAACAGCACAGTGCTGTCCCTGACCTCATTAACTCAGCACTCTCATTAGTGCTCATTCTTTAACTAGTTTTTCCATTCTTCTCTCTCAGCAATCTGTGCTGCCATGGGGTCTGGGCTGACACACCCTTAAGCAACTACTGAATGGCTATTTCTGCCAAAATACAGTTCTACTCAATGTGCAGGTGGAAGAATCAGGTTCTAAGGGAGACATCACTGATGTTTCTCTTCTGTGGGAGTGTGTGATCCAGTCACCAGCTGAACCCAGATCTGGCTTCAACTTTTATCTTTAAACACAAAGCCGCCTTTCTTTTTAATACAAGCAGAGTGAGTTGTGAGTGCTCATAGTCATGCCTAACATACTTACTGTAGGTCTGTAATTCAACTTTTACTTTCCAGTTATCACAAAATTCACAAAAGATGAAGTTATGAACTACAATTACAAAACAAATAGTAATTTCTTAACAAATTATTCCAGCCTTTACTAAACCTTGAGATGCCAGAATTCTTTAGTATTACTTTCCTTTGTTTCTATTTGCTTCAAGATGCTTGAAAGGTTACTATGTTAAACATTATAGAAAAGCAGAGCTTGCAGAGGGAGGCAATATTTTACCTTAGAGCAGCTCATTATTTTACATTAGACAATAGGGAAAAAAATGATAATCTTTGGAATCAGACTGTCTTTTCCAGGTCACTACAAGCATTGTTTTGAGCCCTGCTCTTTGTTTTCCATGGCATTACAGCATTTTTACAGAAGCAGAAGAGACTTGGCACAGATTGCATGGGTGAAATTCTTAGTAATGAGTACTTAAGATATTGCTTAGTGTCCTTATTTTGAGCAAGATTCTGCTAAGAGTTTCATTACCTCTGGCTGCACTGAGTACTGACTTAGGTGCTCAATTCCACCAAAGAAGCCAGGGAAAATTAAAATTATCTCAAGGCTGTGACAATATAAAGGGTTAATGCAAACCTTATGACTGACATACCAATGCATGAATAAGAGTAAATGGAGATAAATTAATCCTCGGCAGAACAGATTAGTCTCAGGTGATCTTACCTTAAAGAAGTCATGACTCGTAGAAAAACATACTTCCGATGAAGACATGATTTTTTTTAATGTGCACAGTGATGTCTGCATGTATGTGACTTTTTGAAGAAGCAGAGAAGTAAGGTAAATAAAATGAGGAAGAAGAGGAAGAGGAAGAGGAAGAGGAAGAGGAAGAGGAAGAGGAAGAGGAAGAGGAAGAGGAAGAGGAAGAGGAAGGGGAAGGAAAGCAAAGGTGGAGATTAAGGAGTAACCTCCTATGCCAGTGAGATTGGATACAAAGCCATCATGTTTCCTGATTAAAGATTTAAAAATCCCTGCTGCTGACTATGGTAAAAGGCTACAATATGATTTTAATTTGTTAGGAGATACAAATAACAGTGTAGACAGATCACCAGTAATGCAACTAAATCATGGGTGGAAAACAACTGTAAAAAGAACATGTCTTACAAGCTAACACACTGGGGGAAAATAATCTGAAACATGTGGAAATAATACTAGAAATGGAAAAGGACTATTCGTAGGGAAACAGTAATGCTGAAAGGAGTTCTGCAATAAAGAGAAGAGAGATTCTCTGTGTCACCAGAAACTTGATATAATTACTTACAAGAATAGACATTGTAAAAGGAGAATAGAGTGACAGAAAAGTGGAGTCTGATGAAGACTTGTTATCTTCAAAACCTTCACAAGGTATCCTTATGGGGAAGATCTGCTGATCTGTCTATCAAAGAAAGAAGGGATATAAGCAGCCTAAAGACGTGAAAGACTAGAAAACTCTAGGGCTAAACTGTCTTACCTTATTGATATGAGTAAGCAGCCTTTTGAAATCAACAAGACAAATGCTGTGCCCAAGCCACATGCAGTTAGACCTTCAAGAAGTATTTGTGTGTAAAACTTAGATTTCCTCAGGCGATGTGCTTCACTGAGTCACTAGACTGGGACTCAGAAATACTATTGATAATATGTACAACTCCCTGGCTACAAAATCTTGAACATTCTCTTTTCTCTGCATACTTCCATTGCTTTTCTTTCTTATTCATTTAGTTTGGAAACCCTTTAAGGCAAAAACTTATTCTCTCTGTACGAACACACTTGGCCAAGGACACATTTTTGAAGGGAGTTTCTAGGTACAGTTATCACATATCAATACACATTCAATATAACCTTTTAAACACATATTCACAGTACAGGTTACCTACCTTCACATCATCAGTTAGATCTAAACTCCATTCCTGTTACTTTGGGGTTTTTTATTTTAGTCATATAAATACATTTTGAGAAAGGTTACATTCATTTGAGAAGATGTTTGGATTAGCTGCATTTGATTAAAACATTGAAACTTCTGTACATGGCCATGGCTGTAGTTTTCCACTATAATGTTGTCTAATATTGTATTATCAGTTCCCTGTTACAAATGAAATAGTATGTTTGAGAAATATGGATACTTAGGTGAAAAGCAAACTTTCACAGGAAGTTTATAGAGCTAAGGATTTAATTATGAGTGTCCCTAAAATATTCTATTGATGCAATTCAATTAATTTTTTTAAACCAGAATTACCATGTGGCCTTGGACAGCTGTGGTTGGCACTAAGCAGCATAAAATACTGAATCCTGAAGCAAAAGACTGCTTTGTCAGCCAAATGCAAGAGGCATGAATTCCCAAAGAGCCTCAACAATGAATGAGATAATGGGAGATAAATCTTTCAGAACAGCAAGCTGACATATCTGTAGACTAGCGTGTGTATTCTAAGCATTGTGAAAGGAAATTGTTCCTTCAAAAGCCTATGTTTTGCTCTTAAAGCACCATTTATGACATGAAATCTTTCTGCATCCCTTCTATCAGCAAGTTCATAAAATGTACTGCAATTGACCTTTACCATATAACACACCATTGACAACCACCTAATCAAATGGTGGGTATTTGAAGATGGTTTTGTTAAACATCTCCTGCATTATTTGGGCAATGACACAAAATTAGAAAAGGCACAATATTTTGATTATATTTACAGTTTCTGATTCTTAAGTACCAAATATAGTGGGCCGCTTACTCTCCTTATTGGAGTCATGGTGGGGCTCATACCCTACCAAAAACCTTATTTGGTTTTATGTCCATTTTCTTCTCTTCTACTTTGACTGACCCCATCATCACCTTATTCTTCCTCCATGAATTTTCCCCTGACTCAGCTCTCTCCATCTAAGTCAAAATATGAACTTGTCCCCACACCTTGCCTTCTAGCATTTCTCATTTCCCCTTACACAAAATATTTCCTAAACCCAACTGCTGGAGAGATTTTTTTCATACCTTGTAAGAAGGCTGCAAGTGCACCAAAGGGCCCTGAAGAATTGTATCTGGTGAGGAATCTATTCCAATGCTCCCTCATTTTATAGCTGTGAAGTCTTCCCTTGTGTCTGACCTGAATTCCTCACACTGCAGTTTGAGCATATTTTATTTTTTCTTGGCCTCCAATAAACATGAAGAACAATTTGTTTCCAACCTTTCCACAGCAGTCTGTGTGTACTTCAAGACTGTTCTCACATCTCTCCTCAGTTCTCCCTTCCCTAGACTAAACAAACCTCACGCTTTGAGTCTCAGAGGTCAGATTTTCTAAGCTTTTGATCATCTTTGCTGCTTTCCTTTGGTTCAAAGATTTCTTAAAAAGGGCTGCTCAAGCCTGAGCATAAGGCCCCAGATGAGGTCTTGCCAGAGCTAACTGGGGGGAGTTACAATGCCTGCTTTTAAGGTGTCTTACTAGTTTTTGTACATCTTTCATTATATTCAGTTCATGATCTACTAAATCTCCTAACTACTTTGCCCAGAAAGGCCACTTAACTATTTGTTCTCCATCTTTTAATAATGCAAATCATTTTTTCAAAATGCACTACTTCGTGCGTCTTTGTATTGAAACATATTTATTTATTTAAATTTTAATAAAATAAAATAAAATATTTTTTTTCTCAACCATCCAAGTCACCAGAGAAAATGATGAAAACATTGATTTAGGAAAAGACTTTTCTAAATGTGCTTAATACAGGTATCTATTTTGACAGATTAATATTAGTGACTATCTTTCTAGGAAAATTTTCTAACCAGTTTTCCAGTTACTATGTTATTAGATTTACTTTACCATATATCCCTAAGTTGCTTATATCATCTAAGACTAAATTAAGATAGCCATTTACTATTTCTCCAAAATCCACATGGCCAATTACCGTGTTATAGAAAGAAATTAGATTAGTACTACATCACTTGTTCTTTATAAGCTCTCCCTGCTATTTACTTATTGCCCTGCAGCCTTCTAGTAATTACAAATACATTTTTAAAATACCTGGTTTGATATTTTTCTGAGAATTGAAGTTTGGTCAACTTATCTCTTTTTTAAAGAGGAAATTAAATTTCTTTTTCCATGAAACTGGAGAAAATGACAAAAGGCTGTCTTTGGAGAATCCCCTCAGCTCCCCTTGGTACAAGCCATAGCAGGATCAATACAAGAGGTGGTGACAGAGGGGCACAGATACTGAAAATATTGGCAAGGATTGTTGCTCTGAAGACTTTTCAGATGACACTGCTACAAGTTTGAGACACATAGAAAATTCATCATAGAAAATACACTTCACTCCTTGTCTGCTCACTCAAAGCTGAATGCGCGTGACACACCTGAACTGCCTTATCACTTAGTATCATAGAGAATAGAATCATAGAATTATTAACGTTGTAAAAGACCTCCAAGATCATCAAGTCCAACCTTCTTCTTTATAACATTAACCCTAATAACTGGCATTTTAAGCTATATTTTACAGAGTCTGAGCACCTTTCTTAATGGGATCCTAATGAACTGCCATATCCTGGTGCAAAACACTATGAACCTTTACAAGTGTAACTCATTCTTCCCTGTACAGATGCTCAATGTCTCTCAATGCCAACTCCCCAGCTGGCCTCATGCTGCATGGTCCCCCCTTTTCACCACTACATAACACAGGTGCTATGTGCTTATTACTTTATCTATTCATTTTTCCTCATCATCCTGATAACATCGGTTTCATTCTTCATGTTACATACCAGCTCCCTTCTTTCCAGCCACATGAGACACTGTGATAAACCAAAAAGAGGCAGCACTGAATCATCCCTAGCAGCTATGTTCACACCTCTTCTAAAAGCAGTTTTGGAAGTGGCTGTGAGCATGCAACAACCTGCCTGTCTCCTGCTGCCGTGGGTGACTTGTGGACACTTGCAGCCAGGCAGCAGCCGGCCCGCCTGGATATGCCGGTGTTGCGTCAACTCACTTTGGGTGCTCAGGCACACAGGAGATTGTGTGCTCTGTTAGGCACTGTCCCACCACATGTGGGACCATGTTTGCAGGTTCCATTTGGTGCCAAGGACAGCCTTGTTGCTCTGCCCAGCAGACAGTGTGGGTACGTCTAAAGGTTTCCTTGCAGCATTTGAATGTGCTGCTGTACTTCATTTAGAAGCCTATGTGTGCAAGGGGTCAGAGCCAGTTCACAGCAAATTACTGTTATGAAGGTCTGAGTAACCACAGAAACAAAACCCCATACACATTAATTAAAACATAGATCAGATATATATTGTGACTTCAAAAAACCCCCAAACATTAATGATCACATTATTTTATCTTGTACCTAAACAGTTTTCTACTTGAATGCTTTCCAAATAATAAACCTTCCTTTGAGGTAAGAGTGCATCTGGATCTCTGAAATTTATAAAGGGAGAGGTGGAGACCAGTTGGTGGCTTTTGTCACAGAAACACAGAATATTCTGAGTTGGAAGGGACCCACAAGGATCATCAAGTCCAGCTCATAAGTGAATGATCCCTATGGGGATCAAACTGACAACCTTTTCATAGCTAGCACAGTGCACCAAAATTAATCTCAGGGTTTAGAACAGGATGCATATATTAAATATCTACATCTTCATCCTTGTAGATGATGCTTCAGTAGAATGAGTTAGGACAGGCTGGATTCAGGCAGGTAATAACGTAAGATCTGATACTGACAGGAGAAAATAAGAAGAATCCTCATAACATCAAAACAGTTTCATAAATGGCAACAAAAGAAAAAAACTTGTGAGGAACATAATACTTATTTGATTCCTTGGCCATCTTAAACATTTGAATGACTAATAGAACTTCATTACTTACACACCCAAAAGTTTAAGCATGAAAGTTGTAAAGGGATCTTTTAGACTAGGCTGTGCAACCAAAGAGAACTTGTGTAGAAATAAGATGTAAAGATTTAACATTGAAGATGGTGTGGTTTGCTTTTCTCCATGTGTAACAAGTTTTTTCTGTCATACGTTTTCTAATGAGCTCATCAGAATTCACCTTTTACTGTAGTTGTCTGACTACAGAGAGATGCTCATCTCAATACAAAGATAACCCAGAGAGCATATAGTGAACAGTGTTTGGTACTTAATTATTGTTCTGCATCCATTCCTTCAGAGATCCTCTGAGACAATGGAATGTTCTCTGCCTTGAGTTATAGTTTTTCCTCCCCAGTTTTGCAGCTTATCACTGAGAATTTTCCAGCTCTTTTTTGTCTTTTCCTGTCTTTGGTTCCAGACTTTCCTAATCAAAGACTTCTGTGGCCTGCAATAAGGGCATACAAATTCAAATACATGAGATATGTATTAGTATGCTTAAGCTCTTTGCTACAACCATGTGCATGTATAATGTTCTCCCACTGGACTTTTTCATTTTTGTGTTGACAGAAAAAAGAAATTGAGCAACTGCATCTTTTCGTTTGTAATCTTTGAACTGCACAGCTTTATGCTTGTATTGATACTGTGTCCAAGAATGCAGTCAAGGACTTGATTGCTTGCAAAAGAGAGTAACCTTTTCGAGTCCCCAGAGTTCAGATTGCAAGATATGCTTACCTTCCTAAGGGCTGAAGGGGCAGATTTATTCTCTACTTGAGTTAACCTGTTGCCAAAATAACTCAACCCATGTTACTATACAACATATTGTTCCCTCAGAATAGAGTAAAAAAAATGTAAGGACAATGGGAAACTTACTTATAGGCCACTCTAACATAAGTCATTTAATGGGAGAAAGTGACACACAATACCCCATCTCAGGTGTTCAATCAATACGAAACTGCACTCATAATGAGAGTCTGTGAATGAGCAAAGTTCCTGCAGCCTTCTCCTTATCATGTGTTTGGGAAATAGCAAGATTGTGGGGATTTTCAGAAACCTATACTGACATGTTTTATAAAGTAATTTTACATTTTTTTTATCCATTTAATCACTTTTGTTGCTCCTCTGAGTTCCAGCAACCCAAAGGAACAACAAGCTTAAGTGAACTTTCAGTTTTAACTTAGGTTAAAACTAAGTAAGTGGCTTCCTTCAAATGAAGGGTATCCTTCAGTGACTTCCCAGCTCTTTTTTAAGTATGTGGTAGAATGTCTCTCTAACCTCACCTTACCTTCTCAGGAGATCTCCATAGCAATGCCTGTCAAATTCTGGGAAGAGAGATAATAGAGATGGCAAAGAAGAAAAGAATAAAGGTATAAGGCAGGAGAAAATCAGCTACAAAATGAGACCAACGAGGGAAAGGGCAGATAAGGACTATATCTAGACAGAGATTCCTTTCAGCAGCTGAACTCAAGTTTTGGGATTAAATGCTGCAAAATCATGTCCATATCTTTTATCTTCTTATGTAGCCATCAAGATAACCACTGACAGAGGTAACAGTTTGCTTCCCCATCCTTTTGTATCTCCATAGTAAATTGTTGACCTGTATTCCTGATATTCCTTTAAGACGGAAAGGTATTATTTGTGGAGAGATATAAGTAATAATTTTCACATGGAATTTTTTTTTCAAAAATAAATTAACACTACAGCATTGTTGCAGAACATAGATTGCTATGAGAACAGACTACTTGCAAGAACATCTGCTCAGAGTTCATGTTGATCCTAGGCCTGAGGACAAGATGTGGGAATTCAGAAAGCACTATTTTCAAGCTGTTAATTCCTTGTCTGTGACCAATGGCAGCAATTATGTGCCTGTCAGACTTCCACACAAATAAATCATGACCAGGATACACTCCCAATCCTCTTGGTTCTCCCTCTGTGCAGTACAAGAATGATGTTCTTGAGTGTCAATACAGTTTTCCCAATCAGCCAGACTACAAGTAGGGGTTGAGGAGTCAGAAAAGGCCTTAGCAGGGATGCAAAATTGTTTAAGACTCAGAGGCTGAGCTGTCAGGAGCAACCAGCATTCACTGAGCAAAGGGAAAGCAGTGTTGGGGAAAGAAATCCAGAAAGAGAAAAGGGAAGAGGAGAGGAGCACTAAAGAAATAATTAAATGATAAATTTTCATGTGACTATAGCAAATGACTGAACATCCAGGCTTCTGGGATCTATTGAGAGCTTTCCCAAAAACAAGCCTAGCCTTTCTCCTTGTGCAGATTCCCAGTGGTATAATTCCTACATTTCTATTATATCACTTACCTATGTAACAGGTAAGTTAAAGCTGAACGCTTTAAACACTTGGAAGGAAATTATCTGATGTGTGCCAAATTTTATCATTATTAAAGATTAGACATTGCAGATAAGACTCATCTTTCCCACTCAGATTGTGTCCCTATAAGTGCTCTGCAGTTGTGTCGAAGTCACCAAACAATTTGTTCCATGGCCCATCATTCCCAGTGATCTATGGCAGCTTTGTGGTTAAGGCACTCCAGAGCCCTTTCTTATCTCTCTGCCACTGACTTCTCCTGACAAAACACAAATTTCTCTGTGGCTTAGCTCTTGATTTATAGATTGAAATGTTCGTAGCAAGCACATTACCAAGATCTGCCCATTTATGATGTGTTCACACAGTCCACATTGTGCTATACTTAGGGGAAAAAAAAAAATCTGACATAAACAATGTGTTTGTGAGGCAGGAAAAGTACATTCTCAATCTTCTGCTCCTGTCCAGCACCTACATTCCCCATTACCAACACAGATGATATCTGTATCTAAAGTTTCATGAGAGTGCATTAAAAAAACCTGGACAAGACTAACACATACCAGAGACTGAAGTAATATGCACAATTATCTTGTTGGAAAAGAAAAAATAAACACAATTATCTGAATAAAACCAGAACTTACAATACTTAGATAGGAGGCATACCAATTTTGATTTGAATGAGTTACCAATTCAGTGCTCGTATATCTACTTAAGCTGTCAAAACATTACATGCCATGGAATATATTATATATATTAGATGGGTCAGATTTAGGCCACTTCCTTCCCACATACAAAAATCAGAGGTAGTTAAGTAGGCCACAGATTTTAAGCTTTTTCATGGCCTTCCATAATCCTACTCTCAACAATTCCTATTGTAGGAGCCAAAAAGAGAACAGAAGGAATCAGAAGGAATAATTTATATTTTTTTGTTATTACTGCCTATCAGCCTGATGTTCTAAATGCTTTCCTCTGACAGGAGTCCTTAAACAGCCAATCTTGATATGCAGCAGATGACTTAATCATTTGACTACATCTCTCACTCTCTGGAAGTTGCCTGAGATTCTCATGCACTTACTGTGTGTTGTTACAGTCTCTTTACCACGCTGTCACCCCCACACCAGAAGTGTTGGACTGACTGCTCTCCAACCTGCAGACCAGCAGGCACTTGCACGTGAGGTTGTGGAAAAGGGAAGAGACCAGGATGCTCTGAAGCAGATGCAAATTATATCTTAGAAAGGCTCGGTGTTGAAAATAAGAATATAAGAAATGCCCTGCCATGCTGGACCAGTATTCTGCCTCCACCGGTGCCCAGGAGATGCTATCACGGAGAGCATCCACTCTTGGCCATGATCTCCCTACTGCTCCTCCCATATCTAGAGTAGTTGATTAAGACATTGCTGTTTGTTTTCTTTAATATAGTATTAGACTTGTTTTCCTGAGTTTCTAATTCCTTGTATTCTCTGCTGAAACTGCCTCCAAAATTTGTGGCAACAAATTTAAGGATGATGAAGGGTTTGGTGAGTTAGCAGCTCTGCATTCGCTTCACTGACGGCCTTCACATTTCTCAGTGACAGTTCTTCCCTCAAAGTTTAGGATTTAGCCCTTTAAGTCTCTCCTTTTAATTCCTGACATCCTTAATCACTTCTCCTGCCTTTCTCTGCACCTTTTTTTAACTCCACTATGACTCCTTGTGATAAGAGGATCAAACTTTCAGACAGTGCCCAAGATATGTGAGATTTTGCACTGCAGCAAAATTATGCTTTCTGTTATGTCCTCAGTGTGCTTTCTGATGAAGTTTGACCTTTTTCTTCCTTTTAATTGCTACAGCATCTTAAGTTAATAACTTAAGAGAACTGCTGGGGATGATCACTCTCCCTCCTCCTTGAGGTGTAACTGCCAGTTACAAGCTCAGACTACCATAAGCACAGTTTAGACTATTTTTCCTCAGGATTAATAACTCCACACTTTTTACACTGACATAAATTTGGTACTTTTTTATCCACTCACTCAGCTTTGTGAGGTCCTTCTGGAAAGCAGGCCTGCCAAAAGGCACACCCCTCAACTGCAACAGCAGCATGGAACTGCATGAGATCCCTCGTGTGACTGGAGAGGCTCCAGCACACAAAGCTCTTTGCAGATCCCCTGCAAAGGGGTGACTCAGCACACAGGAACATCTATTCTCCCACTCGAACAGGCTCTCAGGTGCTGGGAGATCAGGAAGTTGAAACACTTGCATGCTTAGCAGGGATTGTCTATTTTCATGATAGTAAGTGTCTTTCAGCCATTTCTGGAATGACTAAAATATTAAATGCTTGAATTTGAGCAGTTATAATTTAATCTTTATGATCAAACAGAAGGGAATTTCCTTGCCTGAACAGCTGTGAGAATTTTGCAGTCCAGTGAGGAGTTCACATACCTTCTCCTTCACTGGCTTCTGTGTGCAGTGACAGCTGATCTGGCAGCTCCTCTGACTATTCAGTTTGTTTGTTCAGTCCTTTGGGATCCATCTTTCATGTCAGGCTATTCTTATCCAGAGCGACATCAGAAACATCAATTCCCCTGCCATGTCCACGATTATCCAGAACACAAAAAGGTAAAGGAAGAATACTTTACATCCCACCATGGATTTAAATAACATCATAGTGTAATAGCTGGCAGGTAAATTAATTTCAACTGTAATGACAAAGCCAGATTATCTCATTGTTTTCAAAATTTCACCAAAATGAGACAGATTTATTAATGAAAATTAGCAAATAAAGTTTTTAACTGGCCAGGGAAGACCTGGCCAGGGAATGTCAGAGATAGGAGACATAGTAGAACTTGTAAGAGTTATGCAAAGGGCTGTCAGATTCAGAGTAGCAAACCCCCTTTGGACTCTTGACTATAGTAGCTAAAATAATAGTAAACAAGTTGTTTTAATGGTCTGTGCTGTATGTGCTGCATGAACCTTGCTTCCTTTTATCCATTTTTTGTTTTCAAAGCTTGTACTGAAATGGAATGCTTCAGAAAGAGGCACACCTTACAAGCAGTCTTCAGTAATGTATGTGAAAGACAGTTCAGTTTTCAGTGCTCTCCTACAATGTGGAAATCATTGGTTCATCATCTTCACAGTGTTTGCCTTTTGTTTAAAAAAAATCATGATAAGATTATACCATGAAAGACAAATCATCCATTCTGCCTCAGTGGCTACTCCTCGAATCCCTCTCCCAGGAGGACTTAGTCCATAGTCCATAGTCCACAGTAGCTGTTTCCCTGCAGATCCCATCTCTGCATGCCAGAAGCTTTCACTCAAACCTTTCTCAGCAGGGTGCCCACCTGCTCCTAGGGCAGGGTCCCTCAGGCAAACAGTGTCAGCCTTTTACAGGACAGCAATAGCTCAATCTTATTTCCTGACTCTGACATACAGGGAGAGGCTGAGAGAGCTGGGATTGTTCAGCTTGGGGAAGAGATGGCTCAGGGGGATCCTCTCAGTATATGCAACTACATGATGGTAGAGAGCAAAGGAGACAGAGCCAGGTTTCTTAGCACAAGATGACACATACTGAAATACAGGAAATTCCATTTAAACATAAGAAAAAGGTTTTTCACTGTAAGGCTGGTGTAACACTAGTTGTAACATGTTGCCAAGGAAGACTGTGAAGTCTGTATCCTCGGAGATAATTGAAAACCCAACAGGACTTGGTCCTGAGCAACCTGCTTTAGCTGACCCTGCTCTGATCAGCAGGACTTGGAATAAGCAGCTGTCAAAGGCCCCATCCAAACTCTACCCTTTTCTGTGATTCTGTGTGAACATCCACAGGCTTGCAAATACTAAACTCAGTGGTCTGCTTTCTTGCAGATTGTCACAGGACATACAAGGGTTTAAACACCACTCTCAAGCAAGCGTGTTTGGTATAGGATGTATTTACACCAAGGCAACTGAGGGGAAGAAGAACAATAAATTTGAAAAACACAGGTATGATTTTATTTTAGACATTTGACTCTGTCATGTGCTGTAAGGCTGGATCTTCACTGGGAAATAAAAGGCAAAACCCTCCAGAACTAGCATAATAACCATTAAAGACCATGTTTTGGGAAAAAAACTTGCATGCATATTTGCCTACAAAATTCAGTGGAACTTGCTTAATCTCTGCTGAATCAGGACTAAAATCCACCAATACTAACAGGCACTTCACCTCTACAGTAGGATGACCTACTTAATTACACTAATACCTTTTAGGAGATTTATTCCTTCTCTGAGGTATGCATTTTCCCTGGTGTTTTAGGAAAGTCTATGACAGACATTATGATGTGTTAAGTGAACTGCCAGATTCCAAATAGTCCCAGATAACAAAGAACACTTTTTCTTTAATGTGCTTTAGAGGAGTAAAGTAAATAGTGGAAATTTAAGAGCACAAGTTGAAGTGTTTATGAAGTTGTACATGAGCTATTTGGTCGTAACAATACTTAACTATAACTTAGTGGTCTTATTTGCAAAACTTTTTGTCTTGTTTTTTTTAGTGGGACTACCCAATTTACAATGGTTTGCCACTGTGGGTTAGAGCATCGTGCTACAGAACTGAGATCCACCTTTTGTTGTTCCATATGGCAGCCAGGTTTAGGTAGTTCTAGGAATCATTTTCCACAAACGTGTGCACAGACACGTATCAGCCTCATTTGCCCATCTTGAAGTAACACAAAGTTACAAAGTTTTGGTTTAGGCCAAAAGAAATCCCTTTGAAGAGACTTATTGCCAAACCAAACCCATTAGCTATTCATTTCCAGAAGAATGCAAAGATGCAAGCAGAGTACAAATATTGCTAATAAACATACCAGACCTTACTTCTCCATCAGATAGTGCTGAAAACAGTTGTCTTTTTAGCACGACCAAGGTTAGATGAGTTCAGCACCTGTTGTAGCAAAATATCTTAAGTATTGAGTGTGTGTTTTTGTACAGCAGGTGTTGAACTCCCCTGACCTTATTCACATCAGCCGGACAAATGGACAACTGTTTTTCCCCAACAAAGAGCATGTGTGTGATCTTGACACACAGGAGTTTCTGTGATTTTGAGAATGCCTAAGAATAAATTCTAAATTTTGCAGCTTAATTTCAATAAAGTGGAAATCTGTCCTGAACTAAACACCTTCTGAAGCTAAACTTGAACTTTAGAGGCTTGTGATTGAGATTAGTTTCTATGATGACTCTTACAAGGACACCAGTTCTTATACTTTGTTCATTTTTTTTTCAGCCATTCAGAAACCTCTCCCTTAAACATCTCCAGATGCATTTGTTTTTCAGTCTCAACCACTTCTGAAATCCTTAGCACCTTAACCTCTGTAATACCATTCAACACAGAGCTGTTGCTTTCTGTAAGATGTGTTTCTCGGACCTTTACATTATATAGGCTTTTCTTATTTCATACCACTTCCTCCAGGAAGGGTAAGTGAATTTGTCCCATTTTGTAATTTGGTGGTGGTGTGAAAATTACATACCGAGTAAGAAGATTTATCTGTGTAGATGTTTTCTTTCTGATTTGAGTTTTATTTTCTCCCAAATTATAACTGAGTTACCCTTTTCCGGAGGAAGAGTATTCCATTCTATATAATGGCTTTCACTGGAAGTTAATAACAGTGTAGTTCACAAGACCCTTTTACTTTTTTTGTGATTTTCAGGTGCTTGGTCCAAAAGACCAAATAGTTATGCCTCTCATTTAGGGAATATCAAGTTGTATTGGAAAAAACCACTTTTTTGAAAAGTCTATGGATGCATGCAATCATGAAATAGTAATCTTTTAACTAATTTTCAAATTATTAAAATTCATTAGCATTTATATTCAGCATGAGATTAGAACAGCAAAGTGTACAGCAGTGTAGGATAATGTTCACATACAGGCATAATAAAAAATAAAGCTAAACAGAAGTGCTTTTAAGATGTTACAGTAATAGCAATTCTGTTCCCAAAGAACATAGAATACCATTTGATATACAGAAATAAAACAATTTTAATTCCTTTGTTTAATTTCATGAACACCCACTCTGAGCCGCATCTAAAAACTGGTTCATTCAGAGAAGAGATGGTCATGAGCAGAATTTTTTTTTTTCATTTTAAAAAGGCGTATAAAGTTAGTTCAATATAGGGGCTTTCAGTTCCTAGGACTTTTCAAGGTGTGCATCATGTGAAAAAATAAAATTATTTCCTAATTTGACAATGTTCTGAAACAAAGGAAAGAAAACAGCCTTAAAGTTTGAATACTAATCTGGACTTTGGGGCATCAATAAAGCACACACAAATAAATTTCTACTTGTTTCTAGAGTTAAGACCTGTGGACTGGAAAAGGTTACTAAGCTTTCCTGAAAAGAGATATAGATATATAGATATAGATAGATAAAGATTCAGATATCTCCTACTTTTTCCCATCTTTTTATTTTCCGGCATAAGGGCTAATTGTTTTGGAAGGAAGATAATTTCTTCTTCATGATACAGAACTAATTGTTCTATAATTAAAGTGTAAAAGCAATTACTTTTAAGTGCAAATATGCAAAAATATAAGTAGACCACAAAAGAAAAGCAATGTATGTGTTAATGTGGACTCTGGCAATTTGTCACCCAAGTGAGATTGCTGTTTTCCTCCTCTTTTTCCAGCAGTTGTCTGTTTTTACACCCACAATGTGAGGCCCAAACACATGGTGGTTGTCCTCCCTGCCACAAGAGCAGGATCACTGCTTCTAAAACTTAGAGTCAGAACATTCATATACTCCTTGTCCTCTCTGTCACGAGAAAGGGAAGAGGGAGACAGAAATACAAAGATTTCTAGTCTTAACTGTATTAATTAAAAGTTATTAGCCCTAAGTGCTTCCAGACAATCAGATCCTTATGTACCCAACACTGTCTGTCCTTTAACTGACAGCACACAGCATGGAAGGGGTTCTGACCTCTAATGTGAAGCTTCACTTCAGCCAGGGAGAAATATTAGCAATAAGCACCTCCAGAAAATTAGAGCCTTATGTACCCAGCACTGCCTGCCGAACTAGGACAGAACACAGGCTGGAAGGTATTTCT
>JAWWLZ010000118.1:34283654-34293752 GCA_035041345.1 Poliocrania exsul
TAACTGTGGTTTACTAAACAGTCTAGTGGGAAAAAATAAATGTGTTCCATACTGAGAGAGAATGAATAACAATAAGACGCGATTCTTTAGTTATGAACTCTACCTTGAGTTACCCCACTGAGTTCAATGTAGCTTGGCAGGGAGAGGAAGAGAAAATTTGAGCCTGTTTTCCCTCTAACCCAATATATAGTTTGTATTCTTACCCTCATTTTATAATAATTTTCTTCCATTTGTCATTTTACATCTTACTTTTAATAGGAAATATTACCATGTATGGACAGAGTAGGTTCCAGGCAACTTTACTACACATTTTGTGGACTCCTACATAGTAAGCATCCTGCAGTGAGTATCATGTGTTTGAACAGTTGAAGGGAGAATGGACTGGATACAAAGCACAACCATTTGAAAGTGTGGTTTTGTGTATGACAGAAACTCTATGAAGATTTGAACAACTTAGTTAAGCTCAGTGAAACAGGAATATGAGCAGCTGATTAGTTACTTCAGGAAATGGCTGCTCCATTAAACTGATCTGAAACTGCACCAGTTTTCTACAAAAATATCTGGCACCTGTTTCAAGATACATTTTTTGTGGCCTGATCACAATGTTCAGAATGCAGTGATTCGCAGATAACATCATATTTTTCTAACTGAATGCTTCAGTCAGGCTTTAAATTTTAGTCTAATTCAATGCCTGTTAAAATCAGTGGAGAGGGCTTGAAGGATTTTAGTAGGAAGTGAATGTACAGAAACATTGAGTTCTTTGTAGAACCACTCCCTTTCACATTACTCTTACTTAACCTAAAAGGTTCATTTTGTTATGTTGTCCCTGGATAAATTTAGGAAAGATTGACAGCATTGCTATAAAATATGTAGAAATTAAAATATACTCACTAACCTAAAATGCAAAGTAACTTTCCCAGTACAATGAATCCAGTAGATGGCAAAATCAGAATCAGAAGCAGTATGGACATCTGCCTAAATCCCTAGACTACAATAAAATACCTTTGTTCCCAAAGGCCTTTCTAAATCATCTTTTTCTGTAACCCTGAGGACTACCTTACATAGCAAGGATTAGATTTTGTATGTCTCTGTTACTTCATATGAACATGCCAATTAATACAGGGGTGTGTTCAGGTAAGTTTGGGGAATGGTTTCATGTAGGAGCAATTCACTGTGGAAAGGTTCGGACAAAGCAAGTGTCAGTCACTACAACTACAGTATTAATGTAAAGCCAATTAGGAGGATAAATGGAAATTTTCTAATACATTTGGATGCTTTTATACTGATCTTTTGATGTAATTGTGCATCACGAGGTCATCTCTGCAGGAATTAAAATGGGCATTCAGAAGAGGATTAGCTTTGCAGCTGCAAGCATTGTGGTAACCATAGTTACTCTGCTGTTTCTGTAATTTGCAAACAGTGTACAGTCCTTTGCAAAATAAGAGACCGGGAGAACAATGGAAAATTTCTTTCTCCTACCTTGATGCCTTAAGACAGGAAAGTTGTTTGGGTTTTTCCTCTTGGCTTATTTTGGGGTTGAATTTTATTTTATATTGTTTTCCCTTATGCTCCTCATCTGCTTTTTCTGTCTTTTCTTGTCTGCTCTTCTTCCCTATGTCCTAGTGTCTTCACATCCCTTTTTAATTTATCATTCCCCAAGCATTTTCCTCATTCTCTGTTTCTATTTATTCTTTGTTTTCATCAACAGTTAATTCAAGTCTCAAATAAAGTCTTTTTTCCTTACTCATTCCTCATATTTAAGGATGTTTGCCTCAGTCTCTAATCTCCCATAGCTGTCTCTGTTTCCTCTATAATGGTTTTCTAGACCACTTCTAGCCTCACTTTCACAGGCTAGAAGTGTCTTTTTTTCCCCAGATTCTTCCTTTGTCCAGATCGTTGAATCCCTCCTTCCTATCCTAAATAGAGTGAATAGTTTCTATTCCCTGTTTTCAGTTTCATACTCCTTCTCTGACATCACTGTTTCTGTGGCTTTCCTCCCTTCTTTCTGTCTGTCTTAAGGCTGTCATACCCTCTCTCCCTGCTCTTCCTTGCTGTCGCTTCTGGCTCTCCATTCCTCTTTCAAAACACTCTGTATGTCATACTTTTCTCTGTCTGGCTGTCATCTCCTGTCAGTTCTGGTTATGTATTGTGTGCTCTCACAATCAGCACAAGTGGGAAATGAGGTATTTTGAAGAAATTGCTGCAGTTCAGTTCTGAGGGCAGGCACTGGAAAGACAGCACAGCTCCTACAGTAGATAAGAGACTGGTGCTAGATGTGATGGTTTCATTTAATGAGATGAACATGAACACACCCCTGTGTTAGAGGTGGATTTCCCTGTCCTGAACAGTTTTGTTTATGTGTCAGTATTAAAGAATTTCCTAGGCCACCAACCTCACTCACATCCTGCAAAATTTCCAACAGACTCAGGTCTTATGAAAGCTGAAGATGCCCTTGCACTTCCCACGCATGAATTGTGCTTCCAAGTGACTGCTTTTATTTAGTGTGATAGGCTTCTGAACCTGAAGTTCACAGATTTCTAGAATGAGACTTAATTCTGACAACCATTTTTTTTCCTTGCAATCACCAAGTAAAGAAATTCAAGGCATGTTGAACTCTTGGTGAAGCATCAAAGTTCAATTTTAAAAGCAATGACAACCTGGTCAAATATCCTTGCATTTTGTATTAAAGAATACAATGTACCAATGACATCAAATTCTGCATACTGACCAGCCAGCCTGTCCAGTTTCCTTCCTTATGGCAGCAGTCTTTGCCTGCAGAAGACATACTTAAATACAACATACCTAATTTTGAATCACTATATTGAAATAATAATTCTGTTTCTCTCCTTTGAGGAAGGTATTTTCCCAGTGACAGATCAATGGAGCTTCCATAGAGAGAAATGCAAAGTGTGTGTGTGTGTGTGTGTGTGTGTGTGTAAAGCTAAAGATTTTCTTTTATCAGTTCACAAGGACAACATATTCTGACACATCTAGCAGAAAGCTGGAATTTTCACACAAAGGCTTGGAAACGCTGTCATCACTGGGTGGAATTAGCCACATTCTGCAGTTGGCAAAACAGTTGCTTGGGTTTTGTGTCCTTGAAATATATTTAACACAACCTGCCACTAAAAGAGTTGGATTTCTGTTATCCTAACAAGGGAGAGTTTTCTCAGCTGAAGGAAGTTTGAAAAGGTGAAATATTTCCCAGCTGTTCATGACTGCCAGAACAGTTCTTCCCTGAACTTGCTGCTGGCTGAAGTTCCTGTTGCTACAGATCTGGGAACCATATGAGAAGAAAAGTCAGATAAGCACTGATACATTTTTCTAGTGTGCTTGAATATATTAGTAATAACTACGAGATTGTAACCTGGTGAGCTAGACTTTGTGCAGCTGCCAGATACAAGAAAGTTTCTTATGCTCAACTTCTGTTTCATTTAATTCTTCTCTCTAGTTTCTAATAGAATCAACATTGCTTTCTTTAACATAACCTTGTTTCACCAATTGTTACTGAAGCAGCCTGCTCCAAAGCCAGGTAAATGAACTTCTGACCTCTAGGGGTGATAAAATGAGGTAAAAGATACTTGGCCTGTAGCTGTGCAGCAGATATGATGCCAGAAAGTCAGCTAGTACACAAAGCAAGTCAGAAAAGGAGAGATATGTTATAGCCCCAGGACCAAATAGTGACAGGTATCAGGAAGAATCCTGTTTTACAGTGTCAATATTTTTGCTTTACTTTGTAAAAACATTTGCCCTCTACTGTCCTACTAACAGCAATATTAGAAACACATTTTCAAATTATATTAAAAAATCACAGTGGAGGTGGTTATTTCAATAAAATGTCTTGCACTTTATCTGGACACATGCAATTGTGATAGATGCTTTATTGAAAAAGTGTCTAGAGAACCAATTCATTATAGTACACAGAAAAATCTGGGACTTCATTAGGGCAGTAATCAGAAATTTTCCTTAATGAGGTATATTTGTCCACTGCCATGGATTTACATGGTGTTTAACCAGGTGCTAAACATGTGAAAAATAGAACTTCGATCTTTCCACAGAAACACTGCCAAACAAAGATTTAAAGAAGCACTGTGAATGAAATTCAAGATTATTATTCTTGTTTCCTTTAGTACTTTATTTCGTTCTTAACCTGCTGTTCCCTTTTCTCTGAGTTTCAGTATCAGGTCAGGGAAACACTAAGGATTTTCATTTGTATATGTGAGTGTCAACATTTTAAAAAAGATAATTTCCTAAGTGAGCTACAGACCTGGAGGGCAGCAGGCCCCCAGATCTTGGAAGGCACATGTGTCATACCATTTACCTCACTGTACCAAACAAATGTCACAGTTCAAATCTCAAATTTATCTGGAGTCCAAAATGTGGAGGCCTGAATTACTCCAAATTACTGAAACATCATCCAAACAGCATTTTTCTAACAGTAGTTGCCTTGGCATGAGGACTGAGAGCACAGATTTATGTGGAGGAAATTCAGCCCATGAATTCCTCCCCTGGACACATTTATTTCCTTCCATGGGAATTCCACCAGAAACTGCAAAGGTGTGTCAGAGAAGTTTAAGGCCTTTCAGAATGTCAAGCAAGGTTTTCCCAAATTATGAGGTTTTAAAATAAAATATGCTATTAATTATTGCTTAATATTTACATTCAGAGATCCTATCTACACAAGAAAGATATTTTTCTGTAGAGTCTGAGATATGAATTTAAACTGGTGTACAGAAAACTTACGCTTTCCCAGCAAATAACTTGTTCAAATTTTTATTGTATTATTTGATTTAGTTCATTCATTTTGAGAACAGTTGTTCTCAAAGTTGTTCTAAAATTTGTTGTCTGTAAGAAAACTGGGGGCAATTATCCTTTGTTTTCAGTCTCACAAGGCATGGCAAGTTAAAACTGGAGTCCTTATACATTCTGTGGCAAAAGGGTCAAGGACACCATTAAATATGATTTGAGAAAACAATGGATTTTTAGATGGGAGATGATTCTTCAGTTTTCTGCCAAAGTGCATAAAGTTAAATCTTTTGCTGTCTCTATTCAGGGCAGGTTCATTTTAGGGCATGTGGATATCCAACAAATAGGAACCTAACCTCTGTCCTATGACGGTCTTGGTGTTGTGTGCTCACTCACAGTGAAATCAGCCCTTGGAACTGTAAGAGGCAGCTTGAAATGATCTTTTAAAACACAACACATTACTGAGGAATGAGACCATATTTGCTTGCGAGAAACTAGGCTTCTCCCAGGTAGGAATCTTGCTCAAGACATCAACAGAAAACAGAGATCCAACCTCTATCCCTGTTCCCTGCAAAGCCAGCTCTGTCCCTGTAGCCCTCATGGCATACCCATAGAAAAGCTTTCCATACACATGATTAGAAAGCAAACTCTTGCGGCCTCCCATCCTTTTTGTTTTTGCAAGTTACCTCTGCAGCCCTTATCTCAGTTCCTGTGTATAAAATGTGACCCTTACTGCCTTTCAAACTAATACACAAAGCAGTTATATTTGAACTGCACATAACTGGAGAAGGGTCCAACAGAGTGTGCCAGTAGAAATCCAGCATATTTCCTATTTTAACAGTCTGTAATTTGAGTGTTTGTTCTCTCGAGTGCCTTCAAATTATGCCAATTTCTAGAGATTAGAGTCTAGGCTAAGTACTCTCCATGAACAGATATATACTGTATCTCTGTTTTAGTTGGAATAAGGTATATATTTGAATGGATTGCTCATTGCCTGAAAAAGCTATTCAGTTGGCTATAAAAATTGTGGTTTTGACATGGGAATGTTCCTGTGGCATTGTTTTACATAGCAGTGGCTGAATCTGAAACTTTAGATTCTCTTTGGACACTTCAGCTGTGATGTGGTTTGAACTGGAGTACCCAAGGCTGTCTTTGATTCCCTACCAAGGGAGAAGTAAAATATTATTGCATGTTTTTTATGTCCAGAAAAGTCTACATTACTTTCTCTGCAGGATCATCTTGCTATGTTGCAGGTACACTTCCTTTCCGGTAAGTAATGATGATTAATTTATTTTTCATATGCAGGAAACAAAATTAAAGGAGCCAAGCTTATAGACTTGAACATAGTCTAAATCACTCACTGGAAAATGTTTCTGTCTACATATAGAGTGGTGACAAAGGTTGATAAAGATCTTTTATTCATCCAGTATTTCTTACACTGACTCAAATCAGAATCATATCCCAAGATCTTGTCAGCTTCAGGCAGCTGAAATTTGGTAAATAAATAAACATTGTGGGTCCTGAGTCCCATATATAACCTGAATGTGAAAGCTAAAATTCTTGAAAAATTTAGATGAAATGGGGATGTATTACAAGAAAAGTTTATGTGCATGGGTGGGTTACTGCACTCCTTATAAAATGATGCTGCCTTCTGATAGAAGACAGAAATTAATAAAATCAGCTACTCATTTACATGACCATGTACAGCCAGACAAAGACCAAGGGAACACATGTAACAAAAGAGTTTAGATTTTACTATTTAATTTTTTTGATAAATAGATATGTTGCAGATTTGTGGAGACTGATGGGGTTCAATTGCTGCTGCAGATAAGTTTGCAAAGCAATGAGCACTTTTGGGCCCATCTTGCTTACTATTAATTGTTAAAGAAAATTTCATCTATTGGGGATTATTTTATTTACTGGGTTTCATCTCACATGTAGTTGGAAGTTCATATTGAAGGAATTTCTGATGAATATTTTTGCTGAGTTTTACATTTACATTACATTTGAATCAGACAGTTTTGAATCATGCATGAGTAGCAGCTGCAAAAAGGATGATCTGAGCTTTTTGGAGTACACTGTGAAAAATATGGAACTGCTAAATTCCATTTCTGACTGTTCTTAGATGAATTAGGGCAAAGTTTCTCTTGGAGTTTTGCTTGAATGAGTCCTATAGGATTTGTCCTAGTTTTGCCTGTCTTCAGTAAAAAAAACAGTGCAACTGGTCTGTTCTTTGCCTGTCACAACATAAGTGGTTCCTTGAAACACAGACCTACAATGTCAGCTTCAGTACATTATATGAATATTGACTGTAACTCTGCTTAGTCAAGAACATTATTAAAAGAAAATTGCAGATGGATGAGAAAAAAAGCAGAGACTTTGGAATGAAAAGATTCAGTTGTTTAAAAATAGGTTGAGTCCTATGTGACTATTTTAAAAAAAAGGTGTAAGAGTCATATTTTTAAAAATAAAATAGCTCTACTGTGCAACTTTTGCTTTATTCCAACAGAATGGTGGTGTGTTGAATTTCAAGTCTGACCCTGGAAAGCATCCTAGGTGGCAAAGCAAAGATCAATGCCAATGTCAAATGTTTCTAATTTATATCTCTCTAATGCTTTCAGAGTCTGGAGGCAAGATGAATTCTGACTGGACTGAAGGTATTATATTCCCACACATGTCTCATGAAGAAATTTCTTGAAACTAAGAAAATCATAGAAGAGAAATCTCATTCTTTTTGGCTTAGTGTAAGAGGTGCATATGTGAAGTGTAACTCACGCAAGGCTTTTCAAAATCTTGTTTCAGACTGGTACTCATGACTGTGGGGGGTGTCCTCGAACAGCAACATTGCTATCACCAAATGATCCTCTTCTCCAAGATCACATGGATGCCACCGTGCTGCGGAAGAAAATGAGGTTGTATTTCACCTAAGGACAGAATGAAAGCTGGAACTGCTTTTGTATTTTTTCCATGTTTTCTTTTCCAGTCTGTCATATCTGTATAGCTGATGGTTTACAGGGTGCCTTGCTTCCATGTGAGGAAGCATTTGTTATTGCTTGCTCTCTATTTTCCATAGCAACACATTGTCTCTGTTTAAGATCCAGTGGAGATGAGCAAACAGAGAAGCCTCTAAGAAGTGGCTTGTAAAGAAGTTAAATTAAACTTAACTCTTTCAGGTTAACTGTTCAGTCAGTACTTATTCTGGCATTTAAAAATGTCTTGTCAAGAGCCAGAATGCCCTCAATATTTAATCACAAGAGTGGACATATTGGGTAAGATCCACTGTCTCCTTAATGCAGAAGGCCATCTCTGCCAGCACTGGGTAAGGGATTCCTACAGAAGAACACAGAAGCAGGGCAGGCATGACATAAGAAATGCCCTGCTACATCCTCTTCCTCCTTTCCTACACAAGTTCCTACAATCTGCAGCTGAGGAACTATCAGGACTAGAATTGGTGTCAGTGTTTTCAAATGCAGGTGTGCACAAAGTAGTTAATTTGTAGATAATTTTTTCCTTTATTTACTCCACTAATGGCAAGTGACAAATCATACGTTCTGCGTTTGGTTACACTGCAGTAATGGAACATGTAAGAAAAAACAGGCACCAATCAAAGATGGGAATCAGAGACTACTTAAAAGGTCCAAGTTATTCAAGTCATTTACTGAGCCTATTAAAACTGTGGAATGAATATAGAAGTGCATAGCATTAAAATAGCTATGCTGATGACCACGTTTTCCTTCCAAAGAATTAGAAGAGTAAATAAATAGTAAATTAAGCCTCATGCCACACTGCAAAAAATGAAGTATCCTAGAGACATACTCAGCACATGGAAAAGGCTGCAAAAACGTGGGTAAGGATATACACAGCAAATGGAAACTGAAGTGTGTGCAGGACTTTGTGCACAGGTGCTGCCCCTGTAGCAACATTTCATAGAAGCAGGAGCCATTTACAACCTGCATTTCTTTAGACTCCTTTTCCCTGGCTTATACATTACCTGCTTGGTGATAGCAATAGTAGTTAAGAACAACAGAGTAATTAAAGAGCACTACCTGCTCAGTATTTCCTGCAAAAGATTTAGAATTGATCAGATCATTCACCAGCACTGCAACTCTCATAACTTTTATCCTAAGTCCTTCCATACCTGAAGGGTGTGTCAAGCTCTAAGTCCTGCAGTCATTTCCTAAATCATTTTAGCTGCACTTTTATCTTCCCTTCCCTTCTATTTATGTCCCTCATGACTGCAGAGAAAACCTTGAAAAACATACACTATAACCTGAGAATGTAACAAATGAAAAGAATTACCAAGTTTTAGTTCCTGTGATTACCAAACCAAATGCAGTTCTCATAAACCTTGCTCAGGCAGACCTGCCAACAGCTCACAGAATTGTTTGACTGGCTAGAACAGCCCTGGTCTTCTTTCTTTAGTGTCTGTCTGGTCAAGGGTGCTCATTACTTTGATGTGACATCCCAAAATATTCATGTACTTACTCTTCAATTTAGAAAAATAAAAAAAATTGCCACTGCTTTGAAAGTAATATTTAAAAGAAATGTTAGTTCATCTCTGATTTCGCACTAGCAGCCCTTGGGTTTGTAATGTTCATTTTCAATTTAATGGAGATAAATTTGCATTTCAAGTATAATGCTCTGATAATTCTACTTTTAAAAATCATTACAAATCATATGGAGACAATTGAATTTGCAAATACTAGTGAAACATGCTCTCTGAGAGCAGCAGTGGTGCTCTGGTGAAAAGGGCACTGAGTACATCAGGACAACAAGAAAAGGTAAAGACTTAAGTCAGTAAGCAAAACTGTATCTTTTTGTCATCTAAACTGGCATAAGAATAGTATTTTCTCTCATTTATAGTTTTTTCAACTTTATTTTCATAGTTAGTTTCATCCCCAGACCCACAGAGCTGAAGAGCAGTCATTTTACACATGACTTACAGCTACCGTTCTGTATCAAAATATTTATGTAGGACAATTAGGATTTTTCCTCTGCTACAACAATATTGTGGCTACAGACACTTTTAAATATACCCAGTGATTTATGAAAATATCAAGTGACAGTGAATGATAACATAGGTTTTTACCTCAAAAAGATAAATTTCGTGGAAATATCAGACTGACACAAAATAAGTAGCAGCACAAAAGAGAGTAGGGAGAAAAATGAAAAATGCCCAGGAATGTAGATCTTCAATTTCAACCTGCAATAGCAACAGAAGAGAAGCAAAGAATCTTGGCCTTTTTGTGCTAAATTTTGTAACACCCTATAGAGCTTTCTGATATTATGCCAATATGAATACCTTTTTAGATTAATCCATATGCAGGTTAGAATGCTTTCACCTGCACAGCC
>JAWWLZ010000118.1:34295434-34316403 GCA_035041345.1 Poliocrania exsul
GGCTGTGCAGGTGAAAGCATTCTAACCTGCATATGGATTAATCTAAAAAGGTATTCATATTGGCATAATATCAGAAAACTCTCTTGGGTGTAACAAAATTTAGCAACTAATGCATCATATATTTTATGCCTTTCCTAGAAAACTACAGAGGGCAAATCCATTGCTATTTAGCTTTGCTTCTATCATTCTTCCCACACCACAGAATGTTTTTTATCTCTGCTAAGGGCAGATTGAAGAGTTTCTGGTATAAAGTCACAGGCATAACAAAATGCAGTGGTTGAAGTTTAAATCAGCAAATTTACAAGAGGAAACAGAGCGTATTTTTAACACTGAGGTATGTAACTACTGGAGCAGTTTACCACAGGCATGGAAAACTCAGCACGTTTTGCAATCCTTAAATTTGATTTGGTTGTCTTTATAAAAATAAATTTTCTACTGAAGTTTTTGGGGTAGCTATGGAAATTTCCAGACAGAATAGGCAGGAGGTCAGGCCAGGCCAGACCATTATAATCATCCTTTTTACTGCAAACTATGATTATCACCCTCTGTACCTAACAAGCCATAGGCTGATAGCCTTTCAGACAACCAGTATGGTTTCTAACAAAAGTTGACCTGAAAGCTGAAGCTGGAGTGTTCATTCCCTGATCCTACTGAAGAGCAGATGTCCTGAGGTCCTTCAGAGAACCATGAATTTGGAAGAAACTCTGCAGTTAGGGCCAAATACAGTTAGTTCATCCTACATGACTATGGATTTTAGAGAAGGTAATCAGCCCAGAGTAACACAAGTGCTGTACATCTTTTGCTTTCCAGTTTCATTTAGCATTGGTCACTTCCAAAAGAGTATTTGTAAAATCTTTTATTGCCTATATTGGCAGTTTCCCCAAAGAGCAAGGACAGAGATTTTAATTTCACTAAGTGTATTCATTGTAATTATCCACTACCAGAGTCCATGTTACCAAAAAACCTGACAAGTGTCAAGTCCTATTACCCTATTAAATAGCTGCATTTGACATGGGATTTCTTTTTGTCAGATGTCCAGCTAGAAATAAATGTTCAAAGGGCAAATTAGACAGAAAAGAAATAAGAAAAAATAATAAGCTGTAAACATCAATACATAATGTAAGACTACAGAAGATTACTTAGCAACAGTAATGAAATTATATCAATATTCTGGCATCAGTGCTATGTATTTCACGACTACAAGTTTTGGTATTTTCCAGACTCTTCCACCTTGTAGCTGCCCATTAATTACCTACATTTGTCAGCTGGCAGTACAAACAAGGTACAAATGTTTAGTCTGCTGCTTGTGTTAATATCTAAGAGCTGCAGTAGACAGAAAGTTTCCAGAACTCTGCTGTATAATCACCTTGTGAAATTGCTTAGCTCTGATGTTTGCTAGCACTACTAGCATGTTTTCTTTTTCTTACAAATAAAGTAACAGTTGAAAATGTCTCAAGTCAATGCTAGCTTGTTTTCATTCTTAACAAAACCATTTTAGTGTAGAGCGGTAATTCCACCTTAGAATCAGTTCTGGATGTGCTTACTTAGGAGTTGCATTTGAGCATTCAGTTTTAGGGCCAGAATGATTTACACAGTGGAAGATTCCTGTAAAAGCTGTCTTGGATTCCCACCTCATGAATAACAGTGTAGGCAGAAATGGAGGTACAAGCAGGTCCATAAACCAGCCTGTTCTGTTGGTCTTCTCAGACAGTGAAGCAATAGCATAATGAGACAAGAAGCACATTGAATGTTACTGCTGTGCTCCCACCAAGGGAAACAGACTTGATCTTAGGCACTGGCTCCTTCAGTCACTTGTTGCAAACCAGAAAACAAGCCGGAGTATAAACATGTATGTGCACAAGAGCTTTCCATTAAGCCTGGCATTGGCCCAGGCTTCCTCACTGCCATGCAAGCCAGCCAGTGCAATGCTTCATCAAAACTCTAACTAGAGATAGTGTACCATTCCTTTTCTGAAATACCCATGTATTAGCAGCAGACAGTTCAACATTGAGAGAAATCTTAGCAAAAATCATCAGCTAGGACCCTGTGCCTAAACTTCTACTGATGCTTTGTTTGGAGGCACTGTCAGCCTGCTTGGCCACACAGCCAGGACTGTAACTCTGTCAGAGTTCCTTGACTGAAGTTTTTCTGTGAGCAGCAGCATCAACTGCTTGAAGTGCTACTTCTTTTTTCCACCAACTGGAAGCTAACTGAATAGATACAGGTGAGACTCAAACCTGTTAAAAGCCTTTCCCAGGGCATAACAGTATGAATATTTTCATTTACACTTGAATTGTCAGGCTTTTTTGCACTGCAGCTGCAAAAGAAAAAACTGGCAATTCAGTGACCTACTAACTTTTTCCACATGAGAAGCCAGCAGCAGAACTGGCATATTAACCTAGTTCCTCATGTTGCAGTAGGCTGGTATGGATGTAACACACAGATACAATAGGTACCCTGATCTTGCAATGTTTTACAAATGTCACCTAGCATTAATAGTCAATTTTTGCAGGACTGGTGTTGAAGTCAGGTCCAATAAAACTATAGGTCTGCACAGAATAGAGAGGGTAAGTGGCCTTTGCTGTCTGTCCATGTGGAAGCACCTGCTTCATCTTGTTTGAGACAACTACTGAATACAGCAATAGTGCCAGTTTATGTGTCTCTATAGATTAAAGAAATGTGATGAAGATTTCTATCTCCAACATTGTTGCTTCTGGCTCTTGCTGAGGCAGCCTGCAGGTTTATACAGCTGAACTTTTCTCATTTATTTTATACAGATTCTTTTGATTAATATAAACACAGACCAAGGCTAAAATATTTTAAAAATGAATCTAGAGACAAAAGAGGGCAGCTGGTCCCAAGAGGGAGGGTTTGAGCCTCCAGGTCAGAGAGACTGGAGAATTTCCTCCTTGAGTTGCTAAGGAGAGCACTTGTGCTTCAATAAGGCTGTGGGATGGACTAGTTGACATAGATGTGATATTTTTGCTACTAAGAAAAAAGAAAGTGCAAGCTGCAGAGTCTTTGTCAGGATAGAGCACAGACACCCACTTATAAGACTGCTGTACTTGGTCCTGCTGACAAAAGTTAGTAACTTGACTATTTTTCTGCTTTCCTTTTCAGTCAACTTCATTTCAGTTGAGAAGAAAAATGTTGCTGTGAATGGCCAGGAGATGATACTTTACTAACAGCAGAAATTCAAGGGGATCACAAGATTTCCCAGGGAACAGTTCTCCAGCTAGGCATAATCCTTCCTTTACAAATTCAGCAGGTAATCATTCTAAGCTTGGTTCCATCTGTATATTCTCTATCAGTATGCTTTTACAATAACAGGAGGCAGAATAAATGAACATGAGCTTGTTTCACCCCAGATACTGCTCCTGTGCTACTGAATAGTTTCAATGGTGCTTCTAAGCAGCACAAGTATTTGGCTTGATTTAGAGCTTAAAATTACTATTTTTACATTTAACCTTCCAGCATTCCCAGTTTTGATTTTATGGGTTTTTTCACATTGACGTTTGTATCAATGGATTTGACATTCACATCAGAGGTTGCAAGGCCTCTGTTGTCCAATCTATTGTTTCCCCGTGATGATCTTCCTACGAGATAAATTATGAACATTTCCTAAAAAGGAAGAGAGAGGAGTTTCCACTGCAGCACTATTGAGAATCAAAAGGTCATTCAAATCTGATATACTTTTAAAAGTTTTACTGTTATTACCACTTTGATTAGAAGTGTACTGTTTCACCAAAATAGTTATATGCAGGAAAGGCTGTTGGGTGGACACCCCTGTGTAAATGCAATACACAGAAATAGCTACACAGCTTCTAGAATAAGTTCTACTTGAACAAGCATGTTCATCTGCACAAAAGAAATTCTGTAAAACCTTTTAGCAGTAAAACTAGTGTAGATAAGGCTCCCCTAGCAATCTGTGGCTCATCTAGGAATAATAAACAATAAACCCTTCCCTGTTCCCTTAACCTAACTTTACAAACCCCTTGTACAATACGGAGAAAGGGCATGCAGGCTTTATTAAGGAGTTTCATTCCCCTGCCAGGTGAAGGGAGACTCCCTTACCCAGTAACAATGGCACATTACATTCTTCATTTGGCTTCAGCTCCTTTAAAATCAGACAGTGTTTTTCATCTTTTACCTTTCAAATATTCTCTCCATCAGTGAGGTAAAGTGGCTTACAATGTATACTTAAATAGCACAGATGTTTCACATTGAAGGAAAATGTAAGCATGTGAAGTAGACAAATGGCAAAAGAGCATTCAGAAGCCTTAATAATTTCTTTTCAGTTCATTTAGGCTCTTATAATAAACACATTGATTCTCAGTCTGCAGGGAAGTAAGTATAAAAATGGAGTATGGCAAGACAATGAAGAGCTGATGTATTGCCTTTCAATTGTCTTTAAAGAGAGATTAAAATAACTTATCTAAATAACCAATTAATTCAATAATACAAATATATGTATTTATAATTAAATTTTACATATATTCATATTTACATTTTACATGTATTTACATCTATTTATTGATTTATTAGAGGAATATGAGCATGATTAACTTTGGAGTACACAGGAGGCAAAAACTGATTCCTTGATGGTCTTTTCCTTTGTACTCCTATGCTTTGAGGAAAGAAAACCAAAATATCAAAGGTGTACTAAGGAGGGTGCCAAACTCTGAAAAATGTGCCGTTTAGTACCAGCTACTATTCCTACTGCTGAGAAGGAGCAGGTTCCAAAGTAGCAGATGAGTGAGGGCTGGTGACAGCTGGAGAAAAGTAAGACTCATTTAGTGTGGGCGTGGCTGGTTTCCTAAGGCCCAAAATTGCAGCAAGAACACCTGGAAAAACTCTTGGAATGACATGAGGTGCCACAATTTGCATGTCTTTTGTAAACTAAAAGGTAATGTTGTTGTTGTTGTTGTTGTTGTTGTTGTTGTTGTTGTTATTTTTTATTTTGGGGGGAGGTATCACAATGTTCTGCAATACATTGTATTTTTATGGAGCATTGTTTCATAAAATCATCACCTCCTCAATGCTGAGCTATTAGGAAAGAATGAAATTTCATTGTAATGTCACTTAGATCTATCACCAATCAACTCTGGTTTCTTCTCACTTAATTATTCATCTCATCCTAAACTATTTATATCTTAGAAATACTTAGTTTATTTTTTCCGCTCAGAAGGAATGCAACTAGAACAAATTGAAAACAAAAGGAAAACCCCAAAGTCGCTTCAAATGAGTGAGCATGAAATTATTCTTCTGAAAACACTTTTAGCTCTTAATAAATTAACACTTAAAAAACCTAAGTCATCAGAAATTTAACTGCAGACTTTTTGTGCTGGACCTTTTTTTTTCTTTTTCAAGTGTTTATAGTAAAAACCTGTTTTGTTCACAATTCTTTAAGCCTCACTGCCTGTAGAAATTATTTTGGAAGGTATCATGTTTTAGGTATGAGTTTCCAGTAATTTTTCCACGTTAACTTCTTTGCCTGTGGGACTGAGCTTGCAGGCAGTATTATACAATGGGGGCTTCACTGCTTTCAAAGTTGATACATTTTACACTGTATGTTCTTGTTTCTCTAACACAGTCTGGAGAACTTCTGCAATACACAAAGCTGAGGTTTCTCAATGCCAAAATGAAGTGAATCACTAAGTTGCTCTGCACACGTTCCTAACACCTTCACTATTTATGGATTTGAAATGTGTGTGGAAAATTCTTTGCTAACAAAATGTGATTTCAGCTAAGCTGAGTCAATTTTCAGCAGCTGAGGAACTCTTGCTTGATTGTCACGTAGTGCTGTAACTCACCTTCTCTGTGATAATATTTGCATTACAGCTATTAAAATCCATTAAAAATAAGCCATGTGCAGAATTTTGCCTTTACTACAGAGGATGACAAATAGAAGCTGTGCTTTTATACCTTATGGTTAACATCCAGGCTATCTGGGCCCTAGGAAAGTGAAAAGGAGTTTTGCCATTACTTTAAATGCCACCAAGTTTTCATCAGATTTTGCAACTACATCTGTCTAGATACTCTGAAGACAGATTTCTCTCCCCCCTTTGCAATGGCATGAAAAATTTTCTCAGAAAATGAGAATCTCCCATCATATCCACACAATAAATTCATAGTCACTGTTTCTCAAAGGGTTGAGCTACGTCTGTGATAGGCTTCTATTTCCTCCCTCCTGAGGAGGACCCTCAGCAATGGCTCAGCTGTATCAGATTTGAACCTTCACAGATCTGTGGACCCTCACAACACATTTTCAATAAAGGATGAGATGGAAACTGCATAAAAACTCTCTGAGATTTCTTGCCACCATGGATGTGCAGGAGGGAAGAAGCTCAGGTGCATCCTTTTACTTCATGAGGATTTACTGGAGACAACTGCTCCATGCTCCATACCAGACCTGCAGAGAACAGAGGGTTTTGGTGCTACAGTCTGGGTCATGCTGCAGGAGCGTGTGCAGCAAGGCAGAATACTGCACTAAGAGCTGCTGCATAGTACCCAGCTCTACAAGGTCTTCCTTTCAAATGCACAAATGAACAACTCTCCAACTTGGTATCAAAGCAAACTCAACCACTGCTTTGAGAACAGCAGCTGGAAATGAGGGGGACACAAACTGGGCCTCGTAGCAGCAAGAGGGAAGTACCGTAAAAAGCCATCTAATTCACACTAATGCTCGACAACTTTTAGGTCCTTTCAAGCATTTCAGTGCTATTAAGTATCCAAGTAATGTTTGCTTATGCTTGAGGCTGCACTACCCTTTCAGGAGTATGTCTGACCACGGAGATCTCTAAGGTCAGGAATTCAGGACTATGTTACTGTAACACTTAAATAAGAATAAAACCACCTGAGTTAATGTAGCCTCTAACTGGTTCACCACTGACAGTTTCGACTTAGCAACAAAACCCAGCACTAACATTTCACTTTACTGCTTTGCAGTCCATAGTGGCTTCTTCCTTCATGCAGGATATAGGAAATCACTAATGCCAATCAAAGGCCAAGTCTGAGGCTCTTCCAGTAAAAGTTGGGAAGTCCACGCACTGATGAAATCACTTCTGGGAAACTGCGGTCATGTGTGTACAGGAATGATGAACTTAAACTGGAATATTTGCAGAAAAGAGATGGGAGGATCTTTAGGGAATGTTTTAAGAGATCTAAATAGAGCAGCTTGTTTAGTCTAGCAAAGTTAAGATCGAGGGAGAAAATGAAAGCTGACAACAAATACACTGGTGAAGAGAGGTAAACACCAAGAGAAAGAGCTCTGCTGGGTAAAAGACAGCACTAGCACAAGGGAACAAACTGACCTTAAACGATTTTAGAATAGAAAAACAAGAAGGTTGCTGCAAGAGTGAAATGCTGGATCTATCACAGCAGTAGTGGAAACAAAGGGTTTAAGACGGAGTTTGACCTTTCTACGAAAGGGCCTATAACATGGGACAAGCTATAATTAGTCTTGTTAACTGTGATTCTTTAATGCAGTTTTTATCTTTTTAAGACCTAGTCTACAAACATGCACTGAAATAACTCCAGCCATTGCTCCTCCAGGACCTTTACATAGCAGATGAATTCCACAAAACAATGAAATTAATCCAGATTCCCTCATGAGCAAGAGAAAAAGGAACTTAGCTTTACTGCATTGGGGATTCGTTACTGTAGAACAAAGAACAATCTTCAAATCTCACTGTATTTAGAACTAAATATAAAACTCATTTGCTTGATTTCTTACAGTAAGCATTATAGGCTCAAAGACTGAATCTGATTTTAATTTTTTTTTGTTATTTCTACAACTAGGGAGAGAAAAAGTGGAGAAGAAGTGTGGTTGGGGTTTTCATAACTTATAAAGTGTTGATTTTTAAAATTTTTTTGAGAAACACAAGCAGGTGCCTACCTTTAATGAAGGATCATCATAATTTCCTCAGAGCAGTTTCTTCTAGGATGTGTGTTCTGAGACATCTTGAGAACTTAGAAAAATAATTTCAGAGCTACTTTGGTTTGCAGTGCTATATTACTAAAGAACTTGGCCAAAAGACTTTGCCCTTACATATGAGCAGGCTTATGGCTGTTCTTAGAATTCTCTTTCTGCTGCGCTATATCAACAGACTACACCTCAGACTTCTGTCATGGCCTAGTATTCCCATGCTGATGAAATTCCTTCTAATTGTCTAATCAGAACAGATAAAAACAGTCTTTGTCCTTTCCTACTGCTGATCCAGAGGTGTCTGCTTGGCTGCCATATTTGCATGCAACACAGTGAAGCCTTGCTTGTTGTGTGGCTTGTCTTAAAATTATTAACTCCTCTTCACAAGTCTTAAACTGAGAGAAGCAAAGCATTAGAGACACACCACTTTATGATCAGGTTTAGATTTGCTGGTTTTAAATTCCTTCTTATATTTTGTGTGATCAGAAGAAACGGTTCATCCAGTACATTAAGGGCTTGCAAGCACTCTAGAATCTGAAGTATCAGTTATTCTCTTTCAGCATATTCAGCTAGTGACTAATCTTACCCAAAGATCTAAACTATTTATTTATAAAACACAATTAAAAAATTATCTCTGTTGTAAAACACTGTAGGAAGGGCTTGGGCCAGTTGGATCTAGCAGTGCATATAAAACAAGGGAAAAACAATCCTATAAATGGACAAGATTAGGAAGACTTATGAGATCATCTTGAAATTTCCCCAAGATAAACATCAGGAAGAAGTTACTATAGAAAACAAGTGGTGATTATCTATGAGTTCAAAAGACACCTGATTCTTTCGGAGGTACACTAATGATGTTCTTCGAGAGCAGTATCCTGTCATGGTTGAATTTCAGATCCATGGTCTAAGTGGGGCTGAGTAGGAAAATTCCAAGGCCACCTATGTATTCCTGTAAATAAAACTGGGGATTCTGTGGCAGATTTCCCAATTCAGTGTTAGTTTCTGCATAGATTTCTTGTGCTCTAGACTGCTTGAGGGGTGGTGGCCAGAAGAAAGATGCACTTAATACTTTTCTGTGGCCTTGATGCAAGGAACTGGGGGAAGGAGCGAGGCAAACCCAGAAGCACTGGAGCATTGTAAACATACAGCTTCCCACAGACAGCTTTATTTCTGATTGCATTGTGACAGCCACTCAGATCTATAGATGTTTTGAAATGATAATTCTTCCTTCACTCCCCAGGAGCTAAACACAATTTCATTGTAAAAATTAATTGAAACATAGCAACAGAAAATTCACAGAGCACCATGGACTCCACTTAGCCTCAGGTCAGGTCTATCACTTTCAGTTTGTCAGTTTTACTGTAGAGAAATCCTAAATCCCTCAAACCTGATTGGTACTGTGAGAATCTCTCACAGGTGCAAATAGTTTTGTATAGCTTTATGGATGGATTTGAGATATTTTATTGTTTCTTTTCTTTATCAGGTCCAGACATCAGTGAGCTTTATAAAATGTATGTGAAATGCTATTTAAAGCAACATTTTACATTGCAGAGAGAAGGAAAATTGCCAAAACTGTGTCACAATTTGCTTTTCAAGGTGTTCTTTTGCAGCTTAAGTTATGAACTCTTGGTTTATTCAGTTAGAATGTCCAAGGATATTTCCTAGTATCACAGCTTTCTAAATGTGAGTAAAAGCCTCATACCTTTTTGAAGTCTCCTATACCACACACACATTTAAAACTAGGAAACAATTTAACCAGACAGGAAAAACATGTTTAAAATAAATGTAGATTTAATCAGCTGTGATTGAATAGAATATTGTATGAGTTTTAGAAGGAAAATGTGGAAGTTCAATATTTCAGATTGTGTATCCTCCCTACTTTGACTCCTTCAGGTGTAGACTTTCTGCATACAAAGAAAAGGCCTGGCTGACATGAAAAGCTGGCATGTATCAACTAATAATCTTAATATAAATTTAATGCTGGTAGAAAGTATAATGAGTATGAACAAGCAGGTATAGAATGCAAATAAGAGTATATATTCACCTCCCTTGAATGAAGACTAGTGGAAGTTTGCCCTGTCAATTGATTTCCCCTAAAAGGAAACAGTTCACAGAATCCAAAAAATAGCCCTGTGCAAGCCCAATTGTACATATCTCTGCCTGACAGTGATGAACTTTTTATGAGATAGTTTAAATTACCTCTTCAAGACATTTCCTAAAAAGGAAGAGACAGAACTGTCCACAGCAGATTAAAAGATGTGTTAAGAAACAATGAACAAACAGTCCAAAGTTGGACTCCATAGTATTTAAATTTATTTGCACTTAGCACACGCCTGAATATCAAAACAGGAAGCCAAATTCAGCATCGATTCATACTTTGCAGGATTTCCTAGACTTTGGTCTGGGATATAACACAGCACAATTAGCCTGGCTTTCTAAAGAAATGCAGTCTGGAAATCTCGGTGTGGGTTTGTGTATGTGTGGGATGCTGAAGTACTTTTGGAAACCTTGGTTTGCTTCAGTCACAGTGAAAATAAGCAGCTAGACAGCAGAGAGAGAGACCCCTCTAGTATGCCTATAATCTCCAGTGCAGAAAAGGGTGTATCATGAGAAGAGCCCTTATTAGACATGAGGAAATGCACACAACAGGATTTCCCTTTGCTCCCGAGGACATGAAAGCTTTTGAAATCCTAATGCATTAGCAATGTTGGTTTATTTGTATAACTGTGCATACTTACATCTTAATATGCATATAGTGTTATAGATTCAGTTTTATTCTATATCAGAAAAAGCTGCATTATCTAGTGGGTCGGCCACTAACTTTTGTTCTTTTCTCAGATTTGCCCACTGGCAGGATGTATCTTCCAATATGCAAAGGGCTAAATGGTTATGATTTAATGTAGTAAGGAAGCTTTCAGAATGCACCTTGAAATTGGAAGCTAATAGTAGACAGAGGGAGGCAGTAGGAGTGTTTTGAAAATAGTTATTCCATGGAAAAGTGCATAATTTATATTTTACTTGCTCTCATATGACACACAGAAAGCAAAGCACAGTGGGCACCCTTTAATCTGAGAGACACTTTGCAAGGTGAGTGGTGAAGAGGCAAAGCCCGCAATTTTACCAGGGCAAAGCTTCAGGACTGTGAAGCTCTGGGGCTTTTGGCTAGAGCATGCCCTGATAACATCCTGTCTAACAGTGCACAAACCCAAGCAGACATTCATTTTCCATTCTTATGCTCATTTTTCAATAGAAGGAACTGAATATATGAGGCAGAGGGAAGCTAGGCATCCTTTAGCTTTGTCTTGATGCTGTTCCACTGAAGGCTTTTTGCTTCCACATGCTATGTCTTCACTGCTCAATGCAAACACAGTCGGAATGACCTAGTTTCTAACTTAAGTGATAAAGCCTAGAGGGTTTTAAGTCGGTGTGAAGGCACTGACACTTAGTGAGCAATGGCAAAGCCTCTTACAGCTTATGGGACATCAGAGCCAATGTTTTGTTCCATGAAGTGCAAAGTAATCCCCTTGCTATATGACTACCTCTTACCCTGATAAAATGATGTGAAAGAATGCCACCCCACATGCTTCCCTCTTTTCATTCAATAACTGTAGGAAAGGAAAATGCCCTTTGATTACTCCCACAATAGGGAGCAATCTACAATATTAACAGGATAAATATTTTTCATTACACAGCAGTAATTAAGGATGTCTGTTTCTCTTGCTAGTTTGCAAGATACTCAGTGTCTACAGGATGGTTTAAGGTTACAGACACCATTAGGGTAGAGTGCCTCATGCCTCACTTAGAACAATTTAAACAGAGTTATTCCATGGTGGTCTGACCACACCTGTTCACACTTAGATGATTCTGCACAGATTTGACCTTTGCCATCTCTACTAAGGTGTCATAGTGTGGTGTATATCCCTCAGTTGTTAGGCATGTGTTGTATTATTTCTTGTACTGACAGCTATGTTATTCTAACTGCTCTCCAGACATGGGATGAGACAGGCTCTGTTCCCCAGCAGTTCCAAAAAGACAAACAATAATACTCAAACAAGTAAGTTAGATGCCTTGCTTGTAATCCCTGAATACTGGATTTACTGAAGCCATCATTGTCCCATCTTGGCCTTTTTTCCAAGTCATGTAATCATATTGCCTTTTAATTGATTTCAGTTCAAACTGAGAGAAAAATCTAGATTTTTTTTTTCCTTCAAATGATACAGTTTTTAATAGTTTATAGAAAATATGATTTTAAGGCATCTATCATTGAAACATTACATACATATTAATACCATGTTGTGTATTATCTAGCAAAGCACTGCAGGTAACAGTACTCCTTACATACCCCAGCTAAGCCCTTAGGCTAAACATTGCCCTCCAAACATTTTACCTGTAAATGTTTTCACATAATTTGACAGAATTTCACCCAGTTAGAAGCACATCTTATTCTAGAGATGTCAGTCTCTGCTGTGGAGAGATTAAACGATTTGCCCAAGTTCATGGCACTGATCAAGTGTGTGCTAGAGCCAAGAGAGCCTTAGAAGTTCAGTTTAATGCTGTAGTCAGAGGAATCTTTCTCTTTCCCTTTGTTTTTCCCATTAGCTCGGTTGGTTGCTCTGGCGATGGCAGGGGAAACTCCCTTCAGTGTTCCAGGGCAAGCACAGTTATCAGTGTTGCAAAGTATGTTACTTCCAGTAAGAGAAATGGTATTCCCCTCAGTGTGCACTTCTTTGGTGTGGTTAGGACCTCTGCAACCCTGCTACAGGGTATAAGGCTCACTACAGAACCCTAGTTAACATTTAGCATATTTGCAGCTTACATTCAAAAGTAATTTCATAAGCCAAATGCAGTGAAAGCTCTTGCAACCCTGTGGATGCAGAAGGTCAACATCATTTGCAGCTGGATTGTTAAGTTGCTGTCTCCATCTGCATTTTTCTGTTGAGAGCAGTTTGGATGAAATAACAAGTGACGTAAAGCTTCTCTGAATTGAAAAAATACTTGATGATTAAACATAAATATATGAATCATGAACTGCAGATATGTGTTTCTGCCAGGAGAGGAAATGGAAATATTATGATTAAGTATATTCTCATGATTTTTCTAACCCACCAGATAAAATTTACTAGAAAATAAGAAGGAAAAGTGAATACATCCCCAGACATCTTTTTGTGCTGCACCAACTGTTTTGTCAAAGAGGAATAGGTGGAAGCCCTGAGAGACAGGGCTAACATGCTACAGTATCATTCAGAAGTATAAAGTATTGGCTGCCACTCTATTTCCCATAAAGAGAATAAATATTAGAAAAAAAATAAGCCATCCAGTTATCACATTATAAAAAAGGTATCAGTGATCTGTTTGGGACTCCAAACATTTAAAATAGTTTCTTTTAATTCTGATACTGCCTTTAGACAGATGTCTATGGAACCTGGTGTAAATGTTGTCAGCTAAGGTGTTTTTTTTCTCCAGTGAGGTGCCCTGGAACAGCATTAGCACTTTACTAAATGAGCAAAAGTGTTTGAATTTTCTTTGCCAGATGGTTCCATCCTTCGTAGCAGTGAATGGCCCAATGCTCTTGCAGTTGTACTGAATCAGAATCTAATTGTGTGTTAAGATGGCTTTTGTGACTATTTGTGACTCACTGAAGATAAAATTAAACTTCAGATCCCAGATTAAAAGGATTACCTACAAAATTCTGCCAGTTTGTCAGGGTTCTCAAGTGGGACCTCATCCCTGTCCATGGGTTCAGGAGTCCCATTTCATCTCAGCCCAGGGCCTTCAGTCCCTGTCCTAGCAATGCCACAGGAGTGCTTGTCTCCACCTCCAGCATGGCTCGGGTTTCACCCTGACAGGAGGTTCTAATAGAAGAAAGGTTCCTAAATATGTGATTATCTTAAGTAGGAAAGGAAACAGCACAGGCTAGAAGACACCCATGCTCAAACCCAAGGTCCCAGTTTCTAGAAATGTCTTAGATGGTGAGGAAGACAAATAGCTTGAAGAATGTGTAGGGTCATACTACAACATAGCCATGAAAAAGAACATTCTCTCTGCTGTAAATATTCTGGGGAATTTATTTCTGTCTGCCAATACCCTGGGGTATAAATCCGAATCTGTGATTTTAATGTAGAAATGTTAATTTACACCATGAAAAAAATCAGTCCCTTTATAACTGTTACAGGGTGACAGTAACTTACAATATTCAAAAGTAAACAGAAAGTATTAGGCACTTCCTTGATTTTCTAGCACTTCTAAAGCACTAATTAGAGAGAAGCAGTTAGTGATGGATCCAGCCTTACATTTGGAGTCATGAAACCCCTTTATAAAACACATAAAAAGAAGTGTTTATAGGAAACAGATGTATTAATATATTTTGTGTTCACAGGAAAAAGCAAAGGGATGCAAGCAGACCAGTTAGGTCACTGCTAATTTAATTGATTTACAACAACCATTTACTTCTCTCCTTGGAATAAAGTCCAGTGTCTCTCTCTCTCAACTTCCCATATCATCCAAACTCTACTTGGTCTCTGTGCCAGGTCCAGCACCTTCTCTGTTAGTCTTCCATCTGGGTTATTTGGGAACTGCTGCTTCCAATTCTTGTCATGAATGACATTCTCAAATAGGGAGACACTTAAATAGTCTTTTCTCTCACCAATTTTAGCAGGAATGGAAAAAAAATGGACCTATCTCCCATGTTTTTCTGAAACTTGGCCTCAGCTGATTTCTGTTGCTTGTTGAGAACTTCTTATACAAATTAGATAATATCTTTCAGCTTTAACCCTGATAATTAATTTGTTGTTATATACCCATAAATGCAAAAAGGAAAAGGCACTATAAAGTAAAAGCATCCTTAAATAAGGTTTTGATTTGTTTATGACTGTCTTTGGATTTGTTTGGTTTTTTACATTTTCTGCCCTTTTCTGTCCTGTTCCCATATTGGACAGTTGTTTATACTCATTTGCCAGCAAATCAAGGTGGTGCTGTCCTGTACACATTTTGAAGCAGTAGAGGTAAACAGGCAAAATGAACTAGATGTGCATGAAAGTCTCAAGAGTGAGACTTCAAGTTCAGGGGTTCTCCCTAGCCTGCTGTCAAGCTGCCTTCCATCCTTCTACTGAGATCGAGCTTGGGGGCTTGTTTTGCTTCTCTTTGCCTGTATTTAGTCCTTGTTAGGAACTGACCTGTACGTTTTCTCCCACTGACATCCTCAGCACACTCCTGATCACCTCAGTAAGGCTGGCAGGGGTGCTGGGACAGCTCAAGGGTTCTTGAACTGGATGATTATTGGGACTTTGTGGGATGTTTTACTATCATACTGTGTATATCCCAGCTTCTAGGATTGCACAGATGTGAAGCTTAGCAAATACTCATGCAAGAACAAGGCATGTGCTTTATGGTACTGCTTTCTTCCTCTGGCACATTTAGATTACATCTTTAGGCCTCCACTGTAGTTCTTCAGTGAGTGAAAGAGAGAGAGAAGTGTTTTCTAGAATATCAGAAGATTTGTGAAGCAGCTGTGGAACTTTCTGTGCAGTTGCACAGTTAAGCATCTTTTCCCACGGCCACAGAAAATCCATGCAATAGCCAAGGCAACTTCTTGCAGGCCTCAGTTCCAGCCAGAAGGCCAGCTTGCAGCAGGATCTTGGTTTTCAGGAAATAGCTGTGTAACTCCCCTTTGGAAAGTCTAGCTTCAGTTGAGTACTTTATCAAGGCTTCAGGAGGCAGAACTTCTCACAAACCAGAAATTTAGATTTTGATCTGACAAGCTGTATTTTGACAGCTGAGATGGTAGATCAGATTACACAAAGCAGTATTTTACAGAAGACCATGTCAGAACAGAAGCTGAGCACATTTCAACTTGGCATCTTCTAGGTCTTTACATGTAAGACTGAGCAGATCTGAAATATTCAGGGATCCAGCTGCTGAGGGAAGTAACAAGAACCTTTAAAAAAAATATGAATCCTGCTTTACTAGTGTCAAAGTCCTGTTCTTGACTTGAGGAAAGGTTCTCCTCCAAAACACAGCAGTTCATTTTGCCTGAAGCGATGGTTATTATTTTAGTTCAGACCACCCACCCTCATCACAAGACTTAAGAATTTACAAATTTAGAAGAACAATCACATAGAAAGGATAACACAGACAAAAAAAATCCTGCAATAGTGGGATATTTTTCAGCAGCCAAAGCCAGGAAATCAAGTATAAAACAGGACAAAGCAAAAATTACATGACTGCAACAGCTGCTATTACAATCTGGTTTTGCTTTCTAGACAATACTTTCTTGGAAAGTCCTGCATGATAATGACTTTCTATTCAGCAAATACTTTTAGTGTTCTGATCATGGTATTTGAAGCTGGTCTACACAGAAAATGTCTAATTCCCCACTTCACCCAAACTTCCCCTCTGCTAATGAGTGACAGATTTTTCGAGTGCAAGTCTTGCCTAAATTTTCTTTAAGTCTAAATCCCCAGCTCCCATAAGAAACATGTGGCCAAGCAGAGCCTTGAACCTGCTTTCTAATATATAAAAAGCACTATATTCATAGAACCACCATTTTTCCTGGATCATGAATGCACTGGAAATTTGATCCAGGCTTACAGATGGATAATAGGAAACTGAAGGCAACTAAACATTATCTTAACACAGTTCTTGGGTGTTCTACATCCCACTTCCTCATGTACAGGAATAATATGGGAAACTGTGCCTCAGTGAGAAATGCAGCTACAATAACAGATGTGTTTACCAGGACACAGGGGTAATGACTGTGTTCCTAAAACACACTGAAGGAATGCTTCTAGTTGGTATTCACTCTCTAGAAATTTTAAGGATAAATATATTTTCAGTTATCCATGACTTACTAGTTCTGATAGGAAGATACAAATAACTACAGTTATCTAACAAAGAATAGTCTCCAAACTGTCCTGGGATTTTACCTAAAGATTTCAGTGAAAGCTGCTGGAAGTCTGCCATTAACTTCACTGGGACCAAAGTATTACTCTCCTATCTCCAATTAAAATCAGTGTAAGTCTCAGGGGGTCCTATCTGCCTGGAGTTTGCCCTTGAAACCTCAGGAAGGAAACTGAATTGGAGAAGTCAATAGAATTAAGACAGCAGAACTGACTTGCCCCTGGGTCTCATATTTCTGCAACTAGTCTGTTTGATCACTGCAGAAAACAACATCACAAAGACACAGCTATTTAAAGGGGGGTTTTATTGTATTGCACAAGGTATTTATGCATTCCATGTAGGTACTGTATTAAAGGATCCACATTTCCCGAAACATTGGCTGTTGCAGCACACATCACAAGCATTGTGAATAACCAGTGCCTTCTTCAAAAGTTAAAATAATCAATTGCAAGTTTAAGCATGTTGTGGAAATAAATGAAGAAAAAAGCGAGGAGTATCAATACATACTTCTTTTCAAACACACAAATATACACTTTTCAGAAGAGCACCAATAATGCCAAGCAACTATTTCGATGAGATACTGGATGTGCAGGCCCTGCAGTAAAAAGCCAATATGCACACAGAAAATATATTTCAACTTTTAAAATAATTTAACCATAATATCTTGCATGTGTCACTGTTTACAACATATCATTTCATATACAATGTCAGGCCCAAGCCTCAACTTGTGTAAATTTGTGCATACTCATTTAAAGCAGCTGAGACTCTGGACCAGGTGTCCAAGCTGAAAAAGCCTTCAAACTGTTCATATCTGAATACAGAACGGTAATATAAGACCAAGAAAGTAGTTACAGTGAATTTATAACAGAAATGGTACTATGGAAAATGAAGAAAAACACTATCAAATCCTCAAACACAAGGTTCTAGAAAGAGGCCTACATGTACAGTGATGTTGTAATAATTTATAAAAGTGAATAATTAATATCAGTCTCCTTTCTGACACTTAAGAGATTCTCACATATTCAGAAGCCCATAGAAGTGAACCAATCAAATGTCACCATCAGTATCATCCTCAAACTCTGTTTCTTACGTTTCTGATCATTAATACTGGTACTTAAAAACATTTCATATTTGCTGAAAATTTTTATTAAAATTTACCTTCCCGATATTAGAATTTTGTGTAATAAAAATCATGAAAAACAATAGGTAAAAAAATAGTATTTTAAGAATATTTTTAGAAAACCCGTCAAACAACTGCAAATACAGCTGACTTTTAAGTGTCTACTTTTGAACTGTGGTCTTTGTTTTGTTTAAGTGAATCACTTCTAAAGAAGCAAGGGAGTACCAGTTCTAAGATTTATTCTTGTCCATGACATTGAGGACCTCATCCAAAAGTGAAGGCCCCAAGTCAAGTTGTAACGAGAGCAGAGAGCCTGCAAGATCTGACAGGGATTCTTCTGACTTAGTCTTTGTCTTGGTTAGTTCACATGAAAGCCGACTGTCATCAAATAAATCAACTGTTTGCCAATCAGTGCATCGTTCAGAAAAACTGGATGAGTGACTGTCGCTACCGTTGGTAAAATGCGACGAAGAACCATTTTGCTCCCATATGTCATCTTTGTATGTTTCTCCATCCTCCACTTGTTTGTTTTTCTCTTGTAATTTTTCTTCTATTACTGGCTCACAGCTAAGCCTAGGATTTCTTGATGACCTGATGGATTCTTGCTTTGAATTAAATGTCACTGGTGACAATAAGGGCAATGTAAGGGCTTGAGAACCACCAATGGCAGGAAGGGAAATAGCATTTTTGAGCACTGGTGATGGAGTTTCTGTAAACATCGATTCAGAAGTGCTGTTTGCCCTCAAGAATTCATTGTGGACACCAGACTGGCTAACTATGGTTTCACCTTCATTTCCAGGCAAAAGCTCATAGTTGCCCTGCAGAAAGGAAATGTCTCCAAAAACATCATGTTGTCCCTCTTTTCCAATGTGTATGGTGTGACGAAAATCTCCAAGTGGTGGACTGATCATATCAGGAGATAAGATATCCCTTAGTTTGAATTTCTTCCCTTTCTTATTGTTAGCAGCTTTCAAGTAGATGGGTGTCTTGGCTGGCATCTTGCTTGTAGATTCTGAGAGTAGTTATTAAAAAAAAAAAAACAGAAGGAGAAGGAAAGGCAAAGCCTCTTACAAAGTCAGTTATTCTCAAGAGACTTTCAGTGTTATCAAGGTTACATCCTCATCATCCTGAACCACTTTTGCACACTTTTCTTCTAATGCAGAGCACTGTGGAGTAAGTGAAGGTGAATATCTCCCACTTCAGCTCTTTGCAAGGTAGAGCACAAATTTTGCAGTCAGTAAGCAACCAAGTGCCCTGCTGCTTCCAGAACTTGCAGAAACCTGCATGGGATAAAAAAAAAAAAGTCAGGTTATCATTAATTTATTTTTTCATGGGTCATTCAGTCTTGGTTTTACCAAAAAACAAAGTTAGAAATGGTACTGACAGTTCCAGCCTACAGATTAGCTTTATGATGTTGCTTTCCTTCATTAGGCAGGATAAAAGAGTTTAGATTAACAAGGGCTAGCTAAACTTCCTCTGGCTTCATAGCTTTTTTTGAAGTCAGAGTTTCTTAGTCACAGTTGCTGAGCACAATTCATTTGATAAATATAACGATCTCAATCTTTCTTCTCCTTATTCTGGCATTCAAAATGCTGGGGCCTGTGACAGTACATGCAGAAACACATTTCTAACATTCAACACTAAGCTTTTGGTACATTTAGGAAGACTGACAGAATCATTTAGGACATCTTTTCAGAAATGGAGTAGATTCCGTTGAATTAGATAACTTCAGATACCCTCATTTAGTGCAGAAACTCTCACAAACTGCCAACAATAGTATTTCTCATAATTGTGCCCATTTAATCAGGTAGTTTTAGGTAGTTGTAAAAAGAGCTAGTCCAGGTCTTTACAATTCATTTCAAACATCCAAATGCAGATGTCTTAGAAGAGACTGATCTTGTGACTACTTCTTTAAAGTACATAGATTCTTCATAACAATTAGTTATAGACAAGACAATGAATTATGCAGGCCATGAGGCCACAGTGAGTCAGAGTTGCTCCGTGCAACCAAATGAAACAGTGTTTGCAAACCATGTTTTCCTAGTAGAATGTGGTCTTTGAGAAGCCTGATAGAGCTAACAAGGGCTAACAGGCTATTGGGTCAACAAGTTATGGAAAAAGGCTCTACATAAATACTGTAATGGTATACTTCTTTCTTACAGTACCAGTTCCTTGAGCTATCTTAAAATAAATGCTTTTGTTCTCCTGGACATTTTTTATACTTTCTTCTATCAAGTTCACACACCACAGATCACTCCTCCTCATCAGAACACTCAGCTACAAACACCTCACACTTTGTCCTTCACCACCCTCTGTAAAGGAGCTTGCAGTTTTTACATAGAAAGACTGCTCTATACAATAAGTGAAGGGAAAGTTCTCTATAAAACAAGGATTACTTTTGATGCCTTTTATCCATGCCCTGGCAGGTATTTTTCCTCATCAAATTAAGCCCAGTACGAATCACTGGTTTTCACACTTAGTACTATATGGCCATAAACCCAGATTGTCAAGAAGTATTTAAGCATTTTCAAAAATCCTTTAACTCAAGCAATTAGTTCCTACAGTGGGGTACTTGACTGTGCATCACAGGGCAGCTGGGAATCTAGTCAGTTCATGTTTTGGTGTTTTGATTCCCACCAGATATCTACTGCACTTCAGATAACATTGAAAAGACCTCCCTCCCAAATTATAGCGGATGTAAACAGATGAAAGTTGAAATACAAAATAAGCTCCATGTTCAATAATTTATGAGGGCAGTTTATACTTTTAAGATCAATTTTGAAGATACAATTGATTGCATCAATCAGTTCAAAGCACTTCAAAGCTTCCTTCTACACAACAAAATTGTACTTAATTAGGATCTATAGAAAAACTAGGAGATTCACATTGCATTCCAAAACACCACCAACTTAACTCCATGTCAGCACTGTAAGATACAAAACCTAAATAAGGTCCCATGGTGTAAAGGAGAGCACTCTGGACTCTGAATCCCAAGGACCTGAGTTCAAGTCTCAGTGGGACCGTCCC
>JAWWLZ010000118.1:34316503-34343559 GCA_035041345.1 Poliocrania exsul
GCACAGGCTGGAAGGGCACACCCACGTGGGGAGAGCCCTGCCCAAATCTGCATTCGCGAAGTCTGGCCATACATACATACATGTGCCACATGCAAACGGAACACAACTGACCAGTCACTCAGTTACCTTGCAGTTTTAAACTGTAACATTCACTGTGTTGTTTCTCCCTCTTACAGTTCTGCCCAAACAAGCCACTCAGCTGAACAAAATATCCTCAACTCTACAGAGAAGACTGCTGTCAAACAAAGGTGAATGGTGAGGTTGTTTTATGTTCATCTAGTGAACTCAGCTCTATCTCTCACTTTGCAGAAATGACAGGCCAAATTCTCTTTCATTCTGATTCCTCATTGTTTCAGATGTTTTAATCTGGAATGAATGGCAATATAGCATCAATGGTTCAAAGTCATGCTTGTTGGTCACTAGTTTAAACATGAAAGACAAATACTAGCTCATTCAAAGCTTCCATGGCTTCCACCAGTTTGGAACTGTAATAAATATCATTATCACTGAACTCCACAAGGAGATTAGAAAAACCCTGAAGGACACAATGAAATATCTGAACATCAGGAAATATTAAAGTCTAAAGTAACTTTTAGTATAAGTAGACTGTTTTGGCACACAAGCAAAGCACTCTATTTTATTTTGCTTGTACCTCAGGAGATAAAGAATGCAAAAACTCTCTAAGTAGAACAAACTTTTGGGCATTCTGGTCTCCTTTAGATCTTGCACTACGAGGGACCCCCAGTAAGGGGCAGTGTAAAACCACACTACCTCAGAGGAGGATTCAAGAGACTGCCCTATCAAGAATTATAATCCCTCTCTATACAGCAATCTCTTGAATTGTGAAGGCCTTGCCTTCCACTTGGCCAGTGCAAGAGGCTTTACATTTCAAAACAAGAACTTTCACAATTATATGCTTAGTGCAAGCATTATTTTTTCTCTGCTGAAAACAAAGGCTACTTTGCTACGGTTTCCACTAGACTCTATTGGAAATCTGCAAATTACGCAGGGCTCCCTCCTGTCCTATGGACTGGCTTTCCATATACAACATAACAGACTTCAGAGCCAACTGTGTGTTGTTTCTGCATACCTATCTTCTTTGTCAACTACTGCCTAAAGGAGTACAGATTTTAAGCTACTTTGAACAATTGAAATATAAATCTGGAAATATTCACTTACCTGAACATACTATTGTTACTCATATGTCATCTACAACTAAATAGGAAAGAACCTATATCAACATATATATGTGCGTTACATATATAAAAAAGTAGTTGCATAAGAAAAAAAGTATAAATCAAACTTTGGCAAATTAAGAAAAGCTTAAAGAGATTAAGTATCCAGCTCAAATCCTGCAAAACTCAAAAATTAGTCCACAAAATTTTCACAAGGGTCTTAATACACTCCCTGCATTCTACAAGATTTAATGGAATCACAAGTAGACACGGGCTAAGAGAAGGCACAGATCACACTGCAATCTCTATGCCAGGCCACACAGTAAAGTTGGTCTTGTCTTAAATGAGACCTTTTTCTGATCTTACTACTAAGAGAGTCTCTGTTTTAATTAATTTCAGCTCAGTAGCTAAGTGATTATATAGCTAAACTGGAAAGCTGAATAAGAGATTAACAGAAAACCAAAAGTCTACAATCCCAGGCTGCCAGCCTATGGTGGAAGACCTTAATTTAAGAGAAAAACAACATGAAAGGATTTTACTTCTGGTTGAAAAGATATTCCTCTACTAACAAGATCCAAGCATGAGCCAAACCAGAGAAATTTCAGCCCAGTGAAAATTAAAGTTTTAGTTTATAACACTTGGTCATTTTCATTCCTCTCACTTCACACTCTCATGTAAGTGTTTTGCTTGCTAACAAAGACTAATATTTTTAGAGGTACTACTCAATCCTCCTTCCACTCAGCAATCATCACCTTCCACAGAGCTCAAAGTTTTCCAAGGATGCCTTAGTTTATTCCATCATCCATTTTAAAAGGACAGACCATCAGCAAATATCTCAACAGCTAAACTTGCAAAGCCAGAGACAAAAAAGGGTCAGGGTGCAAACTTTTATTTGTGCACAAATGCCAAGAGACCCAAATGCTTAAGCAGTGTTCTAAGCAAAGAATGATAGAAAGAAATCCACATTTCCACAGAGCAGAGCCAGAAGCAAATGTGCACAGTGGGAAGACTGTGGGCTTTCTACAGGGCACTCCCTTGCAAGGGCTCTGCCTTCCACATTGACTAAGAGCATGTGAACTTTAGATAAACCCATTTCCAAAGCACAATTTAAAATAACATTGAATTATCTTGTGAAGCAACTCAGTAAGAGAAAACAGTCGGTACATTATTTAAATGTCAAAATGAAAACACAGTAACATAGCAAGAGACAGACACAAACTACACAATAAGCTGCTGTGACTATTCTACACAATGAAGTTATCTGCAAGCATAGAAGAACTAGGTTTTAGGGCTTCATTTTGGGTTTCAGCCACCAGTAGCTTTCAGCACGTGAACTGTTGAGAGCATCCTTGCCAATGTTGTTACTTTCACATGCTTGAAACAACAGTGTAAAACATGTTTTTATAGGTTTTATAACAGAGACCTGAAGTCATAACTCCTGAATGCAGGCAAAACAAACTCCCAGTAACCAAGTCCTGAGGGACAAGAAAAGCAGCAGGTAATGTGCTACAGAGCTTGCCTCTCATGTTCCTGTGGACTTAGGTACCAACTATCAGTCTGAGGATGAGGGGTCACAAGTCTGTCCACTTCTAGACCAGCCCATCAGCTCTCTGCGTGTAGAGCCACCACATTCTGAGTAGCTTTAATCAAATCAGGTGGTGACACTTCTCCCTCCAGATTGTTTATCTAAATTTACCTTGTTTATAAGAGGCCCAGCATTTGAATTCATCTGTATTAAAGTCAACTTCCCTGATCAAATTAGAAGTCCTTGCTCCTTTGCTTCTCCTTTCATCAAGAAATTGTAGTTTTCTGATTAAAGCTACAGACTTAATTGCTTTATAAAAAACTAGATTTAATTACTTTATAAAAACAATCAGGCTAATTGTGCTTCAACTGATTTTCTCAACCTGCATTCACTCAACTTTCCTAGATCCAATCTGACCTGTTTTATCCTGTTATCGCATACATTTTTTAGAAAATGAAGAGGAAAACAAAATGCCAAATCTTTCCCACAGCTACAGAAGCACAGGTCAAGAGGATGCAGTTCATTCATTTCTCCATTGTCCTGAAAAGACACAGACACCTTGTGCTGCTTGTGGAAGATGTCTGTCCACCTTTTTCTTAAAATTCACTGTACGTGCAGACTGCATACATTCATTTACTCATAGAGGCTGCCACCAAAGAAGATGCACCTAAAGTCTCCCCTGCTCCAATCTGCACTCTGATTAATACAATTAATTATGTCTTCTATGTCTCCTTTCAGCCTTTTCTTCTTCAAATTGAACAACACGAGTATTTTAATCTTTCAACACAGGGCATGTTTTCTGGAACCCAGATAGCTTCCCCCCAACCTCCCTTTCTGGTCTTCCTCCCCTCAGCTCAAATCCTTCTTTAAATATGCTCAAAAGCAAACACAATATTCAATCTGAGATCTCAATTTCTCTCTTAGGAGGGCATTTGTCTTTGAGCATCCCAATATGGATGGGTTATGTTTGGTTTGTGGTCCACTAAAAACCTGGCTCCTTTAGTGAGTAACTGTTGCCTAGCTAGTTATTCTGTATCTTTGATTGTGCCCTTACAGAAAAGTCTTAGAACTCACTGCATGACATTCTACTGACTTCAAACACTTCAAATGGTCAGGATCACTTGGAAATTCAGTCTTGACCTCTGCAGCATACAAGTTTAGCATCATCTGTGGATGGAACAAGCACACATTCAATTCACTCAGGAAAATATTGTGTAGTAACAGAGACGGAAGACAGCTCTGCAGAGTTCCACAAGGTGTATCTTTTCAGACTGTTACTGCCTAAATACTCCAAGGCACTGCTACTTGAAGCTGCTTAAATTCTTGAAAAATTCACCTGCTCAGGGGTAAGAAAATGTGAATATGGTCCATATTACAGATATATTAAAGAATGACAAGGAAGGTTTGGATAACCTCAACTGTACACTATTTGGGGAGAAAGAATTTAAAAAAAAAAAGGCGCAAAGTAATTAATTCATTATCTGTTGTTTTTGAAAGGGAAAGTATATTGTAAGAAAAATCATGTTAGGATACATTTTCATTTCCCTTGCTATAAACACTTTTTTCCCACGTAAATCAAAGACAAATAGTACCATAGTTGTGAGCAGCCCCCCCAAGAAGTGCTAATTGCCAGTGACTGTAAGGACAGACAGGGACAGGCTGCATACAGTGTCTTTCTCTCCAGGTACCCTTCACTTCTCCAGTATCCTCCTCTTTCCCACCCCTAAAACCTACATTCGCAAACAAAGAGAAAACAATTCTGGAAATTATTTTTAATTGTTGACTCCTTTAAATCTTGCCACCTTTCCCTGCCTACTACCCTTTCAAACAGACTGGGCTGGAGTAAATCATAATCATCTGCCAACATCAGTAACTTTAAATCATTAAAATACTTCTGCATTATATTGAAATGAATAAAGTAATTAATCGCTTTAAGAATTTTCATTTTAGCTTGTAAGAAAGAGAAACAAAGAAAAGCCAACTTGGTTTAGAAAAAAAGGAAAAATTTAAAAAAAGTCTAATTTGAGCAACTGGCCCCAGTCTCCAGTTATTAATTTGTCCTTTATCAGTCTGTGAGATTACAAAGGCCCTTTATCAGCCAGAAACCTTCAACCTTGTTAAGGTACTTGAATACTAACCAAGTTGTTTCTCAGTCATCCTTTTTGATCGAAGTGAACAGGGGGAATTCCTCATGTGGTTATAGTGGGGGAGTAATTTTAAACCTTCAGATACATCTCTCTCTCTCTCTTTTGAACCACCTCCAATTTTCCAACATCCTTTTCTGAGCAGATCAGAATTAGTAACAAGATTTCAAACCCATTCTCCCTAACATATTCAAAGATAAAAATCTCTTCTTTCTTCCCATCATCACAGCTTTGTTTATAAACAAGATCGTATTTCTGCTTTTATTCCCGCCATCTTACAAAAGGAATTTTCCGGTATTTACAGGGTCACATTATATAACAAACTATTTAAGAATTCTTGTGCTGGTGTAACAAGTTTTCCAAGCTGAATAAAGTACATTGGCCAAAGCAGGATTTGTTATCACTGCCATTTCTTGATTCAGACTGAGCATCCCCATTCTATTTTTTAGGAGTCATATACACATATATGCATTTCATCGAAAAATTTTGCCAGCACAGCCAGTGGTGGTGCTCATATTACACTGTCCAGTAAGACTGTGTTCCTTAGGAACAAACCAAATACCAGAAAGGCTTTCCAAACTATCCTGCTCCAGCAAAAAAACTGGAGTTATAATCTTTAGGATAAAAAGTAATGTCATACTTCAGAAAAAGAAAACATTTTATGTGAATGTGCTCAGACTGTGAATCAATAAATCAGTTGAGCTTTCTCCATCTTCCTCATCAATATACTTCCTCACCAATGTCCACCACCTGCAAGTTTGTACTGCAACAATTTGGTATTTATTTGAAGGCTACTGATAAAAATATTATGCAGCTCAATGCTGTATAAAAATATCTCTGCATTGTTTCAGTAGAAATACAACCCTCTGACACTGACTTATTTCTGACATTTACTCTAATATCCTAAATGTTTTTAATACTTGCTTTGTTGACACTGCAGAGAACTAACATATATCTGGCTGTGATGCAATATTACATTAAGTGCCTTTCGTAGACTGTTTTTGCAGTTGTGCTTTTGACCACTTATTAGTGTACCTGAAATAACTCCCTTTTTTAATCAATTGAATTTTTTTTTCATCTTCCAACAGGTTTCAGTCACAGCTTGCTTTCAGCTTTGAAAAGTTAGCATCTTTTCTAGAACAATAAAACCCCTTCTTTCTTTTCTTCTCTTCTCCAGAGACAGAGATTTAATGAGCTGGCTGTACTCTGTTGTTCAGCTCCACCGTCCCTCTTTATTACTTTCTCCTTAGCTTTGTCAGCTGGTACATTCACATGTACGGATTTAATACCATAAATTTCACTGGCTTTCAAGACCATGCAGACTTAAGCATAGGTGCATGTCTGTACAAAGTCTGGCACGTTAACCAACACAGCCAGTGAAGGTGAGGTTATGCTACGTCAGACAGGCTGTGCACTGAACCACAGTCACACATTTCCTCCTCCTAAGTCACAGACCAGATGAGCAAATAGCTGGGAACCATAAACTCATAAGCCACAAGATGGACAGGCTTAAAAACTTGCCCATCAATTCTCTTAGGCGATAGGGAAAAACATGGTGAAATTTGACCAAAACACCAAAACCCCTATAAACCGAGCCTATGCGCCACTGAAAAGTCTGGGTAACTGCTCTGGCTGAAATCTCATGTACTCAGGGAGAAGAAAGGAACAGTTTTTAGCCAAAGCTGCTGCCTGACACAGCTCAAGGCATGCTCATGTAAGTGCTGATACTGCCATGTGGAAGAACTTGGGAAGATGTGGACTGAAGCAGGCAGTACTGCCCCTTCTGATGTCAGACAGCTCTCAGATCCGTTTAAGTGGATTACAAATCCACACTACACACCCTTTGTAAATCTGAGCAGGTTAGCATGGATGGCTTTCTCTTTTAACACAGAGGGTGTAGTTCCCCAGCCCAACTCTGCTTTTAAAGCTGTTTTAAGTTCCCACCCTGGATTTCTCCCTCCTTGCTGGTGGTTCCTGGTTCTGCACTGTAGCTCCTTGTACCCACCACGGGCAGACAGACAGATAGACAAACCTACAAGCCACACTGCAAACTAGTCACAGCAGCAGTTCTCCCTGCTGACTCAGTTTACAGAACAGGCTTACCAACAGCTGCAGCGTGCCTGATGGCAATGCCTCAAGAGAGTTCAAGCCCAATATAACTGTTGCTGTCAGAAAGGCATTCTCCCCTTCCCCCCTCCTGTGTGCACACACTTGACCCCTTCCAGGCCAGTTACAGCACAAAGAACTGGGTGAAAACTAACTAGGAAAGGGCTGTAAAATCCCAAGGCTAGGAGCAAGACTGCTCCTTTCAGCTGCAACAAGTAATTTCAATAGCTCAGCTGTCTCTTGAAACATCACTCTTAGAAAGCAAGAAGTTCTGGTAGAAGGGACGGGCAATCCTTAACCAACTTTTCTACGTGGGAAACTGTCCATGGAATGACCCACTTGCTTCTGTGTTAGAGTTCCCAAGACTTCTGTTATATTGAAATTAAGTTTTTCTAAATGTAGTTAAGATACTATTGTTTTTTGGAAAGCATCCCTAGCTTAACATTTCCTTAACTGCTACCTGCTGGCAAAAGGCAATCTAAAATAAAAGGATCTTGCAAGGCACAAATAAAAAGTCCCTCAACAACCAAACCCACAAAACCATACCCTGAACTCCCCACCTCCAATTCTCAAACACTCTTCATCTCTAAGTCAAATATTCCTTATCATCTCCTTGAAACACACAAGTGACACAGGCATATCTCATCGCCAGTTCTATTATTCAATTCTCAAAATGTTTCACTTTAAACAAGTATTGACCATCTAAAAGTGGCTGATAAACTAGTTTTAAAAGAAACTTGAAGGCCAGAGAGCCCTCTATATGTTAGCATCAAAGGCTAACTGAAGTAAAGATAAAAAGCTACAGAAAAATATAAAGTTGCATGCGGCTTATTTGTTTTATTACATACAAAAAGGATGAATCTTCTGTGCTGTTGCAGTTCTGCCTCCTTCAGAGAGTTGAGTGATCATCAAGATATCAAAGAACATGGGGTTGGGGTAGGTGGAAGAAAGTGAAATGTTTCAGTGGATTACAAAAATCTTCACTGAATTTCTTTTTTAGTCCAACTCATGCCTTCTTTAAGGAATGGGGCTGAAATCATGGAGTACATAGGGCTTCTAAAATTTGGTTATCTATATTCAATTCCAAGTAGATTATTAGTACAACGAAGGTAACTGATTGATCACCCTTAGATGAAATAAAAGGAAAAAAATAGAAATTATATCTTCGCTGTCAGTTTATGCTATCCTAACAAAACAACTCCACTTTTTGAAGGCACTATTTGAGCAGGGGTAAGAATCTGGATGAGTAAGTCACAACTGGAAGACATGTCATAATCTGGTGCTGCTCTGCAGCATGTCAGTGACACCTGCAACATGTCCCAGCTGACAGGGACACATCACGCTGGACAGCAGTGCAGGGGTCCCGGGTCCCCACTTCCTCCTGAGATCTCTCTGCCACACATTCAGTTCTGTAAATTCGAGTTGCCTGCACTCAATTGATCAGATTTCTTTTTTCCTGCAATATATCAAGGAGTATAAGGGTGCATTCGTTCTCTGTGCCAGTAGTCACATTTCACATACTGCTGTTAAAACCTGGCGGAGTTAATCAATTTAATTTGAAAGAAATTAATATGCTCAGCACTCGTACGGAGGTATCCTGTCCGAATATTCAGAGCGGCACAGTGGCAATTCAGTGCTAAAGTTAGTTCACTGATTAGCAGCTGATATTTCTTTCAAACTCTAAACCCCATGTATTTAACTAAACTGTCTGAAATACTGCTGTCCCAAATCCCACTAAAGCTACCTTCTCAACACCCAGGGGTTTCCCTCAGCCAGTACTCAGCACCTATCTTCCCATTACTGCAGCCATATTTCAAAAGATAAGTACAGCTCCAGGACGCAGCTTAAGCCAGACGGTGAGTGAGACAACAGCCTCCGTGTAAGACAAGACTGGACCTTGAGCTTGCATGTGCAGGCAACATGACAGAGTAATTAAATGGGTCAGGGAAGCATGTTGTATCCAATGAACCCAAGCAGACCTAGAGTACTGCAAGTCAAGTCCTGTTCTTAGCAGATTTCTGGAAAAGCATTTTGCAGACATTCGTTTTCGCTCTGCACTCTGCAGGGGCTCCTGCTCAGAACTTTGCCTTGAGACTGCAAGGGAACATAAATCTCTCTGTTCAAAGGTCAAGATTTCAAAGTGCTCCAAAATGGTCATTTTGTTTTCAGAAGTAGTGTCAAGGGAAAGCGCATTGGCGGCAGAAAGAAAACTCCTAGTAGGCAGTCACATTAGGGTAATGTAATCATGACTCACGCTCCTCACCCATTTCCTGACTGGGGCTGTGCAGGATCAAAAGCAAACCAGCCACAGCAATGCTGCCGCTCGTTAATGTCAGCGAGCCCGAAAGCATTACACACCACCAGAAAACAAACTCATTGCAGAATAGCCTATTTAAAGCCTGGCATAAATCGACACTGACAAACGCAGTGGCACAACATCAACCAAAACCAACAACTTGCATTTGTTGCGAGAAACAAGTTAAACTTTTAATGATGAGTTCTCTTACCCGAACAAACCCTCTCACACACCTTTAAATCACACTGTAATCCTTGGGGTGCCTAGGGAGAGGCAGGGGAATACCCAACTGCTAGTTAGTATCTAAAGAAATACAAGATACAAAGACCTTTTGAAGAGGATCACACCGAACTCACACTGCTGTAAAACTACCACCTCCTCAGAAAGACTGTAAAAGAACACACGCATGGGCCAAAGCACGAACTGTGCTTAATTGGCTGTCACCTTATAAGAAAAGCACGGCAAGAGACAATTTCTGTCTCAGTGTTGGATCCTGCTGGGCAGCCTGCATGAAGCGTGCCCTTAATGATGCAAATTGGTGTTCATTTGTATAAAGAGCTCTTCAGCAGAAAACAAATTTCAGATCTTTGTTGGCACCTTGGTCACATTTAATTTGTTCCAAAACCCACATTAATGAAAACCCCCAAATTAATCAGATATTTCAACAGAAACTAGGCTAGACATTAGGTAACACGGATGCCAACACCCAGCTGCACCTCTCTGCAGCCCTCACAAGCCAGATAGAATCACAGAATCACTCAGGTTGGAAAAGACCTTTAAGATCATCAAGTTCAACAAGACAACTCCTTTCCCTCTCTCCTATCTCAGAAACAGAGCTCTACATTTGCAGGTCCCTTTCACTCTCCTTTACAATGCCAAGTAAGTGCTAAACATGCTCCTCAGCACCAGCCACTGCGTTCCTGATGGTACTCCCGACAAGGGAGATAGATCAAAGGGCAGAGAGAGCCTGAAGTTGACCATTAAATATATAATCCATTGCCAAAACCATTTGTCCACGAAATTGAGACTGACCAGTAGTGGCGTTCTATCTCAGGATACTGAAGAGACCTGTACGAGGTGTCTGACAGCCAAATTCAACCCAAATTCAACAACTGCCCAGTTTTTAGTGATGTCTCATCTTACCTCAGTAATCTCAGACGTGCTGCCCCTGGACACAGAATACTGGGGGACAGGTAGGAGAAACAAACTGTTGCACAAGGCAAAAGTTATGTTTAGGTCTGACTAAACCAACACCAGCTAAATTTACTGAACCTATACTTATCCAAGTTGCAGTAATAACTTGAGAATTGAGAGAAGCTGGTTCTGAAACAGAGCACGCCAAGGCTTTATACCACATTGTGACATTTGCTACCAGGCTTAAAGCTCTGTTTGGTTGTCACATGTATTATTTATACAACCCTAACAGCCCAGAAATGAGGTGCAAGCAATCCCTTTGGGCATGGATGCACCTTGGTATTGACCAAGAACGAGCTGCTACCACATGCTGCGAGTCGTTCACACACTAATTCATACAACTGGTATGGAAGGCAGTGAGGTGTAGGCAGAAAAATAAAAGAACGTAATTCAGGGATCTATTTTCCTGTGCAAGGGGCACATTTATTTACTTAATCCTTTAATAAGTAGGTAAGATGAAATTCTACCTTTACTTCAGGCTATTTAAAGCAAATTTCTAATGGCTCTCGCAAGCTCCAGGGAGTCAGAATTCAAGACTTGGGAGGAGCAGTATGTTGCTTAGTGTGGTTACCATCCTTCAAAAATTTAAGAAGAGATGCCATGTTGTAGAGCCCAGGACAGACATCTACAGTGCAGGCAAAAACTTCTGCTCAAACAGTAGGGGGGGAAAGTAACAAGAAAAATAGAACATTACTAAAGTAACAACAAAAAAATCCCCCACAACACCAACGCAGAAAACAAAACCTGTGTAAAGATGGCCAGAATCCAAACAACAGAAAAGTAAGTGGCCAGGTATTCCCGATTTTCTTAGTGTAGGCAAAGGAACAGAAATTGAGGTCAATTTCCTTGTCCTGAGTGTAAATACAAATCATATCCAGGAAAAAAATGCATAACATATTATACTGTAACAAGGCATGAGGATTGCATTAATTTAAGGCACAGTGTGGGACTCTCTTCTCTTGTAAAAGTCTCTACTGTTTAACAGAGACAGCCTTTGCAGAAACACAGGGAAGCAGCAAACTTAGCTCCCTGAATTCCAGAAGATCACAGAGACAGTACACTCAAGAAATGTAAGAGAAAACTTGCATCCAAGGAGGGCATCAACATCTCAGTGTTGCTGCTCCAGTACTGGACCCTAAGAAGTTAATGGATAATGTAGGGCCTGTTCCAGACTCTCAGGATGTAGTTCACATGGGAAGAAATAGAAATATCATAACCACAACAGTCTGAAACACAGTCCCAGCAAAAGACATGTACAGTAACTCCTAAGAGGAAGATATTACCAAAGTAGCATTCCTTCTTTCCCTCTGTACACGGGCGCTGCCTGGATTCACCAGAGGTGTGCTCCTTCTGGCTGCAGAAGCAGTGGGGCAGCATACCTGGGCACCTCCCTCGGAGCCCAAGGAAATCCTTACTGGAGGAAATTATTAAAATGTTCACCAACAGCTACAAAGATCCCTAGTAGTAGTTGTTCATCAACACCCCTATAACTATAGTCATAGGCTTCTTAAGTTAAACCACATCCTTGAGGAAAATGGGATTTTGATGTTGTTTTGTTTAAGTTCTCTCAGAACACAGAGCACTAAATATGGTTTATCATACAAAAATTCAAATTAAATATCTATCTTCTTAAACAAAAATCCAGCCATAGGCACTGTTGTTAAACTCTTGCCATTCCTGAAAAGACCATAACCCATTCACTTTAGAGAACAAAAGTGGGAAGGTAGAGACAATTTGGCATGGGGAGAGAAAGAAGGCACAAACAACAACGAAAAGAAAAAAGTCTGCACCTAGTCAGTAGACTAAAACTCTACAACACATTAGCAGCTTGCAGTACAATAGTTAACTTTTTTACAGTCACCAGGTTCCCAGGGTAATGGCTGCTGACTAAGTTCACACCTCCCAAAGTGAGTGTTTCAGACTGGCTGAAACAAGACAGGCAATTTTGCTCAGGGTGCCAATACAGGCTGAAAGAGCATTACATTTTAAAGTGAAATCTCAACTTTAAAAACAAAACATTGTGAATACCTGAAAAATCCAGAGAGACTCCTAATCTGCCTTGCATTTGGACTGCTACATTCCCAGTGACTTACTATCCAACAGACAAACTGTGTGCTGCTTCAGAACTTGATTAAGCCCAATAATGAAACTCCCTTAATACATCTTGCTAGTGACCTTTCTTATGCAGAAGATACAGAAAATGCATTTTTCCAGACACCAAAATATTCCATTTGGGCTTTCCATTGAAATTCTGTCATTCGCTATGTACCTGGAAACAGCCATTTGCTCCTTGGTCAACCACTTTTCTGACCACTTTAAAAAAAACTGAAGATTAATTTTTTTGTGTCACTTAGTAGACATCTTTTCTCTTGTTCTCTTTTTTCCCTTGTAGCAGTAATTGAATCAGTGTGATTATTGGAAGCTGTAACTACTGCAAATCAGATCAGAATCAAAACTCTCACTTTGCAAACTAGATGACAAGCTACAAACTGGAGCATCTGCAATGGAAGGATAGGTCTGTACAACTTGCAATATATACAGCTCCTCTTTCTGCCCAGTATATCCACCAAAAACTAAAAGAAAATTATTTTTTCCCTGTCATGTGATCTCAAGAGTAAATCAGTTATGACTTCTTCTACACCAGCTTAACATGCCTGATTTCATAGGAGTTTCTCCCCATTGAATGCTCTAAGAGGTACTGTCACTCCCAAGTCAGACTAACGTTACAAAGACAAGTTGTAGAGCTTTTTTTCCTATAGGCATTAGGACTTGCATGAGCTTTCTGCTCAGCAGGACTTGCAGCCTGCTTTGCCAGTGAATGCTATTAAACCCTTTGCCTTCAATTCATCCATTTCTGTCAGAGAAACTACCTTAAGATGACCTGCACTGGAAGACTGAGGAGAGGAATATCAATAGGAAGATAAGGGAAATGAGAGGAACCAAATGACCATGATTAATTGTGTCCTGGTTTCAGCTTGAATAGAGTTAATTTTCATCCCAGTAGATGGTACAGTGCTGTGTTTTAGCTTTAGGATGACAATGTTGATAACACACTGATGTTTCAGAGGTTGCTGAGCAGTGTTTACTCACTTCTCACAACACTCCACCAGTTGGTAGGCAGGTGGGCACAAGGAGCTGGAAGGGGACACGGCAGGACAGGTGATCCCAACTGTCCAAAGGGATATTCCACAGCATATGGAGTCATGCTTAGTATATAAACCATGGGGAAAGCTGGCTGGGGCTACTGCTCAGGAACTGGCTGGGCATTGGTCACCATGTACTAAGCAACTGCATTGTGGATCTCCTTTTCTGTATACTCTTAATTCTTTTATCCTTGTAGTACTATCAATACTACTTTCCCTTCCTTTTCTATCTTATTAAGCTGTCTTTATCTCAACTCATGAATTTTACTTTTTCTTTTTTTTCCCAATTCTCTGCCAGTCCCACGGAGTGAGCAAGCAGCTGTGCCCCATGTTTAGCTACCTGCCAGGTTCAACCATGACAAGCTGGTATCTGAAAATCAGCAAGCCATGGAGTTTTAACAGTAGCCCAAGCCACGCATTCAAGATTAAAATGTAAGACTAAATCACATGAGCCACGGTTTCAAGAGGGAAGAATTGTACTTAGAAACAGTAATAAGAGGTCAGAAGAGATAATCAGCTGAACCCTCCTCTTGTATTGTGGTCATAAGGGGCTACTGCAATTCCCTGCTACATAAGAGGGCACTGATAAGGGAAAGGAAAGGTCCAGTAATTCTGTATTTGGCCATCACCATGGCCAGTCCCTGTAGTCACAATTCCAGAAGGACGCCTCTAAACAAGAGAGGGTTTCAGAAGAGCCACAGGACTGATACTGTCACTTACATTTCATAGAATCAGAGGATCGTTAAGGTTGGAAAAGACTTCAAAGATCATCCAGACCAACTGTCCAGCTTCAGTTTGCCAGACTGAAGCTAGACAAAGCAAGTAAGAAAATGTACCTTTTTTGTAACAAAAAAACCAGTTTACTCAGGTTTATGGTAGATTCTCTATTACTTTGATTTTTTGTTAATTTTTTTTTTTTTCTAAGAACTGCCCATTGTCTAATTCAAATAGTTCTACAATTCTGGCAGAGCCAGGAGTCACATTGACACAGAACTGTGTAACAATTCAGGAAAGGCCTACAGTTTGTCACAGACAGGTTCCCAGTGGTCTGTCCTGGCTTTTATCATTCAAGATATGAACAGTATTTTCCCCTAAATTCATGGCATTTCTCTTAAGAATTAAATATTTTAGAAAGCATTTTTATCTAGACAAAGCCATACTAAATTTTTAGACCCTTTCTGTCCACAGATTGTTTTCTTGGCCATCAAGATGATTATGAAGGTTGAAAGGGCAAATCTCCTGGAAGTTATAAAACAGAGCTCTCATACAAAATATTGTGTTTGGAAAGTTCTCATCTTTCAGCACAGAACAGAAACAAAGGGGGAAAAAAGCAGATATCTGTGCTTGACACTACTTCAAATCCTGCATGGAGAACCAAATAAGATCTTTTCTGTCAAACTGCCATGAACAGTTTGAGATCTGGAAGCTTTAAAAGCTGTTTCTCCTCTGACAAGCAAGCAGAAGGGCACATATTTCACAGCAACTTAGCCTATTAAAAATGAACAAGAAAAAATTAACATTTTAAAGTACAGCTTTCTACCATGGATATCTCAGATCCATGAGCAAGCAGAGTCCATATCTAATTTCAGAGACTCAGTTTTGAAGAAAAGCACAATGAAAAATATTACATGTGGCTTTATTCACTTTTAGTCGAGAGAAATGAAATAGTTCTTGAATTTGACAGTATAACTGTAATTTCTTCTCAAGCCACACCTCCTATATATTGTTACTATCATAAAACTTGACTATGGGACCACATTTGTACTCCCAGGATATTTACCCAAAACCTACAAACTACTGCTACCTCACCAGGTGGACTGCAAGAACACAAAGTCAGAGCACCTGAAAAATCATCTGGTACCATTTCAATGGAGGATCTTTAACACAGACACACGTACACACAGACAGCTGCTCCTACTTCCGCAGATACCACATTGATTTTTTACAGAGAGAATGCACACACTTTCTTAGATGATGCCTTTTTAACATGTCCACCTACTCATCAGATGTCTTGGAAGCCTCCATTTGAAAGCCCATTTTCAGAGTTGTTTATAAATATCAGACATTGCCACTCAAGCCAATATTTTCTGTCCTCCTTCTGCAGCAATCTGTATCCATTTGTTTACTGGGAGGATCAGAAAGAGGTGGGAGAATTTTAATCAAAGTTTTTAAACTGTTTCTCTAATGAGACAAAACAAAATTAGATTATGTATTTGTACTCCCCTGCTGTACCATGACACCTTTTGTCCTATGGATACATCACCCATCAAAATCCACAGCCTTGCTAACAAGTTCTGGCACTTCTGTACTTTAAAGCTAATCCTGACCTTAAAATTTGTACCTGGGAAAGTCTCTCTTCTTGTCGCTGTGGATCACCAAGACAGGCAATTTTAAGGTGTTAAACTGTATAATTTTTACAAGATTCAGTAGCTCTAGTGTCTGCCACCTAGAATCTTCCAAAATCCTCTCTATTAAAAATACCAACCCTCTCTTACATTGCTGTATTCCCACAAACAACTCACCAGGCAGGAATAACCATCTACCCAATTTCAGAGGATCCTTTGCCTAAGAAGTAGGGATGTGTAACCAGGAGGTGGAAGAGAGTGGAAGTGGAGAATGGTAGATGCAAGGAACAAAGACAGTTATGCAGGCTTGATGGCTGAAAAATAGCTGGAATTTAGCAACAGGAGTTTCATGTTTAGATCATTCATTTGGGCATTGAAACCTGCTTCTTTCCTTGCAGATTCTTCAATTTTATGCAGAGTGTATCTTTGTATTTTCAGAGATTACTTGAATACACCTAAAGATTTACACTTGAATGGATATACTTTTCATACCAAAAGCCATGTCAAAAAGCATCCAACTTCTCTGTTGCTGCTTCATTAGATGCTACTCCTGTCTCTTCCTTCTCTACCACTGTCAGAGCATATTCCAGTAATCCAAACGTTGTAACATGTCACAAAATATCTTACTTACAAAGCATTTTTCTCTGCCAAAGTAGAGGCATGGTTGCAGTCCTGAGGTAAAATAACTACTCCAACTTGAAGTGAAATGAGGTCTCAGACAAAAACTGGAATCTGTCCACAGCATAAATTGCTTGATTGTCTGATTGGAGAAGTAGGTTTTATTTTTGTCCTCACAAATTCCTTTAGGAACTCCTACAGATTCATAACCTTGGATTCTTGCTATTGTAACTTTTCTTCTTTGGGAACAGAAGTATGTATTTTTAAGAGAGCTGTACAGCCCACTGCCATAAAATGGATTACCTTGTTGTCTTTCTGTTGACCTCAGGGGATCTTATCTAAAACACTCTGGAGACTGAGATGGGTATTCATCATGCCTGAAGGTACATATAGGCTAAACCACAAAAACACAGCCTCCTTCCCCACTAAAGTCATAACCATGCAAGTGGGGAAGGGACACACAGAACAGAGCAGCTGCCATACAAATTACTGCTCTGCTCAGTCCACTGTCCTGTTCCTGACAACAAATTCTCTATTCAGGCTCTATGACTTCTCTGTACCACTGATTACTTTGCATATTATCAATAAGAAACAAGTTAGAGCAGATATGATAAGAGTAACAATTCAAACTTCTCATATAAGGTTTTCATCAAACTGACTAGATGCTACAATTGCCTTCTAGGCAAGATGATCAAACTGAGCAATGTATTACTATAAATCTGTATTTCTGTAGCATCAAAGCTGTAATCACAAGCCAGATATTTATTATATTAAGAATTATGCAGATGTAAAATGAGAACTACAAAATCTCACAGGAGACAGTTCTTCATATGTTGCATCTTTTGGGGCAGGGAATACTTAACTTGACAACAGAATTTTAACTCTTGTGAGCATCATCTCCCTCCTATTTCACCTCTCCACTCCTACTCTTCTGACTGAAGCAAACTACAGTATATGCATCCTATGCATAGACATACTACTCCATTTTTAACTTCCATATTCCCACCTGTTTTTCATACATTCAAGCAGAAGAGATCCCCAGATGTACTCCATCTTATGAACCGTGGTGATTATTCCAAGATCATCTGTAGAGGAGCTACAAGCAAGCAACGCACCAGCTTAAATGAGGAAGAGCAGTAACCTTTTGTATCTGGATCAGAAACATGTGAGCTGCATCTGACACGCAGGACAATCAATGGCACTATTCTTCTCTTGTCCCTCTTTCACTTACCATAATGCCTTAAATTGGGCTAAACCCTAACATTATTTGTAGGAGCTACACATCCTCAAAAGAAGGGAAACACCAAGGACTACACAGCCACATACCATCCCCCAAATGAATACAGACAAGTGATGGAAAAGCTTAAAAAAAAAAAGTGCCTTTGCAAGGACCACAGGGTTGGGGAGAAATGGCATGGCTGACCTTCACATCAAACTACAATAGGCAGAACCTGCATCTTCCTTTTCCTTCACTCTCACTGTGGCAAGAGCAGGTTTAAGTGTCAGAGATGCTTTTGTTTTTATTCTTTGTGGTTACAGAAACATGTACTCTCAAAGAACCAATGACTCACATGAATGTTTCAAATGACAGGGAACTCATAAAATTCAAACTGATTAAGCTATCATTTGAAATCTGAATATTGAGAAGACTGACCTAGCCATTCTCTGGAAATAAATTTTAACCAAACTGATAGTATACTTTAGTTCCCAAAAGATAGCTTATCAAATAATCCAAAAATGGAAGAACAAAAATTAATATTAATGGCCATTCCCCAACAGAATTAAGGCAAGAGTGTCTGACCAAGATGCTATTTCTTAATGGTGGTTTGTCACATTGCAGACAGGACATTTATAGTGTGCATCTCAAGCACAGCAAAGGGGAAAGAAAAAGCAAACCAAAACATTCACCTTAAACTCCACCACATCTTGGATTAATCTTTGCCTGAGTTTCAGATCTAATTTACCCAATCTCATGAATAAACAGAATTAAAGTCAAGCTAAATCAAAATATACAATGAATCATTAAGTGAGGCAAAAAGGTAAAGTTAGAGGTTTCTAAAAGATACATAGACCTTCATGGAAAAGACACATTTAAACATACACAATTTAGGCTTTACTTAAATAGGAGTGAAGCTACACATAGGAAGGAATAAAGAATGGCACCTGTTTCTCATTACAGTATCTTGATGAACATAATTTAAAAGGTTAGATTTAAGAAGTATTAGAACAAAAAATATTATAAAAATTGTTCTGGTATCATAAGGATTTTTTTAAGCTTCTAAATTACTAAAGTGGGTTTGGGCTTTTTTGTAAAATTTAAAAGATTTTTGAATTAAAGGAATCCATTAGTGCTGTCATACGTTTCTTGATCATGTATATGAAATATGGGGGGAAATTAAAAAAAACCCATGAATGTAAATGTGGCACAAAAATCCCCAGCAACACTGGCATTGTGTTCCTGTACATCACTTGGCACTAGTGCATCACTTAAGTACTAGAAAAACAACCACACAAAAAATTCCTGTCAACTACACAGGAACAAACCCAGTCATATGGCTTGAGAAAGCCACCTTCTTACAAGTCAATAAGGAGCTTTACCAGAATAGGAGAAACAGGGAAAGTGTTTCTGAAAGCAACAAGCTCCATCAGCCTCTCCTCTGCTAAAGACTTGTTATCCATACTCTTACAGGTATGAGGGTTTCTCCTTGCGAAGATCGCGACCGACAGCTCTGCTGGCTAAAGCTGGTTTCACCACCTCTTTGGAGAAATGCTTTATAGATGCTGACTGTGGTGGCAGCAAAGCACCTTTGATCTTCCTTGCAGAGTATCACTGAGAATTATGAACCCCATAATTACAAATATCATATGCAGTGCACTGAAGTTACAAAGTCACAGAATGCAAGGTAAGAAAATCCCAAGATTATATTACTTGTCCAACCATTACTTGGTTCCTTGACCATCCACACCACCCAAACGGGCGTTTACAGAGCAAGACCTTCAGCTTTAGCCCCAAACTTCAAACAGATCCTCTCTTTTTGCTACTTCTCACCTCATTCACCTCACATACTGTTTAAGGCAAGAGAGCTATGAGAAATAATATGACCCTAAAGCACTTATATATGTTATCACCATTTTCTGCAGGCTTTTTCCAACTTATTGATACTTGCTTTTTCCCGAATAAGAGGCTTTAGAGTTTGCTTGACTTTAATGTTATACTGTACAGAGTTTTTAAAAAGTTAACTGGGAAAAGAAAATGAAATTTCAGACTAACAGTTTGCTTTTACTTAATATTTTTATAGTATTGTCTAATATTCTAATAGGAAAAACCCCCACATTTGGAATGAAGACTCAACACCTGTTTCCTTTGTTTAAGGGAGAACACAAATCTTCGGATACATACAAAATTCCTACAGCAAAACAGTGAGAAAGGGACCTGAAACATCTGGTATTTCAAAGGGAAGGAAAAAAAATACACCAAGCCCTGTATTTTAGATCTTCTATTTCAGATCTTCCATGCAAAGACATGAAGTAGTATTTATTTTTAGAAAGGTCTCTACAGATGATTTAAAAAAAAAATAACTGCCATGTAAATGCATCCAAACAAGCTTGCAGACTTGACTAAGCAAGTCATACCTAGTTTCAGCTCGTCATCAGCTCTTGTATCTCTACACGAGGTCAGCTGCTGTTTACATGTAACCAAAGAAAAGTTCACTTAGTTCATTCAGAATGCGCCCCAGCACAAAAACTCACAGTATCAGTCCATTTCATTTCTTATCTAACTTGTTCTCCGTTGACCTTTATGATAGAAATCAAAGCCTTGTATCAGACTTGGTGAGCTATTTCATCTATTATTCGGTGTAAGTAAACACCATGAAGGCAACATTTACATAGTTAAGTTGTAGGTTGTTGTACCACACACAGTGGGGGTTGAAACCCTTAATGTGGCTTCCTGGCATTCATGAGATACAAATCATCAACTCTTAAGAGTATTGCGCAACTTGCTGATTTCAAAGGTAAGGATAACAGTAATTCAAATTACTTGTGCTAAATATACATTTCAGTAAAATGATCTTGTATAAAAAGCTACAAAGTGCATGAAGATATAATTTAGTTTGAGTAAACACTTTCACATTTTCAGATCTTTAGGTACTAAAAAGCGCTACTCGACTGTGTAGGCTTGCCCTGTAAATGGCCTGCAAATGGCTTATCTCCCCTCTTTAAAAAACCAAAAACACAACACACAAAGGAGTAAAACACATACAGCAGTTCGCCAGCATCTCAAAAGAAAAGTCTCACAGTTGCTTACAAAGATTATTAACCAACTCTGCTCTTGTGGCCTTAACTAGTGGGAGAACCATAAGACAAACATTTTTTCCTGTACTTGACTATTTATTCCATAAATGCCAAGGAAACCTAAGTAAAGGTATAAATACATCTCATCACCCTGGCCAACTCAGTCCATCTGTAATCATCTCTTTATATCTTGGCATTGTATTTTCTAAAGCTTTACCGGGTCTTGATTTAACCCTTGAACTATGAGGAAGCTATTCTTGTCAGCCAGGTCCAGCTGCTCCTGTTTAGACTCATCTTCCCAGCAGTCACCATGCTGGGTCAGTATCTTTGCTCAATAACACTGTGAATGTAAATACATAATACTGTAAAATATATTGTAAGCAATGCCTGTCTGCATAAATATCACCCACAAATCTTTCTTGTTTTAACACTGTACTAAAGGTATGTGTCTTCATCATGAGCCTTACCTGAGCTTGTACTCATTCTGCCATGCTGCTTCACACAAAAGCCTGTGCTCTGTAGGTGGTTCTTCAAACCCGCCCTCCCTGCTCTACCCAGACACATGCCTCAGCCCTAACTAGCTGCTTTTCCTGGCTAGCAACGGGTCTGCTTCTTAGTGAGAGGAAATAATTTAAAAACAGTCTAAACACGATTCTTCCCACATCCTCATTTGAATTCAGGCTTGAGTTCATTAGGGAAATTCATCTTGCCATCACACAAACAAACAAACATCGGATATACCTTTAGCCCACTGCTATCCCTGTACGTGCTGTACCCATGGAGATACCATGGCTATTAGATACAGACCACCCAACTGGTTGAGTTTTACCACTGGGGGAAGAAGGGGCAGCCAGTTCTCCACGAGATGGTTAAGATCTTCAGAAATAATTACTCTGGCTTGATCATAATAAGAGGGGGGGAAAAAAGTGATACTGCTTCTTGTTTCCCAAAAAGTAACATCTGCAAGCACGAGGGTGAGAGCCTGGTTTTGATGTTTTACGTCATCATCAAAGGCCAAACAGGCACCAGGTGACCTGATGCACATCAATTCTGTGAACTAGGGTGAGGAACAGGAGGAAGAAGTAGTGAGAGAGCATTGTAGAGCCCCTGGGACACAGCCTCACTGACGAGAAGTGAAGGAGAACTTGATGGTAAATTCTGTATGGCAGAGGGAAATTTGTTTTTAAATGTGAGTTCTCTTTCCTGCCCAAACTATTTCTCAAGACTTGGGCAGAGGACCAGAATTTCTTCTATAAGAAGCCACCTAGCTTAGAAGACTATAAACCAAAGCAGCAATACCCAGTTATGAAAAGCTGAGAGCAAAACATGTTTTGCCATGAACGGTGGCTTTTGTTGGTTACAGTAAAGCTGATATAAGTGGATTGGAACAGTTTTAGACGCCTCTTTGAAGTCAGTGTGACATTTAGCCACAGCAGTCAAACAGGGATAGTGCAGAGCCATGTGGCCTTAGGGAAGGAGTGGCTCTGGGCTGCCTCTTAGGGTGATATCCATCTCTTTCCTTTCTAAAATTGACCCAGGCCACCTCCTGGTGATTCTGACTGGCTATACCAATCACAGTAGAGAAGCAGAACCACTGAGGTAGTTTCTGCAGCCTGATTTTTACTTCTGTGGATGCACAAGAGAACAGTAATTGTGATTATCTTTAATCTAAGGAGAAGATAGGCCCCATTGTTTCCTTCCCAGATACCGCTGGCTTATGCTGAGGCCAGAAAAAATCATTCCCTTCAGTCCTGTCCTACCGCTGAAGAACCTGCTCAGTTCCTCTTCTCTGTATGCTGTAATACAAAACAAATGTTCAAAGCAAGGAGTGCCTTGAACATAGGAGTTTTCTCTTACTTTTCTGAATGTTTCTGCTAAAAGACTATTTTTAACATGCCACAGAGCTCAAGTGAATCTTAATGCTAACGCTAAAATAGGCTGAAGCCTTTCACTTTAAAAATAAATCCTTGCAACAGTAATCACCTGCTGATACATGCTTTTATGTTTAGCCAGCTGTTGAGATGCCACATCTGTCACTTCTTGCTTCCAGAAATGCACTTTCCTTTTCTGTAGGGAAGGAGAAAATTCTGCTCCCAGAATTGCACTGAGTATTCATGATGCCTTTTTTGGTATCTCTGTCATTCCTCTAAACATCTGAGCCATGGCACATGGATTACAAGATTTCTGGTAGTGTGTATCTGAAGAATTGTTCAGCTTTAGATTTTCATGCCTTAAACCTTCTGATTTTTTTCCTCTGCATTTTGCTGAACAATGTTACACCCTTACACCTCATATGTAACTGAAAATGGTCTACACATGAGTAATTTCATTCACGGGGAACATTCCTTGCCTCCCTCCCCCGATTATTTTTCAAAGGAAAGTAAGAGATCAGGATCATATTTGTTACATTTCATAATAAGTCCTCTTTCTATTTTTAAAACATAACAACAATCTACAGTGACGCAAAACCTAAATTAATTGCTTCCTCTATTTCAGTCTCTTAAATTTCAACTGGAAATCAATCAAGTCCTTCTTATTAATCTACAGAACGCATTGCTTCAGCAGCAGCCCAACACAAATTCTTTTTGAGTTCACGACTTGAACCCTTTACTCCACAACCAGCATCATTACGGGCCACTGACCTGCTCCCAGAGCCGTGCCTGCCCTCGGTCCGGTCCAGGTCCAGGTCCCGGTCCATCTCTATCCCCATCCCCAGCCGGGCAGGCAGCGGCGGCGCACTCTAGGGCACGGTTATTCTTAGAAGGTGTGGCCAGGGGAAAAAGGGGACATCCCGCACAAAAGCAGCACAGCTTGTTTCAAGGGGCTGTACACTAGGTATGCCTTCTACCTCCAAGGCAAGGACATGAAATCAGGTATGCCAAAATACATTGCGAAGGAAATTTAAACCGATTGTACGGGCGAATTTCAGCTTGGAATTTCAGGGATGTAGAAACACCCCGAGACAGTCTTCGCGACAGCTCGGGCATGACCACCGCGAGCAGCCAAACACGACCATTAATGGATACTCTCCTGCCCACCTCGCACTGCCTCCGCTCCCTCCCAGCCCCCCGGGCGGTGTCTCCGCAGGGCAGGAGGGGCAGCGCCGGGGTCCAGACGCGCAGCCCAGCCCAGCCCAGCCCAGCCCGGTGGCCCTGCCGCTCCGCGCCCCATGCCCCAACTCACGGCGCTGCCGGCTCTCCCCCGCCGCTGCTGCCTCCGGAGCCGCCTCTGCCGCCGCTGCGGGGCCGCGAGCGCAGCGGGGCCGTCGCTCCGCGCCTCGGGGCGAGCGCGGCACCTGCGAGCGCCTGTCAGAGCGCGGCGGCGGCGCCCCGAGTGCCGGGGCCGCCCCCAGTGCCGGGGCCGCGGGCGCCGAGCGGGGCCGGGGGAGGCGGCGCTGCGGGCGGGGGGCGGGCTGCAGGGAAATCCTGGCACCGCGGAGCGCCGCCCGGGAGGCGGGCAGGGCGGCCAGGAACGACCGCAGAACAATAAAGGGGTTTTGCCTCCCTTCCCCACCTCCTTTTTTTTTGTTTTCTTTTCTTTTGGGGGCTCATTGCGGAGAGCGCCGGGAGACTTTCCCTGCACCCCGGCGGTGTCCTGCTGAAGCCCTCGAATGGGCAGTCCCCTTCCTCCCGTCCCCCGAGCACGGTCATCTCGGAGGTGTGCTTAAGAGCCGATGGTTTTTCACCCCCAGCCCCGTTGCCCTTCACCTCCTCGACGCCCCGATCCGCCCGGGCTGAGGCTCAGCTCGCTCTCCACACTCACTCATCCCGCCTGTGCTCCATGGTTTACGCGATGTTAAGGAGCGCTCGGGCTTTGGCCGCTCGGCGCTCTGCGATTCGCAGGTAAAGGGCAGACGCTGCCGGAGCTGGCGAGGCTCAGGGGCGGCTCCCCCCGCCCGCGGCGGCGCTGAGCATCAGCATCGGCCCCGCAATTGACCGATTTAAGGGCACCTGCCCATCTGTTTTATGCAAGTGAAACTGCCTTGCCCAGAACGGGAAAGGGCTCAAAATAGCTGTTGGCAGTCCAGCAGATTACTGACTAGGAAGGCCATAAATACTGCGCTGATGTTACATTTTTTACAAGTTCCCTGTTTAATCCAGATAGAGACCTCGCTATTGTTTCCCGTCTCGCATGACATCGTCCCAAAGGATTCTGTTGGCAGGTACCTGGACTTAACACTCTGCGCCTGACAGCTCTACCGAAGGGTCATTTTTCAAAATGTTACTTTTGGCACTGCCATACCAGCAGTGCGTGTGCCCTTATTGAAATATTAAGTGTGGTATATACTTGCCCAGGCTACGGTATTTTTATAAATATTTGCATAATTTTCAATACATATGGCATTTTAAAATCAGTGTAAACAGTGGATGCATTGTATATAAACGTATACTTAGTTTAAAATATGTTTACCTACCCACATCTGGGTGAGAGAATTTTCCCATTTGCTCCCTTTGCATTGGAACACTTTAAAGCACTTTACCACAGGGCAATTGTATTTTCTTTTTTGTAAATACAGTACCCAAATTCAGAGAACACGATTACTCCAAGGTGTGGAGACTGTAATATTCAGCATGCCTGTGGACAGCTGTGCCCTTATGCATACAGGGTGATGCCTCTGGGCAGGAAGCATCATGCCATACATAGCAGTTTGTATCCCAATCCTGCTGTGTGAAACAAAACTTACACGGAAAACAGTGTCCTTTCACATGAAATTTCTCCTTGCTGAAGTATTTCCAATTCTATGAAAATCATTTTAGCCATTTAATTTACATGACTTGAAAAACAACAACAACAAAAACCAAAATGCCCCCCAAAAACCAGCCAAGAAACACAAGCCCTCAGCATGTCAGTTTAATAGCCCAGAGTGAAGTTGTTTGCTCCATAGGAGCAAGGGCTTAGTACAAACAGTTCCTCCTGGTGTCCAGTGTGCAGCCCACTGAGCAGGTGGTTGAAGGCAGCAGCCCCACTGCTGCCTGAGGGATTGGGATGGCTTTGTGCCCTGGCCTCTGACAGTACTGACAGCATGGCCAGAGACTACACAGTTCCAGTAATTCTTAATTGCTATTGCAGAAGCCAAAGTAAATTTGAGAGCAGCCCACAGGCTGCTCCCAGTTTATGCAAAAGGACAGTCAGAGAAAACAGCTATTATAAAGTTTGTGTAAGCAAAAGAAAAAAGAATTCTGTAATAATTTCTGGCTTCTTTGGACACATTTCCAACTTGGCAATTATTCAATTATTTATCCTGTGTGAGAGTACTCCACGCTACCTTTAATCTACCAGCTCCACTCTTGAGATTACTTTCTCATCTGGGAACCTAATATAAGTGGCTTAGAACTTTTTAAAAGGGTTACTGTTGATGGCATTGTTCATACTTCCTTTTAGTTCAGGAAGGACACGTGTGTGGTATGCATGTGTGTGGTGCCATGTGCTGAAGCTGAAGAAAATCCACATTTCTGTGGACAAAAGACACAGACACATGGATTCATTTGCTATAATAACAGGCTGGCAACATTTCACAGTGGCACATTCAAAAGTTTGTCCAACTCATGTCACACATCCCTGCCTCTTCTGAATACTTTCCTTGGTTCTCCTCTTCAGAGCTGGGTTTCAAACCTCTGTGTGCCACTGTACTGCACCGCAGTTGGTTTTACTCCAGTTTCTCTCCTGTGCCCTTTCAGGTCGTGACCTCCTGCATCTCTGATCTGTGGCACCTGTTCCAGCTTTTCCTCTTCAGTTCCCCTTGTCTTTATTCCATCTGAGATTCATGCTTGTTTTCACTGTGGTGAGGAGATAAACTTCTTTACTATAGCTCTAAAAGCCAATTTTGCCCAAAGGCACAACCATGCCATTTTTGCTGTTCTTATATCATTGCTCTTCCCTCTTCCAGTCTCATGTTAGCCATCCCAAAATTTTCAAAGGCAGGCTGCAACATCCAGTACAAGGAGCATGTTCTTTTCCCTGCACTGTGCCCAAGTGTACCATCATAGGCCATAGTGATACTGGTTTGTTCCCCTGTGTAGGAGCAAAGGACATATTAATAGCAAAGTGTTATATGTACACATCAATACAATTTGTGTTTTGAGGCAGTAATGGTTTAGAGCAAAGTTTCAGTTTCTCTGCAGAAAAAAAGCCAGTCCCTTCCCCAGCTATGCACGTTAACAAGAAACCCTGGAAGACAGACTTGTAGGGGCCAGAGGAAGAACCAGGGTTCCTGGGA
>JAWWLZ010000118.1:34343659-34369831 GCA_035041345.1 Poliocrania exsul
CCCCAGCTATGCACGTTAACAAGAAACCCTGGAAGACAGACTTGTAGGGGCCAGAGGAAGAACCAGGGTTCCTGGGAAAACTTCAATTCTGAATTTCTTCAACTTCTTATCAGCTAAAGTATCAGCATTATTAATAACATGCTGGTTTTGAATTGATCATCAGGAAGGAGTGATGGGATCCTCTGCTCCTCAGTCTCTTTTGACCACAGATTTATGCCCTCTCTCCTTATAATTTCAAACCCCTCATTAGGAATTCATCATGGCTAAGCTTCGTGAATGAAGATTTGGGCAGGGCTCTCCCCATGTGGGTGTGCCCTTCCAGCCTGTGCAGTGGACTTTTTAGGTGAGGCACAGCGTGCACAGAACTGGTCCCACCCTTTACTCCTAAGGTTCATCTGCCACAGCCAAGTGAGCTTGGACAGTGACAGTGAAGTCCTCAGGACTAGAGCCTACAGCCCCTGGTATTGCCAGCAGGTCTCCCATCCAAGTACTAACCGGGCCTGACCCTGCTTAGCTTCCAGATCTGACAGGATTGGGTGTCAGGGTGGCATTTAACTGCCTTAATTAGGAATTAAAACTGGAGTTTAAAGCATGGTCTCGAGATTCCCAAATGGCAGGCATATGTGAATACTTGAATACTTAAATACTTGTGTCCCTGTGATATCTAGAGAATGTAAGTATCTGTTTAAGTGCTTTGCTGAATCAGTACAACTTCTATTTGTCATAATTTTGGGTTTATTTATATATGCCCAACTCAAGTGTGTGGTGCTCTTGCTCTTCTTTCAGCAGAGCTAGACCATGAATTTAGTGAGGTTTGTTAGGCAATCTGTTATGCTTTGAAATTGTCTATTTAAACGCTGTATTTTGACAAAGGTTTCAGGATCATTAAGTACACATGAGTAATATAAGCTCTGGAAAGTAAGAAGTTATATTATTTAATGTAAACACTCTTCATACTACGACCATAAACAAGAAAATATGACTAAAATATTTTTCCAAAACTGTCAATTTTCCAGTGTTCTTGAAGATTGCTTTCTGGATTACTTTTGCTAAATGGTGTTTAAAAACATTGTTTTGGAATAGTCTAAATATTTGGCACTTTTTTAATAATTCCTTTTTATTACCAATGTACACATATCCAAACATGCTACATTTCTGATCAGTTCCTTTATAGAGTGCCTATAGTATAGACTACTACAGATCTGTAGGATCAGAATTGAAGGGACTTTGGTGTCATCTACTGCATATTGTGCCCTGATGGAGGATCAAGCTCTTATTGCCATGCTCTTTCCCAGGGAAGATGCAGCCCCTTTAGAGTTCCCTAAAACAAGCTGCTACACAGTGCATACAAATGTGTCTCTTCAGCCACCTTGCACAGTTCCTCCCAGATCCCTGTGGCACCGTGGGCAAATGGGTCAACCACGTACCCAGGCTATTCTCACACACCTTCATTTATTCTACCTTCCTAAAATCATGCACTGATGGAAAATCCACAAGTGCCTGAGGTAGATCCATAGTGCCATTTTCCCACTGTCTTTATTTTTCCATTTTCCCAACAGATACACAACTTATATCTGTCTTGGCTATAAATTAGTCTAATTTATTTTCTCAGTGACTCCAGAGAACAGAAGACCATCTTCTTTATAACAGTCCTATTTGGAGGCTGTTATTTTCCCCAGCTTTATAGTTTTTCCTCACTATTTGCTCTTACCAAGTAAAAACAATGATTAGGACTACAAAATAAAGCTTCTTTTCATGGAAATTTTTATACAGCATTGGAGAGCAAGAATGTGATCTGACTGAAGGGGAAAAAAACCTTCTGCAACTTGTTTGCCAGAGATTATTTCTGTAACTGTCACTTTGGGAATTTCTATAAATAAAATCACTATCACTCTTCTGAGAAGTGAGCATTTACTACCATTTTTTAAACAATGAAAAAATACAGATCTGTTTTTCATCTAAATTCTTTATATATTTGAAATCACTTGGAGAAGAGAGTCCAAAGAAATGTGGTTAGGTTTGATGAAAAGAAGTCTCCCAGCAGGATATTTAACAGAATACCTAGGAAATAGTGTTGAAAGACTTATAATATTTGGAATCCATTTTTTTTACTCTGTTCCATGACCTCTGAGCTCCAGAAGACCTTACTTGGCTTTAACTCATTATCCTCCATGGTGATAACATTTTGGACCCAGGGGAGGAAAGAAGGACTAATTGACCCACAGTTTGAGCAAGCCTTTTGCCTGACCTTGTATATTTTAGTGATGGATGTTTGACTTTCAACTTTTCCTGATATTCAAACACTGCGTAAGATTTGGCTTCCTAGTCTGCCTTTTCTTATTGCATTGTGTATGCCAAGTGGAAGCACTGGTTAGTGCAGGTACCAGTCTTGCCCCTCTCCTCAAGTCTTTCCAGACTGCCCAGTAATGCCTGGAGGAGTCATGAGGTGAAAAGGTGATCCAGCAGGTCAAAGGTGGTACTTCATATACTGGCCCAAAGAGCTTTTCCTTTCTTTTTTTTTTTTCATCTGTTTTCCCTTGGTCCTCTAAGCTCAGAGCACTTTTTCTTGCAGAGCACCTCAGGGAAATGACAAAAATTCCACTGTGTTTGGCAGGAGGGCATGCAAACAAGTATCTAGTGCCAAATGAATGTCACTGTCTGTGAACACCAGCAGCTTTAAATACATCACTAATAAACTTTCAATAAAAAGGATGTTAACGGCTGTTTAAAGCTTAGAAGGGGAAAAGCCAAAAGTAATTTGAAAGGATATGGCAGTAGCTCATGTAGATGTAATAAATGGATATGACATAGAATAATTATTACTTCTAGCAAGAAATCTGAAGAAAAAAAAAGAGTGAAGGAACAGTGAGCGCACTGCAAAATGTTGTCTTGCTTCATGTGAAAATTTGCGCATCACTATCAGCATTTAGGGACTAATTCTGAAACTGCTGAGTACTATTCCCTTCTATTAACTACTGTGGGAGTTGAGAGCACCTGGTATCTTGAGAAATCAGGCTCTTTGACAGTTTTAATTTAGTCTGACAATAACGCTGAATAAAAATATTCTTGGGGATAGCCCACAATTATATAGCATGAGCTCATTTCTTCATTATAAAATGTGAGCTGAAACCATTCATATCTGCCAGCCAATATTACAACAGGCAATTCCAGTTTTTCATTGCATGGGAAAAGCACTAGCAAGCTTTAATGAGTTTCAAAAATAGCTGCCGCATCAGAAAATTGCAATGGTGCTTGTTTTTCTAATGTGAATACCTGTTCAGCAGATATTGCTTAAACAATGGCATCCAAATAGACCAGGGCATGTAAAAAAGCTACTTCTATTTGTCAGCTGCACACCCATTGTTTTCAGTCAGAGCCTGCAGAGCAGCTTCAGCTGTACATTCCTGGGAAGTGAATAATATCAGTTGAGATTACGCTACAGTACCACATCTATTACAAGCACATTATAAAGATTGAATATAACCTAATTAGGAAATGCTGAAGTCGGCTGGGTGTGGATGTGGGCTGGGAAAGAGTCATTTTACATGACCTTCACTTACTGAAAACGAGAGTTCACAGAGGATAAAGCAAAGGTAACACTGTAGATTTCAGTCCCAAATCCAGATATCACGTGCGCATCCTATTTTCCTCATACTCTTCCTGCTAAGCTTAACAATTGCTCCCTAAGTTTCACTTCCATTAAACTCTTTTGTAAACACTCTGTGAAGCCAGCAGGAAAAAACAAATTTGGTCACATTCTTAATTTTCATGCAGATTAGAACAAGAGGTGTTTTCTGGCTTTTAGTGGTGGAAGGAAGAGGTTGCAGAGGGAAGCAGGGAGTTTCATCTTCACTGGATGAGCAAAGGGGCAAGCTCCTTCAACAGCTTCATGGGACCTCCCTCTGCCTGTACACCAGGATTTTCTGACACCCCTTCTAGTCTTAAGACAGGGTTGTTTCATTACTTTCTTCTTGCAGCCTTCCCACAACATCACTGATCAGCATCATGAGATTTCACAGCTAGGAAAATCTGCATCAGCTGCCCCTGTATCTGCATGCTGTTAGCCAGACGTGCTGCTGGCTAACAAGTCACTGACAAAATGCCTTCAAACATGTCTCATGTCTTACATTTACCTCCTGGTTCCAAAATGAAAGTTGCATTAATGCCAACAGCTGGAACAGATCAGTGCTCCAGGCTGGATTCATGCCTTACCACTGATTGGAACAGAGGTTGCAGAGAAAACTTCAGCATGTCAAGCTGAAAGTAGTTTACTGTGTTTATGGGACAAAGTCTCATCTGTACAGGTACTCACAAAGGACAGACCAGTTTTCCCACAGCACACCACAGAATGGTGCAATTGGGTATGCAGTTAAAACCAGTAAATACAACCTCAGACATCATGGTCTGTCCCATAACTGAATACAGCACCAGAGGAGATACACTTGAGCACAGCTCTGCTGTTCATGTGCTTAAAATCAACAATTACCCATTTGCTTTGCCATGAATATTTTTGAGATCCTGTTCCCACTAGAAACAAAGGAATGATTCATCTTTCTTTTTTCATGTTGGCCTTTGCACATTAAGTACTATGAGATTGATTCTCAGCTGATTTTACTTAAGAATAACAGTGTCAATGGCATGATGCTCGTGTGAAATTACATGCAGGCATCGCTTAAAGAAATGCAACTTCATAGAGATGTGCCTTTACTCTGTATTTACTACAGTGTGCAGTTCTGCATCTCCTGATGTTACCATAGGTGTACAGCTCCTGTCCTCTGCATTGCAGATTGGAAGCAAGTCTGCTTCTGCCATAGACCCTATAAATGGTGGAGACTTGTTTCTTCTCACAAATGGGATCAGCTATCAAAATCTGAATTGAAAATGTAAAATGAAATTGCCTGTTCCACAGTTCCACAAATATTCTCTAGTTCACAACTTACACAAGTCACAAACCAAACTTGAAACCACCAAAACGCCCAAGACTGTACAGATCCGACTTTTCTATCTGTTTATAAGCGTCCCCAGAGTGGTTAAGAGAAGTGAGTTGCTACCTTATTTTTGAAGCACTGGTTTTGAACCTGATGCCTGTGGGCCTCTGGTGCTCAATTCTGAGGGTCTTATTAAAGGTAAGTAAGAAAAGAATGCTTGTTGTCAGTAGGTATGACTCTGCACAAGAAAGGTTTCAGCAGTCTGCAATTTGGGAAAGGTAATAGCTAATCCAGGGCACACCTTTTTCTTACACAGTAAAGATTTAGTGCTTTATTTTAAACTGAAAAGTGTTAGTAGAAACAAGATACAGGGAAAGGTTAAAAATGGTTAGCATGGTAAAATCTGATTTTTTTTTTAAAGGTACCTCCATTTCATAAGATATGTAGTGCAGTTATAGAAAAATGTCTGGAAACCTAGTAACAAATAAAACTGTGATATATGTTTTGATTTTCATAATCTTCACATCAATTATGGTAATGCTTTGACCAGTGCTTCTGTTATATAATTAGGTGACCTGACATCTGGCTAAACAAACAAAATACCATGAGTGATTAAAACACTGATCAAATTGCATAGGGTAAGAATATGACAGTGCTGGAAAAATTCATTTGCTTGTGATAGTGGTTTTTTTTTCTCCCGAGACAAAACTACTTTCATCTGAAGAATATAACCATCATTAACTCCTTCTCTCCCTTCCTCCCCATCCCACACATACATAAATATGTTGTCATCCTGGAAGATCATTTAGGAAGCAAAGGGACTAATCTTTTTAAATGTGTAAACAACCTACAAACTGGCCATTAACGACATGCAAATGGTGTATTGCTAGTGTAATAAGAAAACATCCACTTAATTCAGTAGGAATTTTGTCTGCAGTAGCTTAGTCCAGAATCAAGTTCTTATGCTTTTGTGTAATTTTGTCACTTAGTGAATATTTTAAGTTTTATTCTGTTTTAGCTAAATTATTGGTTCTGAGCAAGCTCTTAAGAAAACTGGTATGACTGGAATACATATTTTAGTGAAGAAAGATGTGTACCAAACCTTAATCAACAGTCTTTCTGTTGAATGACATAATTTGTTTTTCTTAAGTAACCACAACACTTAGAAGTTTTGATTCAGGATCTGGTATGTTCAATGTTGACTTCTTCTTTTTTTTTTTTAATAGTATTTACTGTAGGTATTATACTTACACTTATGTTTGTCAAAACTGCTGGAGTGGAACAAATAGAGTCAGTAACATCTGCTAGTTTGCTAGAAACACATGGAGTGTTTTTGTTAAAAGATTTTCATTACTTGTAGCAGCCAGTGCTCTGAAATCTTTAAGAACAGCTCCTTCTGTTTGGTCTAAATTTTCAGAATGCTACACAAAGGGATGTGTTAACCGAAACCAGATTATATGTCTGAGTTGGTATCATCTGATGATGGAATTAAAACAAAGTGCAAAAGTTTGTTACATGTCCTCCTGTAAGTGCAATTAATATGGAATCTAATGAACCTTTCCAGATCTGAGCTAGCACTGCACAGAGAACAGAAAATCACACTGCTTTCTAACCATTTGTTTATTCAGCCTGTCTGAATTCTTATAAAATCTGTTGCATGAATCCTTACCTTTGACTTCAGTGTGTCTGTTGAAGGCTATAAATCAGAAAAAAAATGAAATTGCTTTCAGTATCTAGCTTCCCTCCATTTTAATCTGATTTTTAAGAAGTGGGAGTGTCTTTTTTTCCTATTAGCTTTGAGTTCCTCAAAAATATTTCATGTAGATTCATCAATCTTCAGTTTAATGTTTGAGCCATATCAACTTAAAGCAAGGGTATTAGTGCTCAGCTTTGTACTTTAAGCTGTGTGTGGTTGTCTTGTATTTCTATCCTTGAAAAGATGACTTTTCTATTGAGTCTATTCCATTTTTAACTGGACTCCTAACTGATATGCAAATTTGAGTTGTGTATTTTATGCAGTACAAGCACAGCTTTTGGAAAAGAAAGACCTTGGTACCATGGAAGAATGTCATGCAATGACTCTCTCATGACATGTCCAACTGCTTAAAAAATGCATCATTGAAAAAAAATGCCAGAGCAGATTTCAATAAATTCCCTACTGAATTCCATCAAGAAAGGAAGTTGTCTTACTCAGCGTTTACTCACAGCCAACCAGTTCCTGAAGTCCTGAACAAAGGTTTACTCAGGCTCTGATTTCATAGGATGTGCACATGGAGATGCAGAGGCAATCCTTCCTGAAAGGGATGCCAGGGCTCTCAGCATTTCCAGTGGTTTGGAGAAGGGAGGAAAGTATCAGCTGTGAGGAGACAGAGGAAGGGGTCTTATTTCTGCATCTCAGTGTTTTCATATTTACCTTAGTTTGGCCTTGCTTACTATTGTGTCATGTTTGTTTTAAAAATGAGTCAGAATTTATAGAGCCTTTCAGGAGGATGTCCCGCAATCTGTGATTCATGACATCCTGCAGAAGTTGCATGATGACTAATAATGCCCTCTCTGCATGGAACTGCACTTCTGAGCTGTGAAACTTAAGAAGTGCTGACAAATCCTTCTAACTTTATTTGGTCAAAGATCTATCTTGTGATGTGCAGCCTTTCAGAATATAGATCTATCCCCCTAAAAGGCTTCTAGAGAATTTGATGGTGCTCCCAGGCCTCACAGAGCCCATCCCTACACACACACCCACCTACAAGAAATAAGGGGTCATATTTAAAGTCATCTGAAAAACGGTTGCATATTTAATATGCAAACTTCCAAGTTAAAGTTTTAGCCTGTAAAGCCAATCACGATGCCCAGCACTCCCTGCTGTGGAGCAGTCCCAGGGATTTTGCCTGGGGGAGGTAATCTTACAGCCCACTTTCAAAGGAAAGTTTGTTGACTTCAGGTAGCCCTCTGCCTGGCAATATATTTAATAAGATGTACAGGTTTGGAGCACACTGACAAGCGAGTTGTTTATCTCTCATTTTAAATTACACTACAGTTTAGAATAAATAAACCCCCACAATATTAACAAATTCACAGTATTAACACCTAGGGAAATTAATTTTGAAATATGCAGTCTCTTCAAAGTGAAATGGAAATAAAAACGTAGAAAAGAAAATGCCGTTAAAAGCAAGTTACTAAAATGATGCAGCAGACAAATAAGTGGGCTTTATAGTTCAGTACTAGTTGCCATGGATTTTGCAGGTACTTTGTTGCTGAGATTTGGCAAAACATACCCTATAAATGGAAAGTCTTGCTGGGCATCAAATTGACTTACCAAAACATAGTGCCAGTGACATTATTGTTCATGCCTTACTGTTGGGGGGAGATTAATTTTCTGCAAGGTATGGAAGTTTTACTCTTCTCAACAGGAATTACCTGAAAGGAAATTATTGCCCAGAGAGATAAATACTCATCCAAACTTAATCACCTTACAGCTAAAAAATAATATATGTGGGCATGGACACGACAGTCAAGACAAGAGAAGGATCAAGAAACACTGAACTTCCACATTCCAGTACTTCTCATCTTGTAGTATTTCCATGTGCTGTAAATAGCTGTGGCTTCAGCAGAGCAGTACAGGATATTGTAAACTGAAACACTTCCTAAAAAACACAATGCCTGCACAGGTGCAGTAAGCCAGCAGGATGATATAAAGAGTTATTCTGTGACGCTCATCCTCACAAATATATGTGTCTCTTGATCCCTGTGGCCATAAGAAACCCTTTGGCCACCTTTCCTCTTAGCATTGAAAACTCCAACATGCGAAGAATGTTTTCAAACAGGATGACAAGGCCACATCCTGCGTGGATTTGAAAGGAATTGATTGCAAAGAGCAGGCAATAGCCTGTAATATCCTTCCTGCTCAGTTGGTCCTCCTATCGCTGTTGATCTCAATATGGGGAAGTCCCAAATAAATAGGAGCTTTAAACTTCCCCTGTTGTGCCACATTCCTATTTGGCATCTAAACCCCTATTATTTGCTATCCAATGGGGAGACAAATGGATCATCGATTAGCTCATGGTAGGTTTGAATCGAGGAATGTGAGTACGTGAAATTGCAGCGCCATTAGGTCACCCTGGACTAATAGCTGCTACAAATAAACCTCGCCCCACTGTTTTTCAAGGATCTTTCCCATTCCCTGTGGAACACATGTCCCTGGTGAATGCATCTGGCACATCTAGGCTGTGTCTAGGCTAAGGGGAGATGCTTTGGTGTCCAGGGAGGGTCCTGGTTTTGTCGCAGCACTGTCAGGATTTAGCCCTGAGCACATGGCACCTCTCTGCTCAGTTTCTGCTTCCTGCAGAAAACCAGGACAGGGAGGAGAAGCACGTGTCTGAGTTTACCTCCAGCACGCAGCTGGGAATGGCTGGGCTGCCCTCACCCGGGGGATCCGAAGTGCTTCTGGATCGACCAGCTCAGACAGGTCTCAGGCTGGTGCAACAATAGCTGTTTGGTTTGGCAGTGAGAGTCACCGCTGTCTAGGTTCAAAACACCTCGCCCTTGTTTGCACCTCACATCCAAGCTCTTTTCACAGCATCCATATGGTGCTTCTTAACCTTCCAGCGCTAATGGCCCTCCAGCAATCAGCCTTGCTCTCCCTCCGCAGCTGGTGCCTGTAATTAGGAGTGGATTGGGCGATGTTGAGTAGTGGCGAATGGGTCATTGCCTGATTGTTGCTCAGGGACTCCCGGCACTGATTGTGTCCAGCCCTGGAGCGTTTCGGGCAGAACAGGACTCGCCCTCTGGTGCTGATATCCTTCTGGCCTTGATGTAACGAAGCGAGGGATGTGCTGCAGAGGTGGGGTATGGGCTTGGAGGCACTCACAGATCCCTTGGCCGCCACTGGGGCTCTGCTGGGGCACCTTGAAGGGAAAGCAGGAGCTGGACAAAATCTGTGGCCGACAGCAGAGATGTGTTTCCTCTCAGCTGTCTCCGCAGTTACACAATAATTGTGTCACTTTTATCAGGTCTGTTTGTTCTTCCTCACAGTTAATCCGTGCCCTGTGTTTTCACTGTTTGTTTTTCCACGTTTCAAAGAGTGAAAAGTAAATTTCATACGATTTTCTGGGTCAAGACTGTAACTGTCTTTCGCTAAAATGCTTTTTGTTGGCAACCAAATGTGACGATTAGTATTTCATTTCCATGACACAGGTCTCATAAAGAAAATGGCATAATCAAAGAATGCAGCATTTTTTATTGCTCATTTGATGGAAGGGAAAGGCTAAGATAATTTACCACTGCATCATCCCCCAAATTAAAAATCTGGTGCTTGAGGCCTCTACCCAGAGCTCCTATTTGTTACTGTTAGGTTAGGGAGAAAGGGGGTATGGCAACTGGCCAACTTCTGATAAAATTGTGATCTTCTAAGGGGCTGATCCTGGTTTCATTAAACACAGTGCAAATGGGAAGGAAACTCCACAAGTATCAGGGGAGCAGTAATGTGAAAACATCTTAGATATTCATAAGAAAAGATGTATTGTTCCTGTCTGTCCTACATTTGTTGATAGTTTAGTTTGAAGAAGGTGCAGAGCAAAATCCCAGACTGATGGTGATTAATTAATGTCTATTTTTTATTTTCCATATATATATGTGTGTGTATAGATTTTATTCTACCTTGTATTTGGATAATTTCATAAATTAATGAATGAAAGAGGAAATAAATGAGTCTGCACTAAGTAGATAATATTGTACTTTTTACTTAAAAGAAAGTCCTTAATGTAATAGACTAAGCTAAGATACTGACATGAAAATAAATTTTAAAGTGAAGATTAATACACTTTTAAAGTGTTCTCTGTAAAACATCCTGAATCTCCATGTATATCAGAGGAAGTAATTAATTTTTTTATCAATGGCCAAATGGTTCTGGATAAAAGGCTTAAAACTGGACTTTGAAGCTATTATCCTTTTCATTAATTGGTGGGATGAACAGGATCAGAGCTGATGAGTCATTGCAGGAGCCTGCTGGAATGTTGTTCCTGCTTCATATTGGGATCTGCAGGTGCACATTGCTTGGCCTGGATATTCCAAATTAGTAGGGAGGAATTCAACATTCAGCAAATTCTTATTAGATGGACAATGTTTTCTACAAAGGAGAAAGGCATGGTAGCCAGACTCCTCATGGCAGCAAACAGTGCACATAACAGGATGGAAATACAGTGATTTCTGATCTGCTTTGGCTTTCTGCTGTGGTTTCTTTTTTAGCAGTCCAAACACAATAATACACTAGTAAGCAGGACCCAGTACCAAGAGCTGCCTTGAATGTTTTCCTACATTTACTTTTTTGCCGTTTTTACCTCTAGTCTGCACTGAAAGAGAAAGCGAACATCCTGGGACTGGCAACCAGCCAAAAGCTCAGGGACTTCTCACCTAGAAAAGCTTCTTGAAGAGCACAGCAGAGAGCATGTGCAAAAGATGTGAGCTATTGTTACTCAGTTCATAATCTGAAAATGTTAAGTCAGATCTGCTGTGCTCTGCAAACGACTCTGCCTATAAAATCCAGCTTACTCCATTGGTACCACATTGCACTTCTCCAGAAATAGTGAAAATTATGATTCCTTTTAAACAACATGCATTTTAATATGATTTGTATTTTTTATCACATATCTTAAAAGTGCTCAGTTTTCATTATGAACAACTACTGAAAGAATTTCTCAGCATGTTTTTTGCTGTTCCTCCTAAGGTTTCCTTTAATCCTAAATGAGAAATTATAATTGTATGCCTTTAATAAGACTTTTCTGACCTGAGAAACAGAAAAAGATGACTGTAATCATGGAAAATTATGCAATGAATCTGAATCAAGCTTGATCCTGCTCTACTCATTAATATATAATACAGACTTGATTACATGATTTGTAATCGTGATTCCTTAAGTGACCTTAAAACACTCATTCATGACAAATAGCCACTGGGAAGACATGCTTTAGCAGAAGGACTTTTGAAATTTATATTTACATGCCTTCCAACAGCAATAGCATGCGCTGACAGCTGAGAATGACACAGCAAAACCTGCCATTCCTAACATGTCTCCTGGTTTGATGTTTGCTTTCTTTATCCCAGCATGTGCCCTCTTTCTTCCTGCCTGGCAATCTTGCCTGGGCAAATTTTGATCACTTTCTATATTTGTCTGGACTTTTCAGCCTTCTTGTTCTTGGTGAAAGGTCAGATGCAGTTTTGCATCTACCCTGAACTGACATGTGAGCTGACAGTTTTGGACATGGCTTTTATGCAGAGGTCAAAGACAGCTGCACTGTGAGTGGACACACAGTATGGATATACACCTTGCTCACACAATGCCTGGTGGTTTGGCAGGCATGTCACATGCCCCACATGCATTGTACAGCCACCTTGGACCTGTGCCATCAGTTTGGCACTTAAAGGAAGAATCAGCTTTAATTACTGGGCTTTGTGGAGGGGCAGTAGGTCTAGGAAACCCCAGAGGTACATATGGTGGTGCCACAGACAGATAAAGCATCTGTGGCAGAATTCAGCTGGTCCTATCCTCAATTGCACAAGAATAGCCCTTGAATCGACTTTAATACTGTGTTTCCAGTTAGACTTGGCTTTCTTGAGTGCTTTCTCAAAGACAAATTCTCATTGGAAATAGTGTTGTTTCTCACTTGATCCAGCACTAAGTTTTTTTCAGGACTGTAAGAGACTTGGACACTGCTGCCTTTTGTGGCTTATTTTGAATCCACATTAGACATTTAATGCTATTTGTGATCTCAAAGAACTCCTGATGATCTCCTGTGACAACATCATTCATTCTATGGCCTTCTGAGCACATGTATATAAGACCCTCTGAAGCGTAGCTGAAACACTGAAGTATAGTTCCTTTTTCACTTGACTCATTTGAACTGGAATTTAGAATAATCAGACGTTCTATTTATTTTAGATTTATATAATTATATAAGCACCACTAAGACTACAAATAAAGCCTTAGATCATTGTGAAACAGCAACAAGAGTCCAAGAAAAACTCCAAGTTACCAGAAGAATGTTCACTTATGGAAGGAAAGATAAATATTTCTCAGACACACATCATAATTTCAGCAGTATCTGAAAGATTATTTTTTTTTCAGTTTATCTTTTACCTTTGGTAATTAGAAGTTATGGTTCTTGCCTGGAGGAACTCCGGTTTCCATTTAACTTTAATTTCAGTGCATGAATGGAATGTGGCCTTCTATTCAAAATGCACAAGCTTTCTCATGGCTGAGGATGTGCTTGTCTGGTGCTTGGTGAGCTGGAGTTGAAAAAACATTTAGGGTTGTGCAATGTCCTTTGCTTATGGATGTATGGGACAGATTTGCGCATAGATAGGGCTGTTGGTATCATTTCCATATATGTGAGCTTGTCAAATGTATGTTTACACAGTAATCAGGGTTTGTTTATGCTTATTACATGGGTTTGCTTAATTAACTTTTTCATTATGAATTTTCAGTCAAGAAGGGGTTCCCTATCCATTCTTTTCCAGAAACACTGTTATATAGGACAAAGATAAACATCAGAAAGGAGAATCATCTTTTGCCAAGATTATAAATTCTGAGGAATTTAGTCAGTTTGTTTGACTAAAATGTTTTATTTAAAATAATAGCAGCTTTTATAACACACCAGCTCCTTTCCCAACCAAGCTCCTTTGGGATCTGTAAAAGCAGTCAGAAAAACTGATAGATCATATCAATTAAAATTTTATCAGGAGCTGGTTTGTCATGCAATTTATTTAATGTAATTCCAGAACTTTGGCATCCAAAAATAACAATCCAAAAATAATAAGATCGTTTCTCCCCAAATCTTAAGAATCTAAGTAATAAAAATGTTCAGGCTGTTTTTATTCCTTGATGTTAGATACACTTTGTGTGACCTTCTACCTAGTCATACCTTGCTCTAAAAACAGCACATGATATTGTATTTCATTGTCCTTAAAAGCCCACTGTGTTCCTGGACATTCAGCAGGTCTCTCTGATCAGTTCCTGTGCAGTTTTAATCAAATCAAAAATAGTTCTAAGTAAGAATCATTCCATATGTGCAGTAAGTTAATCAGCACAAGTATTCTCATTAATATGGTGTCTATTTACACGTATACATATTAGCAATAGTTACTATGAAGCTTTAATGCTATTTAAACATAAGCTATGTATTGTATTTTTTCATTTAGCCTTACCAGTCCTAGCATTTTGCAAAACCTGAGTCAAGCCTTGAGGTCAGCCTAAAATCACAGAATTAAAAATTAAATAAATATTGTACTTCTTGTTGTGTGTGTCTTTCTTTATGACTTACTAAACAGTACCACGTGTTCATTCTTTTTGCAGCACAGAATTGAAGGAACTATTTTTTTTATGCAATATCATAGGACTTCATGTGTAAAGCTGTGTCAGCAGCTGTACTGCCATTGTAGCACCATTTAAAATGTTCCCACTTTCCTCCCCTGCCGGCTATATATAATGACATCCAGAGTGATGTAGGGGGAAAGATAAAGCAGTCTGGCTACAAAGGGCTTCAAATCTGTCACAAAATCAGCATCTAGTTTGCAAAAAGAAGTTTGTAACTTTAAGTATAGATACTGCATTTTGCCACGTACTTAGAAGCATAGTGAGGAAATGTAAATGAAGAAGGCACTGAAAGAAGGATTAAAAGCAAAACAGTATATCTTAAATTTCCAGCTCCTAGAATATGTTATTCCTGGAATGGCAAATACACCACTCTTAGCATGGAAATAGGTGAAGCAAGCTAGGATTTCTAACACTATGTACAAGTGTTTATAGTGTCTCTATGTTAAATTTGTAACGGGAATGGGTTTTTTAATTTCTGAAGATTGGTGCCAAAGTTGCTCATATTTTTGTTGTTAGACAAAATTATGTCTGCTAAAAGGCTCTTTTAATTCTGTATAATAAGATCAGAATGAAAATGATATTAAAATATTAAAATCAAATTATATAGTTACAAGAACTGTTAGACACTGAAGGGTGAGTCATATCCTAGTGCAGATGTAAATGCTGATAATAATACCTTGCATTTTTTTATTCAAAGCACCCTTGATTATCAACTAATTATCTACTGATTATCAATTATTTACTAATTTATTCTCTCTGACATAGCAGTGTCTTCCATTTTATGCATGGAGTACTTTGGGTGGATCAAATTTACCTGACACCACATTCTGATTCAATGATGCTGTGAAGATCAGACTTCAAATTTCTGAGCACATTGCCTTCCACTGGCAGTTAATAATTTGATAAATTTATGTGACTGAGTAAATATGAACAAAGCTTTTCAGTTGTCAACATGTGTTATAAAGAATAATTTTTAATTAATCAACTACTGATTAAATTTGATCTATCTGACCTGGAAGTCTGCAGCCTAGATTTTCTTAAGGGTTTAAATGGTTGTTTCCACCAAGAGTAGGTGAAGACAAATTGCTTTCAAGTCTGATGTGCAGCATTTTACATTCACTGTGCACTTCCAGACAAGTGGAAGTGATTTCACAAGTGATATGAGTTTCTGGACATGAACACTCATACTCAAATCTCAGGCTGTGGTGTCACCGTGCACCTCATATGGTAAGGCTGATAAAGTACATGGCATTGCTCCAAATGTAAACTCTGGAAAACAAAGAATACAAAATCAAGACACACATCATCTCCACAGCACCATCTTGCCTCTTTCTGAAATGATGACACCACACACCAGAAGTGCAATAGTGTTACAGATGGTGTGGGGACACTTTGGGAAAAAACACCAAGGCAGAGCCCTGGAATCCAAATCCTTGCCTCTTCTCTTTGTCCAGACAAATCCCCAGGTCAGGTCACTTACACTGAGTAAGAGATACTTAGAACCATCTCCAAGTCTGTAAATGTTGTTTCTCATTTCTTCTGCTCTCAACATGACTTCAGATCTACTGCATGTCTTTGACCTTCACTAAACATTGGAGTTCTTTCTGCAGGATATACTCAGCTTGCTGATAGTTTCTATGGTGATAGGAGAGCTTGTGTACCTCTGCAGGCACAATCTACACAATTAAGTGTTGTCAAAAGTCTTGTTTCATGTATGTGTTTACTTCCCCTCTTGCTGCAACCCCAGCTCTGGCAAACTGCTGCTCAGTTTGTTCACCATTCTGTACAGCTACATACAGTCCAGTGGCTGCAGCCAGACTGAATACAGGGAAATACTGCAGTTTAAGCCATTAGAATACAACCCCAGAAAAAGCAAATATTTCTACTGTTTATTTTCCAGATTTTGGATACCTTAGAGGTTAAGCGTGAGCAAAGCATTTCTTCAAGGAATGTCAAGCTGAGCTAGAGAGGGTGCCTTTAATTCACAGCCTGTGCCCATGGCTATGGTAAAGACAGGCAGGGGAGGAAGAGGGAGCAGGTTCAGATGGAAATAGTGAGCTTGAAGCTGCCACCTTCTCTTACCTCTGGCTGCTCAGTGGTTTTCACTGCACTTGGCCCTTGCAAAGCAGGAACCTCCGACCTAATCATTCAGAAGCTTTATCTGACCACACTTGGTCTTTCTCTTTAGGAAACATGATTACTGGGTCCTAAATGCTTCCTAGAGTCTTTCATCTTTCCTCTATCTAATTAATGCTAATTTCCTTGATGGTACTCCTAAAGTACAGCTGGAGCCTGGACGTAGATTACAGAGCACTTTACAGGATCAGCAGTAAATCAGATAGAGATTGTGAAGCACATATAATATGCATTTCCTGAGAGTTGTGAAGGGTGGGATTTTATCTTGCAGTGCATTAGTGCCCCAAGGATTGAGTCAAACTATAAGTCACTCAGTTATCATGACACTTGATTGCCTGGAAATCCTTTTTCTTTACACCATATGCCTATTTTGTTTTTGTAGACAAATCACTTTGGCATATGTTAACTTGAAACTATAACTTTTGTCTTTTAGACAGTTTTCAAGAGTGATTTTCCCAAGCAGCAAAATGTGTTGAGAGAAATAAGGAGAGACTGAAATCATCTTCAGTGGGTTCATGCTCATATTTTGAACCCAGAAGTGTACCTGAGACATAAGAGAAGAATGCACACTAAAACAAAAAGATACGTTCAGCTTGCACTGTAACAGATATGATAGCATTGAATTAATGAAAAGAAAATTATCCTCCATTTTAGAGATATTTGCCTCCAATAAGAAAGGCATATAGGTTATTTGATTATTTTTTAAAGTAATGTTAGACCACTTGGCTATATGACTTAAGCCAAATCATGCAGTCAGCATCATTCCATGTTTTACTAAGGAGTCTTCCATGTGACAGTATATGACTGCTTGCACAAGAAGGTTTCAAGGTATATTTGTGGAATTACATGCAGAGGTACAGGTGGAATTTGGATATCAAGCTCTAAATATAGGCCCTAAATGCTGTAAAAGCCAAACCTATCCAGCTCTGGAAGTCTGATTGCAACTGTGCTCCATTGTCTGGTTACTTCCAGTGGTGAAAAGCAGAGATGAAAATTGTTCTTTTGGCTTGGTAGTATTTTGTCATCACCGATTACCCAGGGATCTAATCAAACCAGGGAATTCCCACAGATTTTTGTCTCTGCTCTTCTGAACAGTATCTCTTTGATGGCAGTGCACGCAGCCCAGAACAGTTTACAGCATTGACTCAGATTAATGTAACACTCAGTTACAGCATTGGCTCCGTTTCTCTGTATCTCCTGTTACTGCCAAAGATCAGAAAAGCTCTTAGTAGAGCTTCCTAGCTAAAATACAGCATCTTCTAATATCCACTCAGGGAAGAAAACCTCAACCACATTCCTCCAAACTTCTTCCCCATGTTTTTACTTGAGTTTTTATATCAATTGTAAAATGAGAACAGGATCAGAGCCCAAGTGTATAAATTTAAGGGAAGTACTATATTGAGCTTCCTCCAGAGACATTTTTCTGAGCCCTCATGTATGAAAATCCATTGATTTTCTTCAATAATAGCTTGGCTTCAGTGACTACAGTGACCCAAACCCAAATTATTTTCATTCTACATTATGATACCAAGGTTTTACAAAACCTACATGTTACTCTGTTTAAAATCCTCCTCCCTTTTAATGAAACACAGTAGCTGGCACTTCTACTGAAAAATTCATTAAACATTTCCATATTGGCTTCCAGCTTGTCTGGTGTTTTTGCCTGGCAGAATACAGTGCATCTTTGTGTGTTATTAATGGGCTGAGCTTCTGGACAAGACCATGCTTTTTGCAACTGCAGAATTTTCTTAAAAACAATACACTATAAAACAGACAGAAACTTTCATATATCCAGAGGACTATTTTTGACAGAGTACATTAAGTCACTTTCATTAGACAAAGAACTGCAATAGAGGTTTCTTCCCTTCAAAGCATAAATTAAATGTATTTAAAAAAAAATTTAGGCATTTTAGCAGTTGTAAAACTGAGAGCAATGTAGGAGGCTGTTAGTCTGCAGGTTTGGTCTTTGGTCTGTATGAGTCGTCCCCTCCTTTTGACTCTGAGATGAAGGGTAACGGTTTGAGCACTGCAGAATGACATAGAAGGGTTGCCAGATATGGGTAGTGCAGACAAATCACTGTCAAACTTTAAAGAACCTTTCCAGGAGAATTGCAGGCTCTGAGATGGGAAATTTCACAGATTCCCAGATTCGCACTTCACAAATTTCACAGAATGCTCTGAGTTGGAAGGGATCCACAAGGAACATCAAGTCCAGCTCTTAAGTGAATGGCCCATACAGGGATCAAACCCACAACCTTGGTGTTACTAGCACCATGTTCTAAGCAACTGAACTTATCTCAGGGTTGATGTGCCATTCCCACCAGCACTAGGAGCCATGTTCAACACTGCTACATCCCCCAAGTGCTCCTGAGATATCCCAAGACCTCAATGCTGAAATGCAGCATTTCAACATTAGGCACCCTTGCTGCCCTGGCACCCAGGAATCCTTTAGCAGAGCAGTGCAGATACTCATCAGCATACTCTGAGGCTCAGCTAAGACATCTCTGTACTTCATGGCATGCTCAGTGCAGGTGGTGGGACAGGAGAGCAGCTGTGCATGGCCCTGTGCCCAGCAGGCAGGAGCCAGTGGAGCTGGTTCTCCTATGGAAGAGTTAAACAAAAAGTTTCCTTGGCGCAGCATCTGTCCTCTTTAATACTCTCTCCTACAGCTGAGTATGTCTTCTGAAATGAAGGCAATTCAGAAAACTGTTTAGGAATTGTCAGCTCTTTGAGATCTCTATGCTACAAAGGCAATTTTCGGGGAATCTTCCAGATATTGTCACTCCTGGTGCAGAAAGAAACATGTATGTTGGTCTCAGCTGCAATATGTCATAAAGCTGGGTAATGTGTTAAAGCTGGGCAGAGAGAGTTGTGCTGTTGAGCCACCACGTGAGTTGTTGGGGAGTTAATGATGTGCTTTCCCCTGTGCTGTCTCCCTAGCGGGGTGTGGGGGTGGAGGGAGGGAGTGGAGCTCTGTTTAACAGGCATAGAAGAATTCTCTGGAATGAACTAATCTAAACTGCACAAATGAGACCATGCCCCCAAAATGACAACAGGAAGGTCTCATTGAGCTGAATATTTTATTGGCAGCATTTCTGGCTTCCTCCATTTTAGAATGATTGGAATTGAGATAAAAACAGATGCAGGCAGTCAAATTGGACCCCTGACTGTCTTATTCAGGAAGTTAATATGGTAAAAGACAAGGCAAGAGTCACTCATTTAATTGGCCTCATTCACATGCACCAAATGTATGTATTCAACCACCAGTAACCTAAAGTATTTCAAATGAGTGCCTTCCCCATCTTTCCATTCACCCCCACCCAAAACCTACCCTCCTGCCTCGAGGCTTCTAGGTTTTGAATAAAGTGGTCTCATTTTTAAAAGTGAAGATCTCCTTCAACTCAGTGCAGAATAAAAACTTCTAGTGTGTCCCCAGCCCTGACTAGGTCACGAAATGAAAGTCATACAAAGACATGAGTCCATCTCCTATGAGTTTCAGTGTTAATTTACTGGGAGGGGATGGGAATTATGACCAAGGTGGACTTTATTTCCTGACTGCTTGGCAGAAGTGAATCTCTCAAAATGATTTTGTGCACAGTAGCTGCCCCATGCTTAGAAGTCTCATATCCTGGAATGAGACATAAAGAAATGAAAAAGGAAGCAGCAGTGGTTGAGTGAAAAAACATGTCAGGATATGAAAATGGGTATTGTTTTAAAGCAAGAAGAGTTTGGAGAAGGCTCTAACAAGGTCTGCAGTGGAGGAAATAGCATATTTTTGATGAAAAATTTGTTCTCCCTTTTGCTGAAAGTTCTTTGCTCAACATTGCAAGAAAATAGCATGATTTTTTGATCTACTCTAACAAGATGAAAATCTAGATGGCTTATTTTCTTCGGCTGTGCAACAACCAAAGTTCGGGAACGTGCTGCATGTTCTTCAGCACCATCTACTGGCACTTTCCCCACCCACCACTTGGGCACCGCATCACCTGCAGACCTTGAGAGATTCAGGAAGAAGGAAAATAAGTAAAATCCCCCAAGAGACTGTTCATCATAGTAAACCTAAAGACTAGCCTGGCTGAACTGGTGCTTAAGTAGGTTTTGATTCTAATAAGAAACAGTACAAATCACTCAACTTAGAAGCTGTGTAACTGAGCTTACAGTTGTACAAGTCCCCTAACAAAACCATAATGAAGGCCAGGGACAGAGTAAAACAGGTCAGATAAAACAGAACTCATGAGGTAATGGAAACACAAGATGAGGTTATCTGGGCAGGGAAAAGTGCTACAGGCAATGTAAGAAGATATTACCATAGAAAGAGGTTTTGAAAGCAGAGGTTGGGGATAGTATATATTTCTTGAGATCTGTGCCTTAAAAATGGCATTCTTGAACAAGCTTGGACTGTTATTCTCTAATTTTGCAATACTCCTTTTTATTTGTAAAACTGATTAAGAGGGAAGGAAGACTGTTTTTTAAGAAAAAACTGTAGGTAAACAAACTAGACTAGAGCAGCTCTCCATACTCCTTCAGTGGCGTAGAGCTGGTGTTATGTTTACTGATAGTCTCTATCATCCTCAGAAACAGTGACATGAAAACAAAAACAAAATTTGGAGCACATCTTGTAGACACTGTAAATCAGTGCAATTCACTGACATCAAAAGCACTTCCTGGTTTGCTGTAGTGGAGGAACCTTTCTCTCTGTGCGGTGCCTTTTCTGCCAGTGGAATAAACCCAAGTTGAAGCACAGCCACTGAGAGAGCCCTAAAATACATTCAGTAAGCTGAATAGCTTTCAGTGCCAATTCTCAGTAGTCATTTCATTGACAAAAGGTGGTGTGCCAAAGGCAGTCCAGATAGCCAGGACTGAGCTTTTTCTGGTGTTTCAGAACATGAGATAAGAACAGAGAAAAATTACATAACAGAATGTGCTACTGACATGTTTGGATAAATACTTGTTAAGCCTGTGTAAGTTTTTTGTGGCTTTGGTGTTTTTTTGTTTGTTTTTGTTTTTATTTTATTTTTTATTATCTACAGCTCTATCTTCACAGACTTATAACAGTTAGTGAAGCAGTACAGAGAGAAAGGCATAGTCTCCACTCCATGGAATTTGACCTCAAAGCCATCTATTAAAATAAAAATCCACTGATAAAAGGCTTCTATACACAACTTTCTACTCACAACCTTTTCTTTTTAAAAACTCTATGATTAACACTATACTAAATTGCAACATTAACAAAATGTTGCCAAAATTAATATTTTGCAGCATTGGTTTGCGTGCCTTTTTTGATGACAATACCTTTTGAAAGATGTCTCAAAGTTGTTAGCTTGGCCTCATGAGAACAATATTTAAGCAAAATTTCATTTAACATCAGTGCTTGCTTATGCTGTTCTACAAACACTAGTGCCTTCAGATCCTAAAGAAAGGATAACTCAGTTAATAGCTGTAGCTGGGTAATCCAGCAAGCTGTAGTTCCTCATGACATCTACAAGCTTGTGAGTTTTGTAAATCTTTTTGGAAGATCTTATATCCAAAGGAAACAAAAGGACCTGAGACGTCTTCCAGAGTTAATGACTGTAGGTCTAATTGATAGAAATGGCTATATGTGTGGGCAACAGTTTAATATAGAAGTCAGTGGATGAACAGACCATGGGTAAAGTGAAACTGGATGACAAGTGAGATTAGGGAGATGAAGGCTTGTAACTACAAATGCCAGTAATGTTCTTTGAAAAGGCAACTCATAAAGAATGGGCAAAGATGGATTCGAAAAAAGTAAAAATTATAGAAAAATTTTCCTCAGAAGTTATTCTGGAATTGATGCAGATCAAGCTGTTTACTATTTACATACTTCTTTACAAAGGCTAGAAGAAAACACTAGAGCATGCTTTTGGGGTTATAAAACATTTAACAGGCTCCTCAGTTGTGGTGCAATTTTATGTTTCCAAATTTAGTCATTTTAACAACTAGAAAGTTGCTACTGTACTTAAATGAAGATGAGAAGTTGGCAACATATTATTCCAGATGGCTTTTAGACAGGTTCAGAATGCCCTGGTAGAGCTGAAAAGCATTTGGTGTACATATGGGCGAGTGAATGGCTTGTAGATTTTGCAATACGTTGATAGCATCACACTTCTGGCAAAACACAAACTACTTGTTCCCATTTATAAGGAATGAAAGCCTTGATAAGTGTTAGTCTTGGATAACAGAGAGTAAAATGTGCACCAAAGAGCATCTATAACAGAGGTAGAACAAATCCTAGAACTTTGGGATAAAACCATAGAACAAAGAAACTTGGCAGCTGGAGTGCTGGAGCTTGGGACTTGCCGGGGACTTGCACGTGCAATGATCATCATGTATCCTTCTAAGGGCTGCAACTCCGTGTGTCTGTCAGTGTCACAATTTTGTTTTCAAGTGCAGTTCAAAGTGCTGTTTCAAACTACCATGTCTTCCATCCTCCAGGGACAAGTCAAAACTTGACATTAAAGAAAGGTGTTATTCCTTGGTCTGAGGGTAATAAGAAAGCTTTGTAAGTCTCTGAGAGAGGCCTGTGGTAGTAACAGATTCTAGCTTCTATTCCCTTCCCATTCAGTGTTTTACACATGGCACACTTATCTTTTGCTGGTACTAGCATAATATGTTCTGTATGCAAGTGAAGAGTAGCAAAGCCCAGAATAAGATTCAGGAAGAGCAAAACATGCCTCCCACGTGCCCAGGCGAAAGATAGGATTTCTCCATATGTAGCAACAAACTTGTCCAAGAACTACAATGAAAGGAATGTAGTTTCCTGTTAATAAAGCCAGAAACTCACGGCAAGGAGTATTTGTAAACAATCCAGTGCTGAGACTCCTACCTTTAGCCTGCATAGGGACATCTGTGCACCCAGAGGATGCACTGGGACAAGGAGAAGAACTCCTAGTCAGTCTTCGCCCTGTTGCCAGGGCTCCGCCAGCCTGGAGGCTCCTCCTGAGGAGCAGGGTCCTATAGCTCAGTAAGCAAATCACATTATTGTAGCAGTGAAGTAACTGTGCCAGGAACTGTGTTCTGTGTCACTTCCGCTCTGTTTTAAATGTCAAATAGTGGATGACTCTCCAGAGGAAACAAGAAAAACCAAGCATCCATTCACCTGTTTGCAGACATCCAGCAAAGTCCAAATTTCTGGGTAATTCAACTACACCGTCTTGCTGCCAGGAACCTGAATACTGTTTAACGAGGCTGGGTCCTAGGGTCTATGTCCTAGGGTCAGCTGCATGTTGTTGTAGATCAACAGAATATAGGAGCACCTGGAACAGTTTTCTAGTAAACAGCATTAATAAGAGAATGGTTGAGAGAGATTCTATTGGGAGACCACGAAGAACATTGCCTTTGTAAAGAAAGCAGAGTTGAAAATTTCTGATTTGAGTGATGGGTAAAGGGTTAAAGCAGAGAATACTACAGAATAGAATACTACAGTCTTTACTAGATAGAATTCGATAAACTAGTCCGTTGAGTTTTAACTTGCAATGTTGTCGTTCAACACAGCACTATGTCCTTCTGTTAGTCTGCAGATCTGCATCTCAGTTCTGAACAGGCTCATGTGCCCTCCTGCTCCAAGGCAAAGGAGCTCATGGGAATGCCATAGGGCTCTGCAGGGACAGGGCAGTCAATAAAAAGTGCACATAATGCCCACTTCAATCAACACTGATATCAGCTGTAATTTTATGAAGTCAAAGAATATTCAATAGCATTTCCTATTTATGTTTTAATGAACCGATCATTTTACCCCAGAGGGCTGTTCCTACTGACCAAGAAAATTGAATTTCTTACGGTCACTAGAACTGTGCTGTAACAGATAATTTAGTCACCATATGCAATGGTGGCAAATATCTCTCCTGTGGGTGGCATAGAACTATAAAATAATTTATTTAATGGAAGTTTTGTCTCATCTGCAATTGTTTCATGTTTTTAGGACAATATTTTCTGGGACAGAGGAGAAGTCATTCAAAAGGCATCACCCATTTGTGGAAATGGAAAAGTACAGATTATTATACTCAAATAAAAATTACCTGCAGTACTAGCAAATAGGGCACAAGGCGTGAGTGCTCAGTAAAATTCTACTTGTAACTTCTAAAACAGATACTGAGCCTGCTTCAGTCTGATGATATGTGAAAGTTATAGGAGGCTGACATAAACTGAGTCTTTAGTCCTGGCTGAAGCATTCAAACCTATGCTTAAAAAACACTTTTTGCTTAAGCATTCAAGCACACCATCCAAGGTACAGCTAGGGCTCACTGACACTAGTGTATCATAACAACTGCTCAGAGTAATTTCAAAGAATTCTGAATTTAGAGAATGTTTTGTTTTGATTTTATTTCCTAGCTACCTGTGGAAAAATGGGTTTTTTTCCTTGCTTTTAACTATGCTTCATTAGCTATGAATCAGAACTTTAAGTCTCAAAGAGCACTGACTAAGCACTAAAATCAAGTTAAATTATTATCCTAGAAAAAACCCCAATCAAACTATTATGCAGTGTTTGACAACTTTATTGGAAAGTCCAGAAACCCTTATTCAAAAAAAATGCTACCTAAATCATAAGAAGCAAAAAAATTTCTTGTCAATTACATGGTTCTACTGAGCATTTTCAAGAATACAATTTTTCATTTTATTATGTTCCTAGAGAACTGGAAAAAAATGCATAATACATGAAGCTGCCCTGCTGGCATGAGTTAGTAAACAAATTTTGGCAGACTAAGTTGTTAATTATTCTTCTTCTTCTTATAGTAAGGTAATTACAATTCTTGCTATGGATGAAGACTGAAAGACTTTCAGAGGTATTCAGTAGACTTTAATACCAAAGTAAGAGCATGTGAGTAAGTTTTAATGATGTTGGATAGATTCAACTTCAAAGAGTGGGCATACTGAGGCCATTTAATTAAAACTTAAAGAATACGTGGACAGAATATACTCGAGTGGTTATTAGCCAAAACCATGCTCTTGACTGGGTATTAGCCAAGGTAGCATGTATGGGCAGCCTGCAAACCAATGACAAGATTCTCCTTGAAATAAACCTGTAACAAAAATGCTAATGGTTGCAAAATGCTGTCAGAAAGACCCTATTTTTTCATTATGAAGAGAAGATCCATCTGTCAACCCTTGGCTACTTCTACGCATATCCTAGTTTTATCTGAGAAAATAACTCATGATATGGTGCATATATTTCAAATGCAGACTGGAGAGCTGAAATCCAGTTAAAAGGCTGCCTTTTCTGAGACAGGAAACAAAGAAACCTGAGAAGTTGCAGTTTGGCTAGGAATGTCACTGGTAAGCAACTCTGATAAGGACTGTGAGGGTTGGACATACACTGCAAACCAGAATGGTACAGGCAAGTTTTTCCAGCTGTGACAACTGTATCTCTTTTTTTATGTAAAGGTACTGTCCTAGCTACAGCAGTCATCCACTGCATCCTAAGCAGATGCTCTGGCTTTCTCTCTTTTCTTCCAGAAGTTTTGCTTTTACCAGATGCTTTTGGACAGAGGCTTTTGTGGGCAAAATCACAATTCAGCCCTTCAAAGGGCTGTTTTCTGTTGCTTCCTTAGCAGCATGGCGGAGTCAGCATCCTGTGGAGCACCTGGTGAGAGCAGGGGCAGGTTGAAGGCTATTAGGAAGAGGAACATGGCAGAACTCTGTAAAGATAGTGCTGGAGTGGGTCCAGAGAAGAGCAACAAGGCTGGTGAAGGGACTGGAGCACAAGTCCTATGGGGAGAGGCTGAG
>JAWWLZ010000118.1:34369931-34414745 GCA_035041345.1 Poliocrania exsul
AGGCATTGGAATGGCCTGCCCAGAGAGGTGGTGGATTCACCATCCCTGGAGGTTTTTAAACTGAGATTGGACGTGGCGCTGAGTGCCATGATCTGGTAAAGGGACTGGAGTTGGACCAAGGGTTGGGACTTGATGATCTCAGAGGTCTTTTCCAACCCAATTGATTCCATGATTCTATGATTATGCAGTGGTGCACACAGCAGTAACTAGAGAAAGTAGATTTCTATTAAGAAGAGGGAAAGGCCAGGAGAACGAGACACTATGGGAGATGAGTGCTTAGAGCAAGACCTCTCTCCTATTCAGAGACTGGGAGTGGCTAGACACATTGAAGGAGTAGAGAAGTACTGTGAGAAGAAACACAGGAGTAGCCTAGAAGGTTGTCTTGTGCAATGTAGCAACTGATGGTTTCAAGTATGCAAGGCAGAAGATTGGAGTGTAATACCACCTATTTAAAAATGAACACAGCTTCTCCTGCTGATCAGATCTGTAGCTGGACTAGAAAATTCTGTGTGCCCCTGGCTGTCATTTGCATGGCCATCGTGCAAAGAGCATGGTGCTTGGATGAGCCTGGGCTGATGCACAAGCACCCAGAAGAGTTAAAAGCTGAGTTCTATCAGATGATGGCTTGGGGTTACACAAGGTCTTAGAAGAGGTATAAACCAGGGAAGAACAAAACAAAAATGTATCTGTGAAATGTTCATCAACAAACATGTCAAACCAGATTATGATTATCCAGAGACGAGCTGGTACATCAAACAGCAGCTTGTCTTTCTGAGGAGGGCGGCTGGTTGCATGTGGGGTATTTGGCGGCTTTCTTTGTGGGAGACAACAAAAATTGCTCAGAAGAAAATATGATGAAGGGCTATTTTCAAAAAGTTCAGCTGGCTCCACAGAAGTTATTTGTGGGTATGATTTCTCTCATATTACTTTACGGTATTTTTCTGTTTCAACAAAACTTACGTTGTGTGTCCGCATGTGGTGAACTGCAGATGTGCTGGAGAGGAGGAAAAATTCATTTCAAACTTGCATGTTGAAACACTTCATGCAGTGTGAACTTATTTTCTCTTTAAACTAAATATATGTTTGTGTACATTAAAAAAGTGCTGATTTTAACTATTTTTGTTTCTGATCTGGGAACCCAAAGGGCAGTCATCTGAACAAATTTTTGCTTTTACTGAGCTATTATTACACCTTAGAGACCTGAACAGTTCCAGTGTGTGAATTTGAGGGTAATTTGACAAGACATGTGGAATCTAAGGTAGTAGAAGTGTAGAGGGTCATTTTCTCCCAGCAAAAAAAGATTAAGAGTATAACCCAACCTGAAATGCCGACTCAGCAAGGAGGTGCCACAAAAATTTCTTTCCAAGCATTGTGGCATCGGTAAATGCCAGGAAACCTGACAAAAGTTAAAGATTATGATTGAGATGTTCAAAGTAAGACCCTGAATTCTACTTTAGGCTCTGGTGATGACATTTCCTGGTATGACCGTGCAGGAAAAAAAAGTTTCATTGTTACAGAGCAAAATTCAGTAGTATATGTGACAATAATAGTGAAGACTCAAAAGTCCAATATATTAGCCCATGCCAGCAACTACACTGAAAACTCTCCAAGAGTCCTGTCTGATATTTTGCTTTCTACCATGTCCCAAAGGTCGAGCCACTGATTATTCTTGGCTGTCTTCTGTCCTTGCCTGCTGCTGCTGATGCAGCAGAACCTGCAAACACACTTCCTTATTTCACTGTGATGGTAGTATCACAGTGAGAATTTAGATCAGTAGATTGAGATACTTAAAAGCAGGAAATTGATTTGCACTTCAGTTTGGTGGTAATCTGGACTGACTGTCATACTCTGGAAAAGGAATCATGGGTGCTCGTTTTGGTGGTGAGCAGTTGCACACTCCCACTCTCTTCCCCAGCATCTCTGTCTCTGAGCACGCTCTCTGTCATTGCTGGGTGGCTGGTGAGGTTGGTAAATGAAAGGAGCATTTAAGACCGAGTACACAGAGATGAGGACGTGTAATGAAAATGGGTAATTCAGAAGTAAAATCTGGGTAGTTGTTTTAAAGTAATAGTTAAGATTTATCATCTGTAAAATCCTCTCACCACATCTAAATGAGGGAGTATTTTGGAACACCTGCACTTTGCTGTTGGAAGCCCGTTTGAGTTGGAAAATTCTTCCTCCAGAGGCAATTTATTACCCATGTAACGGATGCTATTCTGTTGAATATGTAGCACATTGAGGTTTGGCTACCAGTTTCACTCTTTCAGCACAGAGTGAAAATATGGAGATTGTGGGTTTGCAAGAATTTCTTTTATTGATGTGGAAAACTGAGAATTTAACTTGGAAATTCTTTGATTAACTCCTGATTCTGTTTATGCAAAGAAAAGGCTGCTAATGTTGGAAATTAAGTTCAAATGCATTCAGTAAAAAGCTCCCTTCTTCAGAGGCAGCTCTTGTTTCACCTCTTGATGGGACAACATTCCTCAAACAAAAAAGTCTGTCGTTCAATGGGCTGCAATTCTGATTTTACGTATTTTAAAATTTTGCAAAGTTATATACTTTACAAATGGGAAAAATGAAGGTCCGAGAGCAAAGAGGGAACATTTTCTCTCTTAACTGATGTGATTTTAACCTGTTGAGAGCAATTAAGGAGCCAACAACTCTGAAAAATGGCACATTGAACTGTGTACCCTGAAGCAGATTAAATCACTTGATTTTTTCTATAAATGACTGACTTGCAGCATATTTCCATAGTTTTAGAACACACTTCTCTGGAGTGCAAGCCTACTAGTCTGACTGACATACAAGATTAGAGAAATTCTAAAAGTAGAAATCTAATAACTTCATATTTCCTTCCTAAATCTTTATTTGCAAAAAGCATTTTTGTTTCCTGTAGTATTTTAATTTCAGTAAGCACAGCAAGACAGGTATGACTTTGTTTATTTTGTCTATAGAACAGCTAAGGAATTACCATACTAGGCTGCTCATATCTGGTATCTGATGATTCAAAAGCATATACAAGAAATCATGAAATGGCTAATCACAAAGTGAAATGCATTCATGTGAAACAGCTGTAGAGCTGTCATTGGTCTTTGAATTTCAAATGTTTCCAAGTGATCAGAATATAACATTCCTTGTTCTGGTTCACTTCAAAATAACCATGACTAGAATGCTTCTGTTATATAGTCCACAGTGGTTTGGCCATTTAATTACAGCAGTTTTAATATTGTTCTTAGTTTTGAACAGTTTGTGAATATTTTTCTTTTTAAGGGAAAGATAAGCTTTTCTTTGTTTTAGCTGCGAATTAATAGAAATTTGTAAGCAGGTAAAAGTAGATCAGTTTGATACTTCTCTGGTGTGGATAGTTGCAGCTCAATAAGTTTTTGTCTTGAGGCCAATCCCCTATCAATCCTAGAGGAAGGATGAGATTTATGTGTTCTCTCCTTGCCTTCTCCTTTGTACATTCATATTTGGAATAACATCTTTGCAAATGTTCTAGGGAAGTGCCAAATCTGCAAAGACAAAGAGCAGGTATTGCTATTTTTGCTGTGAAGTTTAAGTTTATATAATGGAGAATGACAGGCTGCTTGTGCAAGTGCAGTGGTACAAGTAAACAGAGTGGAAGGAAATATCTCAGAAGCCTACATCAGCAGATAAACTTAGCCATAAAAGGTCTGGAGAACAATTTATGGGCTCTTGAGGTTAAGGGTTGAATGAGGAATTGGTGTATTCATACAGTTTGTTGCTATTGAAATTAAAAAGAATAATACTAGTACATAGTACTGATCAAATCCATTACTTTAAGGTAGTTATTAAGGCCAAAGCTGTAAAACTGTTAGCCCAAAGGGCAGGCATGTGGTGACACAGAAGTGTTTTATCAGAATTGTATCATTCCGTAAACAAAGTTGTGTATCTCAGATTTCACAATGACTCCTTCGGATGTGGCCTTTCAACTAAAGTACAAACTCTCTTAGTACAGAAGAGACAAGTTCCACTTCAAGAATTTGTTTATCCAACAAATATAAAACCAGAAGTATAGGCTTGATTTGCTTTCTTTCTTTCAAATTTTTTTTCTTGTTTAATGCTGTATTTATAATGTTACTTTCATGTTAACTATATGTATACATGGATGATTCATATTTGCATTATTCAGGATCCCTTTCCAAGGCTTATTGTTAAAGCAACTGCAAACTGCAAAAGTTGTATTTCCTTCCAGCTAAGGTAACTGCCCCATTCTTGTCACTGGGGCTCCTTAATCACTGACTTCCTAAAACTTCAGTCTGCAGATAATGAAAAGAGAGAGAGGCCATGTTATAAACAGCAGAGTTCCCCCTTCCATACAAACCCATGTCTGTTTCCTGATTTAGACAAGAGTGAGAAGAACTGAGTCTGAGTTTCTGTCCTCCACCCTCCAGTTCTTATTTTAATTTCTTTCATCAGCTGTGCAATTGAAAACACTCTTCCAGGCTCTCATCATGGACAACAGGAGGTATGAGACTCATAACACATGATAATGTCAATTAAATCTCTATCCTGTATCATTACCATATCCATCTGTAAGTTGCTCTTTCCATCCTGGCTGCGGGTTCAAAAGAAAAGTCTTGCTGCATGGAGCTGCTGGCACAAAGTAGCTTCAAGGGACCAGTCCTTGTCTGGGGATGTTGACTGGAGTCACCCTGCCATGGGGAACACTGCCTCATGCCAGAGGTGGATGTTGTGGGATGTTTTTCTACACTCAGCATTGCTTTCTGTGTTGCCATTCAATTCTGCTTTCCTGCTCCCCCTATTAGGGCTGCCTTTGCACTCCTAATTCATTTGCACACTCTTTTGAGTGGAGGTGGAACTAGCTTGACTTTCACCACTAGCCTTCATGGGTGCAGGGCACTCATCCAGGCACCAGCGATTCTCTCAAGGTTTAGACACAGCTTGGGTACATTTGGGTCAGTTTGGGATCAATATACAAAATGGCTAAATGATTTATCCCAGGTCACCAGAGAAGCTGATGGCATAGTTGGGACTTAACTCCCCAATTCCCACATCCTAGGTTGCTCCCATAACCTACTTGGTTATTTCCCCCTCTTTTGTGTTCACATTACTGGTGGAAAGGATAAGGTGCTGGGGCTGCCCTTCTGCCTTACTCATGTAATGGGTCCTACAATCTCACATTGCCTCAAGTACTCCCATCCAGGGCAGAGCTTTACCTTAAATAAACTTCTTGGCATTTAGTGAGTAAATCTCTCTGATCATCTTACGGTATGCTTGTGCAACAACATAGAAGTTGGTTCACATTTTTTCTCTCATGAGCTTACCTCCAGGAAGATGAGAAACCACAAGGAATCTGAGCACTTTGAACATAGGCTTTGCATGGAATTCCTACTATCTCCCCATAAACGGTTGCAATCAAAGTTATTTTCAGATGTCCTCAAAGGATATTTTCATCAATTTGCTGAGATCATGACTAATAGCTTTATTAATGAGAAATGTTGCTGATTGCCTCTTCAGCAGTGAGAAAAAATAGCGTGGCACATATTTTTTTGGCCAGATCTTTCAGACATTTTTTTCCTCACCTTCAGACTCTCCTCTGGCACACATGAATGAATTAACTGTGCAGTCCTTTGCCATTGCCAAGATCTTTCTTACCCTGCTTTGTAGATGAAAGGATGAGGAATCTATGGATCTGCTTTGCATCTCTCACTGCAGGCAAATCTCCCCTTTATCACCAAGAAACACACCAAGGTTCAGTTAAGATTTTAGGTACAACTTGCTGTGTTCAGGCTCAAGTCAGAGCTCAGCAGGCAGTTGCCAGATGGCTCTAAACCTCATGACCACTTGAGGCAGCCAGGCAATATTTCAGTCTTGAGCATATGAAGCTGCTGTGACATGGGTGCCTCTTTTTGATGTCCCTATTACCAAGCTAATAAACACAATTGCAAGTCTTAGGTCTTGAGCTGGATTTTGAATTCCACAGCTAAACCCCACACTTGCAAAAGTATTGAACTAGTGTCCTTGTTATGGTTAATTTCTATATGACAGAGGCAAAGTGAGGGCGCATTTGTACCCTTGCTCCTATGTCAGTTGACTATTTACTTCCAACACGATGGCTTTGATCTGCAAGCTTTCTTTATTAAAAATAAACCCTAATCCACTACTAGCAGTGTATTAACAATTTTTAAAAGTATGAACTTTCAGATGCAATTCAGATGTGAGTACAACCCATGCAGCACCAATATTTTTCATCTTGGATATTATATATGAGAGACCATCATGCTGGGCTTACTGGAGCTCACATTTAACATGACTTTCATTGAGAAAAGTGCTTTTAAAACCTTTAGTAACCTTCTCCATACTTTTCTGTTGATACCCCTTTAAAATTACTGTTTTATTGCAACCTCATTGGTGAAAACAGCTTTTGTCTTAATGCAAAGGATAACTCAGAAGACAGAAAGATGGTAGCTGCTTTTAAAATACCTGTCATTTGAAACTAGAGATAAAAGACATATATGGCAGCTCTGGCATTACAACAGCTCACAAAGAGGTAACATAAGGTAACAGTTTTGAAAGTAGCTGAATTCTGAGGCAATAGCTGAAGTCTGTGGGAAGAGTAAAATTCTTATTTAACTGGCAATTTCTCAGTGACAGACACTGCACTGTTTCCTGTGCCGCAGCTTCCACCTGATCCTTTACCTGTCTCATATATGTACAAGATTATCTACAGGCAAATTTGATGCAAAAATGCCACAAAGTTTTATTTTGCTTTATTTTATTTTAAAGAAGCTTCTGAATGGTCTTGCTAAAATGAGAATAAACCTGTCTGACTTTTAAGTAAGTGTCCAGACAGTTTAATTTCAGTATAATAGTTTCAAATAAAATCTGTAGGCTAGTTTGACTGAAAGGGTAGGCTCTTTGTTGTTCTGCTGTAAGGACTGTTCCTCACTATGTAATCTCTGCTAAATTCAGCAGAAATGGTTCTGTGACTACTGAACTGGTGGGTTTCAAGAGCCCCAAACTTGTTTACATTGAGAAGAAATGTTTTAGCAGAAGCGATCTTTAGCTACTCTTTTAAAAATACTTCTCAGAGCAGCAGAAAAAGGGATGTGTTGCTCAGGAAGTCACAAAGCATTATTTAATCTTTAATTTTCTTTACTATTTTTTACCTCTGGCTCTACATGCAGCTTCAGTGGGTGCAGACTCCAATCTTAATGGCCAAGGTCCACTTCCTTACCACTGAAAAATCTGGCCCTACCAGCACTCCATTACATTGAGCAGGAAAGAAAATATCCTAAAAGGTGCCCCAGCATAAGGGAATGGGAGAGTAAGTGTAAATAAAGCAGAGGCTGGGCAGACCAACAAGAAATGTTTAACATTCCATGCTCTCCACAAAGGGCAGGTCAAGGAAAGGGAATGAGTGGTTGGGATGAAGCACATGCCACGGATATTTTTCAAGTACTGTTCAGCAGAGTATATCTAGTCACGTAAACATCCACAACAGAACAGCCTTGTTCTTGAACGTGGCAGACATCCTGAGGTCCTTCTGTATACACTGGAGATGGGTCTCACTATGCAGGGAAGCCACAGCTGCTGAATTCACACCACTATGTTTGAATTCATAGGCACAAATAATATTGAAAGTGCCAGACAACCTTGGATATGACCTGTTGAACAACTGCTTGCTTATGCCCAAGTCAAACCAAAGTATTGGCAAGTTATGGGTGCACTGAATGATCCTGGACAGGTAAGAGGTGGAGAAATTGAACTCCTTAAGAGTTGCATCTCAAAGTTTGGGAGAAAGCTAAAAAACCTTTCACAACAAATGAAAGTTTCAGATGTAGTGGGCAAGACTTTTTACGCTTTCTTATTCTCAGAGGCAATCAAAATTAAGTGCATGAAAATCACGGTTATTAACCCTATCTTTTCATTTATATAGACTGGAAACAATAGGTTTGATTCCATTTACAGCTCAAGTCATTCAAGACTTTGAATCTGTGAACCTGCAGTAATGTAAAAGTGGTAGGAAACCAAAATTATGTTTAGTTTTGGTTTCTACTGAAACTTAACCCACACAATGTTTTATAGCAGTTGAGTCTTCAGAAAGCTGCAAAACATTCAGCAGAGGTAAAATATGTCTGTGAACCAAACCTTTCTTGCTCATGAATCAGTGACAATCCCAATCTGAGAACTGCCATGCAGACGTACAGAAGCAAGAGCACGTCACGGAAATAGGCACACTCAATAGGGCAAATATGAGATGCACCCTGCAAATAATGGTATAAAAGAGTTCTGTTGAGGTCCTAGACAGCCATGGGGAAAACATATGCCCACTTGCTTATCTGGAGACTATTTTGTTACCCAGGACAGGACCACCAATGGCTCTTGAAGGGGCAGAATTCCTCCCCAAGCACCCCATGGGTTCACACCATGCCCCATCTCCTGCAGAGATTCAGCAGTGACCAACAGGTTGCATTGGTTGGCAAAATCTTTTATTTATAGGGAAGGAGGGAGAGGTAACTGCCCCAGGACTGCAAATCTTTACGCTTAGGGATTACAAAGGAACAGAAGGAATGGAAGAATTTTCTTAGTTCCACTTTAAAAGGCTTGAACATGTCCCAGGTTAGCATTAAAAGTTCTCTGGAATACCATAGGTTTTTGGGTGCCATGCTTAGGACTACTTCTGCCTTAGCGCAGAAGAGTGATATAGCTCTACTACCTGGGTCAGGCACAGTAACCATTTTCCCTTTTTTTCCTTTTTCTTTCTTTCTTTTGTATTGATTAATAGTTAGTATTGGTAGCTATTTTGCCTCCTATCCAAGCCCTTTACTGGGTAATTTGCATGGTGATCCAGAGAGAGGTTTGCTTCCTGGAGCTTAAGGGTTTAGCAGACATGCGATTTTAATTTTTTTTAAGATGGCAGGGTTCAGAAATCTAGCTGGAGTTCATGAACCTATTCTTCCTGAAATTGAAACCCATGTTTTACTCAGGGTTGATTCAATTTTTAAAATAAATGTTTTTCTACTTACAGGGAAAGCCAGTTCTATGTATAAGGGGTAGAATAACACCCTTCCAAAGCCCATGTGTCATGGGTGGGTGGCCTATATACAGGATATACATGCACACCAAATCTAGGTTAGAGATTTTTCCTCTCTCCCCATCTATTTTCTCCCACCTACTCCCCTGCCATAATTTCTGTCATCTTTCTGCCTTCTCATGGAGCTATTTTAATATCAACTGCCATATTTTTTAAAAATAAGTTTGTGGTCATTATTTTCTGTTTCTCTAAATGGAAACTGAGCTTAGATTTCACCAACACAGATTCTTTGTCTGGTTTCGACTTAAGTACAGATAACTTAATGGAATGGGTGTCTGAACTTGGATTACTGACATAAACAGAGTGATAAGAGGTTCCTCCTGCTTGAGCATGTCTTAAATCCAGCCTGAGTTACCAACAGCATCTACGGTCTTGAAGCATCTGGAATATCAGATGTCTCTGCAGAGATCCAAGTGTGTGGAGGGTTAGGAGCATTCAACACTCATGTCCACAACTCAACCCTTGCAGGAAGAGAAAGACAGAAACCTCTTTAAAGTGCTCTCCAGTCTTTATGTCTGTGTCCTACTGCCCTTTTGCCCAGCGAAATATCACTGGTGTCCCATCACTCCTCAGGAAAAGATCTCAGAGGACAGCAGGATTTTTTCCCTTCCTGGACTGTGGTCATACACATATGAAATTCCCATTCACACTGGGGAAAATTCCATGTACGGATCAACGGCATCACAATCTTAGGTATGCAGTCATCTGCCAAAAACAGATGCACTGGTTTTCTTTCATAAAATGATGGAATGACCCTTTGCAAAAGGGAGATAAATCATTAAAAGCATGTTAGGACATCAGACAGGAAAATGTAAATAACCATACATAACAGCAGCTGTTCCTGATCAGTTTCCATTCTTTGATCTTTAGAAAAATGGCTATTAATTAGCAGGGTCACCATAAGCTTTTTCTTGGTAACAATGCTCTTCTGAACCACTCAAATAATAGATAGTTTCTTGCAGTTTTGCTATCCTAAGCTTCTCTGGGGAGGATTCTTCAGATAAATGGGATTACAAAATTACCTTAATATAAACAGTTTTGAAGTTAAGCCATATCTGTAGTAGATAGAGATCCATTTTATTTACAATCATGGGGACTGAATCCTTTGAAAACTTAAGTGAGTTCCAATCATACTGAGATTGCTGTTATTGCCACTGAGATTGCAATCACTGCTTGTGACATGGATATCTATCTGCTGTGCCAGGTTCCATCTGCAAAAGTCGCCACATTGTGGGCTCCAAGATTGCTGAAACACTTCTGTTAAGCTGCATTAAGTCTTGCACTACTGGCTGGATTGAAAAATTTGAATTGAATGCACTGGATAAACTGCAGAGTTCTATTGATGCCCATATGATTGGACCCCATGATGGAGGGCAGTATCAGACCCTCAGGCTGGTATCAAATCCAGAGCAGTCAAAACCTAAAGCCTAACAGCAAACCATATAGCAAGAGTGAAACCCTGGATGCTCAGTATATTTTCAAGCAGCTTCTGACTAGTCCTTAATGTGCAGTTTCTGATTCTACTTCTTCAAAATTCAGCAGCAAACTGGTACAAGTAACACCTGTAATTTAACCGTGGGTCATAAAACTTACAGGCAACATCTTTCTTGTTGACATGGTATAATCATGCAACATTTTTTCAGTGAAAGTCATAGCAATCCCTATGGAGGGAGTCTACTGAAGGAATGGGAAATGACTTGATTTCTCCTATTTTCACACAGCAATAGGGATTGGAAATTCAGGATCTGTGATTATATGTCTCCCTGCCACAAGACATGAAGAAGACTAGTCCATGTGAGTTTGCACATACATTCAAGACAGGTCCAGTATGGCCCAAAGTACTTGAATTAGAATTTATGTTTCACAGTTTCCAGGGCTGAATGTTCAGAGAATCATGGACATGTCATATTATCTAACTGCTAATGTAGTTTGACAGCAAATCAGCTCATCCTTTCAAAAAGGATGTACAGTCAAATACACAAACACTTCCTCCTATATCTGGAAAAACAGAAAAAATGTAAACTAATCGGCTACCGGTACATTGTTAAGGTCACACTGATTGCATAGTTGAAAAGTATTGCATGGGATGTCATGAAGAGAAATATGTGGTACTTCTAACACTAATCTTTCCCATTCCTTAGCACACATTGCAGAATCATAAGATTATGTCCCATTTTAAGTATGCAAACTGGCCTACAGATTTCAGCCAGGTCTCCACCAATCCCTACATTCAGCTTGTTCTCCAGGACCTGTCCGCTACAAGGCTGAAATGCTAATGTCTCTGTGGCTGCTTGCAGGACCAAGGAACCACAGCAAAGCAGTGTCTTGCTCCACACTCCGCATTCCAATACTGTTTCTACCCTTTCACAGTCACACTCACACACACATTACTTATAGGCATGACTCACTATCCACTACTCTCAAGAAGAACTTCCATTGAGCTGGGGCTCACTGAATTGCAGAATGTTTATGACTGTCTGCACACTGGAACACTTACTTTGTGCTTGATTTGGCAAAGAAATGAGGTGCACAAATATCTCAGCAACGTGAGCCGTACTTGTTCAAAGAACCTTGCTGGAAACTAGCAAATGGTGGTAGGAGTTGTTTAATTTGAATTTTGAAACTCATATTTAATGTGAACAAACTTGAGCTTTAGGTGTTATTAGATGCAATGCCAGAGCTGCTTCTTACTTTTGAGACCCCTGCAGATAATATCAAATTAGTGACCTTAAAAAGGGACACATGTCCATTTCCTAAGATGAAACCTTTTTTCTCATCCTTCCTCATGTCTCTTGTGCAGCCATGTAAACTATAGCAAAACATTACAAGCTCAGAGTGCTTGTAGTACCTTGCCTGCAGAGATTATCAGCTGCATTATAGGCAGGAACGGAGAGAAAACGCTAAGAAATAAACCCAAATCTTTCTGTAAAGTGTGTCCACTCTGGGCTGGGCTGGAAGTGATGAGTTCCTTTCTTTTTTGGTGGACCCAAGCCCTGAGTTTATGGTATTTAACTGTGAGGGAATAAAGCATACAAATACTGTGCCTTCATATACCTTCTCTGTTCTCCCCACCATCCACAGCTTATAGACAGAGCACTGCTCGGCCCTCTACTGGGACTCTTAACTCTCTGTCTCCAGCAGATTTTATTTCTGCCTAGGGAAAAGGAGGCTAATAGGTAAAAAATGTGGGGATGTATTTGGAAGAGTGAGCCCTGTAGTTCTTTCTTCTGGCTGCAATTTTGCACACTACTACTGACTAGCCCACAGCAACAAGTAACAACAGGGACTTCTCTGTATCCCCTTCTGTCTGAACGCTAAGTACTAAAAACAGATGCTAATTGTGTGGTTCCAGAAAAAAAGAAAAAGAGCATACTGGGGTGACTCGGGACATATTCCCGCTGTTGTGCAAGGACAAATAGTATTTAGATATGTGGAGATTTGTCTGTGGTTAACTGTGGCTTGTTTGGGGGCAGGGGAAGGGTATGCATGTGTATGCAAAAACTCACAAGCACCACCCTAAACTATTTTAAGTCTTGGAGATGTAACTGGTGATTATCTTCTGAGTTGTTAGCAAATGACTATTCAGTGCTATGGTGGGACAAACTGAACTCAGTGACAAATACAGAATGGGATAATAAACAGAATTTTATGTGTTTCTTTTGAAGCATAAAACTTGCTACAAATCACATATCATTAAACAAAGGCATAAAAACTTATTGGAAAACAGAGGGTGGCAATACTTAGACAAAAATGTAAATGTGACTCTGGTGCATATATTTTTACCTGAGGGAAATCAATGCCTGTGAAAACATTCAACAAGAATGCTTATGAAAATGAAAACAATCAAGGCAAGAATTTATTACCCTACAATTATATTTTTTAAATTGTATTTTCAAATGCCAGTCAAGTGATAGGAATGCATTGCTCCAAATCGAAGTCACCCTTCTTTCCGTGCTTGACTGTAAGCACTGACAAGAAACCTAGGACAACATTTTACACCTCGAGTTAGACACTTCAGTTTATAATTAGGCACTGAAATAACATCATTATCTCAGCTAATAAGCACGTGAACAGAACACTACATTAGAAAAGTTAACTGAAGTTGCTTATTTAGGTTACTTAAAAGTAATCTTGACAGTGCTGTCTAGAGCCTCCCTGCACCTTTAGTTCCTTTAATTGGTGGGATTGTTACATGGCATTGCATGCCTGCAGCTGGATTTTGTCACTGTAAAGCTGCAGTGCTGCAGTCAGGTTATTAATTAAGAAATATTTTTGGGGTGCTCTGCTGTGACTTACACCCATAAAGCACCTGTGGCATGCTTTGGTTCCCAGCAGTTAGCTTCCATAAGCTCTCTTTTAAGTGTTTCCTTGAATGTTTGAATAACAAAAGCTTGTGTAGAAGGCTAAGTTTGTTTTCCTTGGTACGGTCCTTCCTTGCCTCACTTATTCTAAATTCTGTCTTCAGGGCATCTTCTTCACCTTTTGGACAGACATAACTCTTTATATATGCTCTAAACTGCTAATAAGTTGTTTACAACAGTTTACTTCCAAACTGTAAGTGGTTAGCAAGAAAGAGAACAATTTTTACAGCCATTAAAAATGAAAAATATGCTTTTGACAACTCCTTACAAACTAAGCCTTCTGGTTATGAGGTCTCATTTCTTGCAATGAACTTTCAGGTTCATTGCTAAATGTTACAGTACTCTCCAGTTCCAACCTCCAGGCTGCAAAATCCTTCAGTAATCTCTCCAGACCAGACAGGAGTGTTGCCAGGTTGAAGCCTGGAGTGAAGGAGGAGCAGCCGTGCTGTGCTGGAGATGGCCCTGAAGGACTCTGCAGCAGTGGGAAGCTGCCTGTGGCCAGAAGAGCAGTAGCCATGACCTCTTGTCAGTGGTCACCAAAAAGCTCCTGATAACAGAAAGCCACAGCGTGCTGGTCTCTGGTTTGCACTCCACAGTGTCTGTGGATGCAAGGAATAACCTTCATGTTGGGCATGAAGACATTAGTTTATTTTCCTGTAATGCGCTGTCCTGTCAGGGCTAGGTATGAAGGTGTAATCTGTATACTAATTCTTAAGGCAACTGTGTCCTGAGTATTTGTAAGCAACATCTCCAGCAGGCCTAAAGAGGATTTCTAGTTTCTCTTCCTGTGTACATTTGGGGGATGCTGGTGTGACTGGTATATGAAGAAACCAGGATAACTTGCTTCCCAAATTCTAGAAAATTCCTGGCAATTGCAGGCACAGAGTTAACAGTGGCATCCCACTGTGCTAAAGGCAGTCAGGGCTCTCTGCTTGTGGGGTCCTCTGGTACTGGGGGCAATACCTGGACTGTCCTGCACTTTTAAAGCTCCAAATGCTGTTAGGCTGTAACCTGTGAATGTCAGCTTTTGTTAAAAAGGAAAATGGTAATTTAAAAGCAAATATTCAATATGACAACAGAGGTTTGAAAATTAAAACCCTCTATGTCCTCAAACCACGAGGAAGCAGAGGCAATACTTCTGGTTTATTTAGATCTAGAATTTTTAATTCAACTTTTGGTGAATGCCAGCAATGGTCTCAGTTTCACTCAGTTGTTTGGCTTTCCTTGCACATGTCCTGCCACTGGAACTTTGTTTCTCTTACCAGTGATGCTGGAACTAGAAGGTTTGCCACTGTGAAGCTTTTGCTTACACTGGCTGCACCATTGCCCATTTTTGTGGTTCTTTCCCTCCTTCTTGCCAAATACTTGTGCTTCCACTGCCAGAAATAAGAAGATAGGGTGAGTGAAAGGTTATGGAGTGAGTGAAAAGCAAAGATGGGAGACAAAACAACAAAGAGAGCAGAAGTGGGAAGTGTGGGGGGAAATAGAGAAGAAGAGGAAGCTGAGACATCAGGAATGCATGTAAGACTCAGATGTTGTGTGTCACTGAACCTCTAGCACTTCCTAGACAGAGTTCTAAACAACGTTATTTTTGTCTGGTTACTATAAACCAATAAACAGGAAATGTGTTACAGTAATAAACAAAGGACAGGAAAAAGGAAACACCACTAATCAAACAGGAACACAGCCCTGGAACACAAAAAGGAACAAACAAAAGTTATGCTTTGCTCCATTCTCACTCAGGATTGAGAATGATAATGAGTATGACAAAGACAGGACTAAAAAGAGACAGTTGTGGCAGGACAGAAATGAAGACCAACATTCTCAGAGACATTTTGGGCCTTGTTTACTGCTGGGAAAGAGAATGAGAGCTTCTGGTGCAAACTCTAGCTGCTCTTCTACCTCTTACACTGAGACCTTTACAAGCCTGCCCCTGTATGAAACAGTAACTACCTCACCTTATATCTGTCTTTTGTTTTTTGCACTCGTTTGCACCAACAGTAAAACTATTTAGCATGAAAACATGTACAATGCAATACCAATATATACAATACAGTGGCCATAGCTAGGCTGTGCTCGTGGTGGATGAAAAGCAAAATTGTAATTTCTTTCACTTTTATATATGTACATTATATATGTATATACACTTTATATATGTATGTGTGTCTGTGTGTGTATATATATATGTATATATAGGTGTATATAAATATGTATGCATGTATGTATGCATTTCTTTGTGCAGAACATCCTATTTCCAGCATTTCTAAGTTTTACTTCAGGGCTAGGGAGTATCCTTTAATGTATTCTTTGTCCTTTTTTCATATGTTTGTTCTGTGTTTTAGCCACAAAAACCTCTCTAGAAAACAGACTATTTCTGTAGAGAAACATCAGTCAAAAATAAGTACAAGTGTTCTTCTAGATGTTTTTCCATGAGGTTCATCCTGAAAACAGAACTACTTTCTTGGAAGTATTCTGTTACAATTTGATTGGTGTATGATTCACCTAATAGTTCCATGGCTTTATATTGCACTTAAAACACAAAGGTGAATAATGAAGAATCATTTGGATTTACTTTCTACAAATAGGATATGAATAAATAAAATACTGAAATGAGAAAATGAGTATCCAGTGGATAAAAGCTAGCAGCATTTGAAGCACAAGCTTGTTCCACATTAATGACCTAGATAACAAGGCAGACTGCACCATTAGCAAATTTGCAGATGGCACGATACCAGCAGGAGTGGTTGATGCACCAGATGGTTTTGGTGCCATTCTGGGAGACCTTGACATGCTGAAGAAATGAGCCCACAAGAAACTTATGAAGTTCAAAAAAGGTAAACGCAGCGTCCTTTCCCTGAGAAGGAATAACCCCATGCACTGTACATTCTGAATGCTGACCAGCTGGAAAGCAGGCCTTGGGCATCATAATGTACTGGAAGTTATGCATAAGCCAGCACTGTGGTGGTACCCACTGAAAAGACAAGAGGCAATGGGCACACACTGAAATACAAGAAATTCTATTTACATGTAAGAAAAAATGGTTACCACAGGGGTGATGATACGTTGGCACCAGGTTTTCCAGAGAGGTCTCCATCCTTGGCACTATTCTAAAGCTAACTCAGCAACCAGCTGACTGAGCTCACCCTGTTTAAACAAGGGCATGTTGGACTTGATGATCATCAGAGGTCCCTTCCAATGTCACCTACTTTGTTATGGTGTAAAATTCAATAAAAATCTCCCCTCAGTAATGTCAGGCTGAAGATCAAATGATTGGCAATTCACAGTGAAGGGTAAGAAGGAAAATATTTGGCTGAGCACCCCTGACTATCTCATTTCTGAAGATACCCAAAAAAGCAAGAAGGTGCTGCTGAAGAGAACTCTGGAGATGGAGGTGACTGGAGACCTGACATTAGCAGGGACCAAGAAATTGGAGTATTCTGAGGTTTCCTTCACCAGACACTACAGATGGTTGAACCAGGAGGAAGTTGGTAAGGAAAATTATAAGTCCTAGAATGAGAGAAAAAAAGTGCAGGTGGAGTCTCAGCAGGCTGTTTGGAGAGGTTTTACATGCTGGCACAGTAGCTAGTAGAGATGTGGATGGCTCCTACTGTGTGCCTCAGTCCTCTTAGTTCTCCTACATGAACACAGGGTTGTGTCCAGCCCAGATGGAGGCTGAGCTTCAGTGAGAACAGGAATGGGTCTGGCATGAGTGCTTTCTCATTCAGCTCTGGTCATCATCTGCTTCTCTCACTTTTTCTCCCAATTGGCTTTAGCCAATCATCCAGTTCCTATCAACCATGACAAAATTACTTAGATACTCCTTACACAGTGCTTTGGAAAGTACTAGCCAGCATAAGGATGGCAGAAGGATGGGCTGAAGCATATCCATTTCCCTTGTCTGTTTTGGATCCTTGTGCCAGAAAATAACACTGCAGAGGTCTGGAGAAAAGAAACTAGCCAGGGTTGACACACACCACCTGCATGACCTTCCCACATGGTAGTTTAAAGAAAGGAGTGAGATACCACTCCATCAGAGACCCAGATATTTTCAGCTCCCAGCCTCACTAGCAAGAGACTGAGCCTATAGCTATATTCCTCCATTGGGGAAAGGTCATGAATGCTTGCTTTGCTCAGGGTCAGGATGAAGGGCTTGCTTCACTGCTGTGCCAGGAGCCTGACTCTGACAAGCTGTGAACATATTTTCTAGACCTTCATCATCCCTGCAAATGCCCAGGCTTCAGTTAACTGACCTGCCTTTGGCATCAGAAGGTAACTTCAGGTGGTGAGTACCTTCAGCTCTTTTAAGCTGTCAAATATGGACCCTGTTCACAAGTTTTTCTCACTATTGCACACTCTGCCATCTGATTTTGCCTTCCCAATACAAGCAAAAGCAGCTAGAAGAACAACATTTGTGGAGAAATATAAGAAGTTCAGAGTGGACAGCCCTTCCTTACATTACAGATTATTTCATTAGGCAAAGAGCCCAGTCAGATTGGGCAAATGCAATGTAATTAAGCTGATGTAGCCTAATCTGTGTATTAAAGGAACTCATCCCTGCTAAAATGGCAGCATTAGGAGAAGCCTTAAGTTTTGCTTATATGAATCTATGCTGAGGTCATGAGCAGAAATACAAAGTGTGGTGAGCAGGTCAGATCTCTGGCTCTGGGTACACAAAATACTGCACATGGTTCATCTTTAGAGCACGTAAGAGTATCAGTGTGTATCACCAAATATGGGTGTGGTTTAAAACACTGGTAATTGTGATTCTCAGGAATATGAGCCAGATCTGCAGCTTTAATGAAGTAGCACATTTTCCTTCAGGTCATAATTTGAACCCATGCCTGATTCTGATAAAACTTCTGATGCTTTATTTTTTTGCTGATCACAAGTATGAAGAATTTTGGTAATAATGGTTGAGCACTCACACTGGCCAAGTGCACAGCAAGCAAATCCTTTATGCAGTCCATTTCTTCTCAGTATTATTAGTAAAACTATTTGAAGTTTAATCAGTCTTTTCAGTTCTTGGCTAGGTTCTCATTCTGATGTCTGAATGAAAATAAAATGAAAAAACTCTAATGAAAAATTCCCTACAGACATTTTGTGCCACTAAGCTGATACAGGTGCAAAATACCATCTCACTAAAGCAAATTACCCTGGCTTTGAAAACCTGAGACTTTTCTTCTTGAGTCCAAATTTCAAAGCCTTTAAAAATCAAATGTTAGAAGTAGAAACCTGGGAGTAAAGCAAACCAAAGTCTGCATAAGTTAGTTTTGGCTAAATTAGTAAAGAAAACAGAACAAAATAAAATATGATCAAGGAAGGGGAAACCCACAAACATAAAGACACTCACAGTGTGATTTTTTTCATAGTGGATTTTCACCAAAACTTGTGCATAAACTGAAGACTTCATTCAAACATAAAGCTTGAAAGAGTTTAGTGGAGAAGGTCTTGTTTATTATGTGAGACTGTGATGTCAGTCCAGGTGGAGGCTGTAATGAAAACAGTTACATGATTTCAGTCCAGTTTCTTTGAAGGTTAACCCAACATCACAAACCCATCATGTCATGTAACACCCATGGGCAAGGCAAGGGCTCCTTCCATCCAGAAAGCCTTAAGAATATATGGGCAGAACATGTACTAATCTACAAATAATTTGTGGGACTGTGGCTCAGCAAACATAGGTTAAAATATTTTGATTATCAATAGTTTGGAAAAGATGAAAGGCCATTTTTTTTCAGAAACATGCATGTGTCTGTCTTGAGCATGACAAATGTTCTCCAGGTGTGAGTGGAGTCAGTGTTTGTATAAACAAATACGTGAGGGCACCTGATTTGCAGGTTAGTCCTGAGTGCTGTGCACACTCATGTCACACATGATGCAGACCATTTAAAGAGTAAAGCAAACAGCATCTTTTTAGGAACACGCCATAAACTCATAATGGAGAAGTGGAAAGAGGGAAACTAATCTAAGACAGAAAACTCACCCACATACCAAAAGCTTGACAAGATTTTTATGAGATGCTGAAGAGAAAAAGAAAATCCTTTTATGAAACTCCACAATGGGCCTGAATGAGCCTCCAGGATCCAAACATGTCACGAACTTCTCTGCATGAGCCTGTACCTAAAGAAAACAAAGGAGAGAGAAAGAAAGTCCTGATTTTGACTTGGAAAAAAGGGAGCATTTTCTTACAAGGCAGATTTGTGATATGCTACCTCTGTCTCTTGCTGCCTGGGGAAACAACTGTAGGGAAATGCTCTATTAACTGGCTGTTATAACCTCACCTGGGGTTAAGGAAATTGCACTCGGCCTTTCCTGAGATTTGGCCACTGAGCTGAGGTCACTGTCACACGTACACACAAAAGGCTGCATTTACTTATTCTAGTGTATGCACCACAGCATTAGCAAAGTACCTGCATTAAATGCAATCCTTTGCTAAGGAGCTCTTTATTCCAACGTTTGAGGAAGAAAACCTGCCTCTTGCAAAACACGCATTTCAGATTTCTAACTCAGGCTGTGAGCTGGGCTGGAAGGGCTGCTCTGTGCTCCCACAGATCTCCCTGACCACATGTCCGGCGCTAACAGCTGAGGGGATCCACTGCTCCCAGTTAGTATCTGGGGACCTTGTCAGACACTGTGTGAGGAGTCCTGGGAGTGCCCTGAAAATTGAAAGGCTAATTGTGAAGCCAGTGGAAGCTGCTGAGGGTCAGAACAAGACTCTGGGGCAGGTGAGGACCTAACCCTGTGTTAGCTGGATGCATTTACATCTCAATATTCACCACCATGTGCCTTTTCCTCAGTACAGGTACAAAAAGCAAATCATCCACTTTTCATGAGAAGAGGGTAGTGTCATTCTTTATTCTACAAATCCTGAATGTCCATTTTGGGGGAGCTGGGGGTTAGACTCTCCTGTATTCCACAGGTTTCAGTGGTTAGATGAATCATAAGGAAATACCTTTGCCAGGAACACTGTGTGTCAGACCCTATGACAGCAGGAACAGAAAATGCCCAGAGAAGCAGACCTGCAGGCAACATAGATCTGCTAATAGCTTACTTAAGAAGGGCTTAAACATGTAACAGCATGGACATATCTGCACTTCAGTAGTCATTACATGCTGAGAGGCAGTAATTTAGGCAGGAAGACAGTTCCAGTGCCTCCCAAGGCAGGTGTGTTGGAAAAGCTGCCTGATGATATGAGGGCTGAATTCAGGTAGCTGCAGTGGCAAGTGGGTGCCTCAGCCCCTCTGGGGCCTGATTCTCCCATGGTTTGCTAAATACAGAGTAGGAAACTGATATTTTTCTGCATGAGTGCAAGAGAAATTGTGCTGTTAGTGAAAAAACCCCACACTGTTATAAGTCTTGGTGATTTCTGCAAGGGAGATGTTGTCAGAAGCACAGGCAGTTGTATCCCAGTGCAATGTTTAGAGGCAGATTTATTCAGTTCTGCCACTGCCCTCCAGTGCACTGCCCAAGTGCTTATGCAGTACTGTGGAGCCCATTCAGACTCCAGCTAGCCCCCAAATACCCAACCCTAGATGTATTTTCCTGTCCCATATTTCTGATCACTGAGGCAGTCTTGGGATCTGGTTTGTAAAAGCTAGCACCAGAAGAAACCATGCGTTATTTTTTTGTTGTTCTGAATTTATTGGATATTTTTCTATCAACACCAGCCCCCCTGCAAAGTGGCAAGTTAGAAAGACTTCTGCCAAATGCTGCCATCTAAATAAGGAACCGCAAAATTTCACTGACTGAGCATTTTTGCATGATTTATGAAGGACCCAGATGTGCCTGGTGGCTGGAACTGACACAGGCAGTCCAGGTTTCCAGACAAGTGTTGGCTGCCTGGGCCGTGGTCCAGACCTGAGTACTATGTCAGCCCTAGGCTGAAGTAGTCAGGAGACCACGTGATGTTGTGGTGCTTTGTTTTGGGTACACACAGATTCAGCAAGACCACAGACACAGGGTATGTCGCAGTCTTAATCTTCTGGGAGAAGGATCAGACAAGGGTACATGCCCTACTAACAAATGCAGAAGAGCACAAATCCTGAGGTCTTCAACATCTTTGTAAATGTGATGATCATTGACAAGTTGCATAGACATTCTCTGGGTTTTATTTAGAATTAAGAATCTTCATAGAATTATAGAAATAAGTAGGTTGGTTAGGATCTTCAAAGACCATGAGTAAAAGTATTTACATGTGACAGCCAAATGCCATCAAACATATGCTAATCCCTCAAGTCATCTTCTCTGGAGATAAGTAGTAAATGTATCCACAGTTCTACCAAAGGAGAAATGGATGCTATTTCCAAACAACATTTTGATAATTTATATAAAAGGAATGATGACAGAATGTCACTTGTGTCATGGCCAGCATAGCATACAAGTGGAAAGGGGAAATTGCTGGGTACAGCAAAACTCTCTATCTTAGAAGTTCACTGAGTCTTGAGAGGGCCCCTACAGCTCTCCTTCTCCTAAAATATTAATTAGTTTGTTGTTATTGTCATGTATTTAGTTTTTCTTAGCATCCAAGAGCAGGTATGCATTTGCTATTACAACATTGTTGGAAATCTAATAGCTGCTGTTCTTAGACTGAACTATTGTTTCAATTCCAAATACATTGCCTTAAGAAAGAAAGTATCTTTTTCTCAAGATTATTTTTTAATAGAAAACAAATACAGTTTTTAAAATGTTCTCTATGTTTCTAACCTAATTTTTATGCTTCCTTTCTTTGAACTAATTGCTCATTCCTGACAAGTTCTGTTTCCCAGTATCCCACCTGAACATCATTACACTGTGGATGTATTCAACCACCTTTTTACCACCTCAGAAGGAGGGGCTTGTAACAGGCAACTTTGTCGAGCTTACTTTTATTCAAAGCAAAGTATCATATTACTATAGGGACTAACTTTCTTTTATTCTGGCTATTGATACTATCATCTGATATCCATCAATGAGGCTTTTTTATTCTGTATATATCCATATACAATACAACTGTCTGGAGAATCAATCACTTTTAAAAATAACTAAAACACTGTAAAATCTCCTTTATATGTGATAGCAAGTGAAAGCCTTGTACAATTAAAGTATCAGTATTGATTTGGTTTAGTTCCCAGATGTGCATATTCCACTTCTCCCGTAACTCTCCGAAGATTTCAGTTTGGCTCAGTATAGCAAGTCTATTAAAAAACTCCCCAGTGTCATCCATGTTAGCACAGAACTGCTTGGCTGCCAGAAGGATTCTGGAGTGTGAATGTATTCCCATTGGATACTAGGCTGTGACATCACCTTGTCCCAAATCCCATCTTTATGGTTTCAGCTGCTCTGCTTTCCCATGCTTATGGCAGTTTAAACTCCCCCATCAGCTTGTTGGTTCAGGGGAGAAATTTTTGACTCCTTCATCCAAAGTCTAACAAGCAAACGCTGGTGATGGAGCATGAGGGCAGGGCTTTATTTGCTGAAGTCTGCCTCTCTGGGGAAGTTTATTGGCATATTTGAAGAACTGAGGATGTTTTTGTAGTACAGAAGCCAAGCTGACCGTGATAAGACCCTGTGGGGTGGAACACCAGGGTATTTTCTGTGTTTAGTTAAACTCTTATATCTGTGAGTAATTTAAAATGCTGATTAGATTTTATTGAAGACTTATGGTTCCATTTTCTCAAGAGGTCTATAAACATGAGTGTCATCTTAGTCTACGAACAACCCATATTCCAATGCCAAGATCTAAAACAAACAAACAAAAGAACCCCTCCAAAATATCTCCTAAGACAATAGTTGAGATTCTAAAGACCTATAAATTAATAAGCTTTCTAATGGAAGAGTGGATGAACTCTAGGAGAGTCAATAACTTCCCAAAATAATGTGCTAAGCAAGTCAGAGTCTGATCCAAGGCTTGTCAAAGGCAGTGAAAGGTCTTCCTTCACTCCAGCATGAGTCCAAGGACTGCATTACATCCAACAGCACCATGAAATATAAGGAATTGTGACTCAATTTTATGACATATTATGGTCATTTGGACACATGACATTTAAAAGGAATATATCTTCTTTATGGACAAGAACAACAATTTTTTGTGAGACTATCTTCTTATAAACCTATGGGATAGTAGAAGTTACCAGGGGCAATTAGTTGAAGAGTAATAAGAATGCTTCCTTTAGTTTGTCAGCACAAAGTACCCACAAATATATAGGGCCAAACTACTTCCAATTCCTGTCTTTCCTGGCTGAGCTGATGCTTATATGGTCTGTGCAATAGGTACAGCAGCACATTGTGAACACCAACCATTGTTCTGTGACCACTACACTGTGGGAACTTGCTGTTCAGTATATAGCTAAGAAATAAGAACTCCAAACATCACTCCTGTTGGAAACAACTTCCCATGTTCATGATAGTCACTAGAAGAATTACAAATACACAACAATTCCATACGCTTTGATTCTGAAATGCTCCACAGTTTACAAAAATATTAGCTCCATCACTTCCAGGAAATCTGTCCTGCTGTCTCCCATTGGCTGACATGACTGATTATCATTTCCCAGCTAACCCAGACTGTTTTCTTGTGACACAGAGAGCAGGCAAACATAGAAACCTCTTTATTTTCTGTAGCAGAGATTGTAATCATCTACATGCATAAACTATGAAAATACAAATAAAATAACTTCTATAATACTTTGCTAGTCTTATGTTGGATCTTTTCCTGTGTTAAGCTGCTCTGTTTCTGTAGGACCATAATTTCACACCAGCTGTGTATCTGCTTTAAACAGCTACATAGAAATCCTCTGGCAAGAAGGAGATGGGACTGTTGTAGTTGAAAGGATTTTAACCCATCCACAGTGAAGAAAGCATTGTGGGTGGTTATAACAATAAATTTGTATTTACAAATTTAGATTTTTAGTATTAAAACCCTTTTTCTAATTAGGACTGCTTTAAAAGGCAACCTATTCAAAGTCTTAATTTTGCAGCATCTTCCTCAAAATAAAAATTGGAAACATAAATATCTAAAGATGTGCTTCTGATTTTCACGTATTTGTATCTAAATTCATGAGGACCCATTTGCTACTCTTGAGTATTAACTAAAATTAAATAATGGTATTAGGAAAAGACAGTTATTTCTCAGGTGGGTTTTTTGGTTTGGGAAAATGAAATTTCTGTAGTATTCTGGGGTATTTTTGCCACATATGCTATGTAAAGGACTATAAGAAATATAAGTTCAAGCAGCAGGGTTTTTTTCAGTTCTAGAGCTGAGGGATCAAGCAGCCAGCCAAGAAACACCACAGAGGAATGTGTTGAGGGAATAGCGGTTCAGGTAGATGGTTTGGCATGTTTCCTTCTATTGCTCTGTTAAATTCCAGCGACCTGAGCTTGCCAGGACACAGTGCAGCCTTCTGCATAAGTTACAGCCCAACGGGGCTCCCAGATTCACTAGATTCACATACCAGAAACCTGCCAGCAACGTTGCAGAAAATGTAACTCTTTGAAAACCAGATGCAGCTGCAACGGTAGAGGGTGGTACTGATATGCTCACAGTATGTCCAGAAAATGCCACCTCATCAGTCTCTTGCCATCTTGCCATTTTAGGAAAACTTTCCAGAGTCTCCTATAAATTGTTATTTGTCTAGAACAATATGCCTTTCATGGAGTTGCATAGCTTTTGTCACAAAAACATAAGCCTCTAAGAAGTTTCCACTTTGTTTTTAAATGTTTTGGAAGTTCTGCAGTAATTTCTTTAGGGTTTTGATTACTTTCTGGCTTTATCCCTTTTAAATTTTGTGAAGTGCTTTCCATAAAGGAAATAATTCATTAATGGTGGTAGCCTTTAGCACAGGCTTAAATGAGGAAGGGAAGTCTGGTTTCCCTGTTGCTGGTGATGGCAGTACATAGGAAATCCTTGCCCAATCCTCCCACCCAGTACTTGGCAAAGGACATGGTAGGAGAGCAAAAGGTCAGAGTCTAGGGAGGTGCTATATTGAAGGTGATTACGATTTATTAGGGCTATACACAAACAAATCCTCTGCACTAATTAGGGAGACTGGCAGAGAAGGGAGTAAATTGCAGCTGAAGAGGAAGACAGGAAGGTGAACTGATAAAAAGTCTCCCTGACCAGCAGCCTGCAGGCCCTGCTGTCAATGCTGCCTGTATTCAATCCCATGCTGAACTACAGACCAAATTAAAATCAGTGCTGCCCATTGTATGCAATGGTCTCAACACGGCCCTGATTTCAGCTATCATCTTTAGAGACTTTATTCAAGAGGAATGAACTTGAACAACAGAAAGACAGAGGAACAAAAGGGAGATTCCTTGGAGCTCTCAAAAAGTTTGTCAAGGGAAGAAAATAGACTATGTGGCTTTGAAGTACTTGTAAGTTGTCTCTGTAAAGTACTGCTTCAAGGAAGAACCAAGAATTTTCAAAAAAGTGAAAAAGATCCTTTCTCAGACTCTTTCTTTTGGCATCTAAATATTAGTGCCTTTTGTTTGCAGTGACAGAATCAGGTCTTCCTACTTCCACTGAACCTCAAAACTCTCTGTGATGGAAAATTGTCTTGTTTAATCTTTTCACAGTGGCTTACTTGGTCTTTCGCTTTACTGTTTCACTCCTGATTCTACAGTCTCCATCTGTAAAGCACACTCAGTGTAGCGCTGTCTTAAATTTTGTCTGCTGTTCTTGTTACTAGGAGCATGATTTCAGTGATGAATGTTTATAACAGAGCTTGAGGAATTTCATCCTCCCCTGGTAAACTGTGTAGGAGATTGCCTTAATGGACAAAGAAAAATGTCCACTGGAGTTTAGCCAGAAGCTTGGACTTGCTTATAAAGAAGAAAATACAAGTATAACCTTCTGGTACTGTGTACAAAAGGCACATTTAAAAAAAAAATATTCACCTCTCTTCTCACAACCTAAAATGGAACCTCTGAAAGATTAATGCATTTTTCACTATTTTATGGCAAATCACTTAGTTGTGACAAGTTTAATTCTGCCTCTTGATCCGATGTCTTACAAGGCTGTGCTGCTCTATTTTTTCTTCAAATACCTCTAAGTGAGAAAATAAATTACAGATGACTGTGAAAAACTGAAGAGAACTTACAGTTATGAGAAGAGAAACTGATAATAGGCTTTATTCACAGGTGTAGGGAGTCTCATTTGAAACAGCAAATTAAAAGCTGCAGCCTAGTTTTAACTTCCTTGAATAGTTTACTTGAGTAAGACTTGGGACATAAATTCAGCAAAGCCATGATGTTAGTTTGATTTATGCTTGTGCTGTTTGTTTAATTAGGGCCTGAATAAAGACACTGGGGTTTGAGCAGCTCTGAAGGCTACATGAGACAGTGTGTTCCTGTGCTGAAGTGAAATTCTTTGTGGACCAGTTTCTAACCTACACCCCAGAGAAGCAGAATCATCCTGTGTTGTCTGGTTAACCTATTGTGTTTCATTTATTGTAAAGGAAATACAGATGCTCAGAGCTATATTGAAGAATGGCCACTAACAGGTAGAGAGCCTAAAAATATTCATACCAAATAGTTGATGAGCAATTCACTGCTTGGTTAAATAACCTGTAGATGCCCAGCAGTTATAAAGAAGAGTGTCAAACAGGACATAAGCATTGCTGACATAGCAGCCAGAGAGCACTAGTAACTTTCTCATCTTGAGAACAGTAACTGAAAACTATGAATTACTCTCTGTGTTTCTTCCGTCTACTCCCTGGTCTAGGTTAAATGTCCATTAACTGCACCTCCATGGAAAATGTTATGTGCCAAGAATGGAAAAGCACAGCGATAGTTCCACATAGCTGATGGAGTGATCAAAAGTTGATGTGTCCCTTCTGCCACTGCATCTCAACAAGAGAAGAGAGGATGCCTCTTTTTCTTTGAAGCACCTTATCCCTGCCGCTGCTTCTGGGTTGGAGAAGGGTGGATCCTCTTTTTGCTTGTTGGCATTGCCTGAGGTTCTCTGGAATAAGAGATTGAATGTTCTTCATTGGAGCCCTGGAGAACCAGAATTTTTCTCCCATATTTCTAGAAAAGACTATCCATCCAAAGTGGGATTAGAATGGAAATGTGGGCTTGAGCCTGCCTGCTCCTCTCATGTTCACAGGCTCCCTGACCCATGGTACCCCCTCCCTACTGAGCTGTCAAGAAGCCCAGAAAGCATGTGAACTGCTGACAGAGAAAGCCAAGTAAGCCTGCAAGGGAAACAGGCAGCTTGGGATCCTGCCTGGCTTCTGTCACAGCCAATGTGCTGCTCAGAAACCTGTCAATTATAGTTTTGGAGGGTTTTTTTCCCCAATGGAGAAATTTGCTGTCAGAAATTTCCAGCCATCTCTGGTCTGTGTTGCTACTGCTGCTCCAAATGAGAAAGCCAAAATGGGCTCGAAAGCCTCAGGGAGGGAGGGTGCAGGGTCTTGGGAGGCCTGGCATTACAGCAGGCCTGCAGTCCTGGCTGCCACAACCCAACCATGGATATACTTCCGAAATGTAGATATTCCAGAATTACGTATGCGCATTCACTCTAGTGTGACTGCCAAAACAGTGCATGTGCATGGCCAGGGACTTCAAAGGGGTTTGTGCAACACTGTAGTCCTCTGATAATAAGTTCTGCTTCTTATTAGAGTCCTAGTCCTGGTCAATACTCTTTGAATTAAAAAGGAAACTGAATTCTCCTGATTTTTGTTTTTTTCCCCAAAGAAGGATATGGCTTTTTTTATTAAAGACTCAGATGTTTAATAACTTGCACTGGTTACCTTAGCTGTCTGAAATGCATTTACAGCCAAGCTGGACAATGGTGTCTGTCTGCAATACACAGAACTACCAAAATTACTGGGTCCAAAAGTGTTACCACTGATGCTGGGCTCTTAAAATGAATCAGGACAGTGCTGCTGACAGGGTTACTGTTACTGTGACTGGCTGATTCAGCTTCCACAATAAATCAATTATTATGTTATTTCTTTACATTGCAACTCTCCATGTACTACTCTTTTCCATATATTAGAAAGTGAAACATGGTGAAAATCATGATGAAACTTGATGAAAGTATGTCCTTAGTGCATTTAGTTTTTCATTTCTCATGGCATGGCATTTAGAAGCAGATATTACAAAGAAAATTAACTAGAATCTAAGGAGTAATTTGACTTTTTAACCTAAATTGTCTATAATGATGCTGTTTTCCAGCTCAGTTTTTTGAGCTAATTTTTCTTATGCATTACTGTTAAACACTGACTATTGTCTTAGAGCAGTCATAAAGACTGCCCTTGCCTCTGAGCGATTAAGTATTAAGCAAAAACATTTTTTAAAAAAAGAAAAACAGGCAGATAAGAAAAAATGCACCAAGAAATGCATGTTTGTTTATAAATACTGGCCAAACTTGTTTGCTGCACCATACTGCTGTTCAATACAACTCTTGAGAAGGCAGCCAAGATAAGCAGGGAAGTCACCACAGCTCCGCGATATCCAGCTCATCTTCCTGTTTCAGTTCCAAATAGATTGCAGGACATCTTGCCAGAGGTTGAAAATAAAGTCACCCCTTTTAAGACCAAAGAGATAATGAGGATCACATGGGGCTGGCCTGCCATATAATGCAATCCAATATCTGTCTCCAATAATTTCCAGGACAAGGATATCTTACAAGTGGCAGAGGTCAGTATACCGTAGGCACATAAGAGCAAAACTCTGCAGTCTACAGCCTGAAGCAATTGGACAACTACTGATATCTAGCTTGAAGATTTGTTCCCCTTCAAAATGCCTTTCTCTCCACAGAAGTTACAGAAAACCTACACCAGTGTAACCTGGTTACAAATTTAAACTCTGGAGGAAGGAAGCCAGATCATGACCACCTTTGTTGCAGAGACATTCTCTTGGCATTTAAAATTTTATGCAGACTTACATTATCTTCTTTATTTCTTAATTCTTTGCTTCTACCTCTAGTTTTTAATTGTGATTATTCTACTTTTCTTCTGAGTGTCTCTTCTGCTGCTTCCATTTTTCTTCCATTTTTTATTTTATTTAAGACTCAAAAGACACAACACTGAGCTTAATTTTATTTCTTTCATCTTACACAGAACCACATGAGGAGAATTACTCTAATTCAGATGAACACTAGAAATGAGAACACCCACTGCAAAGATCTCTGCTGCTCTCTCATCTAGTTCTGAGACATGTGTTAGTCTCCTCTGGTACAGGTACAGGATATAAGGGTTGTCTTTCCTTTGTGCATTTGTACCTTGTGCTCCTTCTACAACAGTTGCAATTAGTGGGGCACTTCCATGCGATGAGCCAGACAAGTCACCTTCCTCTTTCAGCTCCTGGCCACGTGCTCCTGCCTTTTTTTCTCCACAAAGAGCTTTTCCTTGACCTGATTCAACCTGCCAACCTTGCAGAATAGTAACAACAAAAAACGTGTGTTTTTTTCAGCCAAGTCAGTGAGCTGAGCGACCTAATGACCGCCGGGTTGAGGGTAAGGGAGGGTGCCAATGTGCTGCTGTGGATGGCAGCGGGAGCTTGTGGCACGCCGGTCACATTTGCTCCCTCGGAATGCACCGCGAAGCCCCCGGACAGGGCAGGGACACCGCGGATGGGTGTGCGTGAGGACTTCTCCTTCAGGCTCGTTTCCAGGGGCGCCGCTGGGCCCTGGAAGGGAGGGAGAGAGGGAGGAAGAGACAGGGAGCGAGGGAGACAGGGAGAGAGAGAGAGAGAGGAAGGGAGCGAGGGATACAGGGTGAGAGAGAGGGAGGGAAGCAGCGAGGGATACAGGGAGAGAGGGATGGACGCGGCGGCGCTCGGGTGCCACCCAGTGGGGCCACTGCGACGTGGTCGCATGTGAGGGCGCCGAGGAGAGGCGGAGATGGGGTGGAAATGCCTCCGGGACAATAACCCGTGTGGCTGCTGGGCGTTTCCGAGAGCCCGTGGTGTGTGGGGAGAGACTCCGGCACGTGGTGGGCCCCGCGCCCCTCCCGCTGTAGTAATGCGCACGCCATGCATGGCACAGCACCCGGTGTGAATCCTGTCCCCTGCTGTCTCGGGGGGGCACATCACCTGCCTCTGCTGTCTCGGGGTGGGGGAGGCACATCACCTGCCTCTGCTGTCTCGGGGGCACATCACCTGCCCCTTCTGTCTCGGAGGGAACATCACCTGCCCCTGCTGTCTCTGGGGGCACATCACCTGCCCCTGCTGTCTCGGGGGTCGCATCACCTGCCTCTGCTCCCGCACGGGTCACCCCCGCTGTGACACCTGGCAGCGATGCTGCGTCTCAGCCTTCATTGCAAGGCTGCGGTGTGACCCGGCTGCCCTGACAGCTCTGGTCTCCAGCCTGTGCCTGCCCATGGCTAGCACGGACCGGTGTGCTGTGTGCCAGCTGCGTGCTGTGGCACGGGGACCCTCCTCCTGGCCTTGTGCTGAGCTCTGGGGCCAGCTCGCCTTGGCAGGGGGCGGCTGTGACAGTGCGTTCGGCATTGGCACTTTGGGGAGAAGAGGCAAATGGCAGGGTGCGGCATGACTGTGAGACCTGTGGTGTCCCCAGGGGGTGTGTGGCCTCGGGGACATCCTGTGGGCCACGTGTGCCTCAAACCACCCCTGAAAAAGCTTTGCTGGTGGGAACTGAGGGAACCAGCACAGGCTGTGGGGAGGCATTTGGTTTGTGTGCTGCCTTGGAGCCAGGCAGTGACTCAATTGTGCCCTGACCTCCTCAGCCTGGTGCTGCTGGTTGTGCCCCTGTCCCTTGCCCTCCAAAATCCCACTGCAAGCCCACATCAGCAGTTCCAACCATCATGGCACAGAGACATAATTGCATCATAACACTTAATACTGGCATGATGCTGTTTCTGTCAAAAATATCAGGGAAGATTTAAATGTTGTTGCAGTCTAACACAAATGAGTAGAAAGAAGCCTGAAATTAAACAGATTTCTTATTCCGCACATTTAAAATTCTGCTTGCTCACTCATTTTGGAGAACACTGCACTAACTTAAAAAATAAGCACATTTTTTTAGCAATCCTTCTTCATTTTGGAACCAGGATCTGATGCAATGTGAAATGGATAGCTTATCTACGTCATTTGCTGCCTCACACTTATGGCACCTCAAAGTAACGTTTAATGAATATCAGATTTGTTCAGAGTGTAGTGCTAGATTTTATGCTTATTTCAAACTTCTTGCTTGGTAGGACTTGTGTGAAGAATGAAGATCTATAGACTCCTTTAAAAGCACTTTAAATTAATTTTTAAAATAAAATAGAAATGTAAAAAAGCATTCTGTTGTGACTGGGAGATATACCGTATTTTGGTATATATATGATATAAATGCCATAATACTTTTGGTAATTATTTTCTTACCTTTGAAATAACTGTAAGACCAAACCAACCTTTACATCCCCATTCTATTTACAAAGTGACAGACACAATCCCATTGAAATGAAAACAACTTAATCAAATTGCTTTTACATTAACTTCATTTTGCCAAATCTGGGACAAGCCCTTCTATTTCTGTATTTGACTTTTCTAGGTGTTTTTGTTGCCTAAGTCTTTCCCAGTCCAAGACTGGAGTAAAACATTAAGTGCCTCCTTTATGAGCACAGAGGAACTTGAGAAGGTTCTTAGTAACTTGCTAAAGTGGATTATATGCAATAGAAGTGTGTCAAGTATTTTATGTGCCTGTTGACATACATATCTTTATTTTCAAGTCCATTTGAAAACTGGAAAACAGACCAAGAAAACAGAAAAACATGTTTCAGTTGTTGGCACAATTTCTTCTTAAGGCTGGAATCTTACTCTGTTGCTCGCAGAAATAAGTGGTGTTTCAGTTTGTCTGTCAAAGAACATGCCAGTGAAAATTCTTCAAAACCAACTACTCTGGCCAAAAATCTGTCTGTTTCAGAGAAATAGTGTAATACTGCCTGAGATGCTTTTCTAGCTGTTCATTAGATTTGGAGTTTGGAAACTCCATATTGAGTAACCATGCAGTAGCTTTAAATAGTGTCTATAAGAAGTAGCAATAGAAGAACTAGTTTCACAACTTTCACAGACAATAGTACTGCTTATACTCTAGAATGTACTGGGAGGGATATTTTTACTTCTGCAAAAATTAATTACAAAATTCTGGGAAGCCAAAAGAGCCCAAATCACAATCTGGACCACACTGAATAATGATTCCCCATATAATCTACTGGATTAATCACACACAGTTTTTCTAAATTAGAAAAAATATGCAAACATTAGAAAGGCCATCATTACTGTTCTTGACAACGAATTTTAATACCACCTTTTACGAATGTTGCAGTTGCTGGAGCCTCTTTTTCCACAAGGTAGCAGCACTGGAACTATGAATGAGCAAGGGCCTTGTAAGCCCATCTCACCAAAATTCAGAAAGGCCACCTGGTTTATTTAATCTTTAATCTTCAGGAATCTGCAGCTCAGAATCAGAGGAAAAGCTTCTTAAACACCAGGACTGAATGCAGGACACCAATTAAAATCATAAAAACTACATTTACATTTTACTTTAACAGATCCCTCTCCTTCTGAAAAAGCACACCAGAGGACTTGAAACAATCTGCAAAATGAAAATGCTGTGTATATAAATATTTGTGTGAGTGTATATGTATATGTGCATGCATTGAATACTGTAGAAATCTTGTTATTATATATAGCAAAAATCTTGTAAGGGATTACAAGTTTGTTTAGGCTTCCCCTTAACTTACCTGGTTTCACCACTTTTCCTCATGCTTTTCTCATGCTACAGTTATCAATTGTCATTGTCCAAAAGTCATCCTGCTGTGAAGGAAGAACCCCTTTACCAGTACACAGCAATTGCCAAGGGGAGGTGAACTCCCTGTATTCCCTCTGTCCTGCCTGAATGATTGCATAACTCTCATCCAAACCTCCTAGTACAAATTTATATGTGTAGAGGAATCATTTAGGTTGGGTTAGGTGTGTGCAAATCTCCCAATTGTCTCAGCTAGGCAAGCTTTTCTTCACCGTGTTCCAGGCATGGAGTTGCAGGAGTTATACTTTGGGAATATCCATTGCAGAAGCACACCCAAGGCACTGTAGCCACAAATGGGCACACAGCCCCTGTGATCAGGCTTGGAGATAGCAAAAAATTAACCTGGGGCACAGTGTGGATGTCATGGCATCAGCTCCAGCTGTTTTGTCTGCAGCCTGTCTGTCCCCACTGCTTGCTAATGTCCACAAAGCCTTAGTGGCCTAGATGGAAGTTAAAATCAGAAGGGAATATTTTTTATAAGCTCACAAGGGCTAGTACAGGAGAGGGGCAGAAAAGATGGAAGAACAAACCACATCACCTGGATGATGATTTTTTTTAATGTGAAATTGCAGACATCCTAGGGCCATATATTAGTTTAATTTACTGGTGGGATTGATCTGTGGAGTTCAGGAAAAGCCACACTGCCATTTGCAGATGTAAACATTAAAGCTCTTTAAAATACTTTAATATGCTCTGAAATAGCATATTGATAGGGAAGCTGAAAAAAAGGCACTTCCCATTCAAATACAGTGGGTGACATGGAATACATGGGTGTACACATATATGTATAAAAAGTTTGAATCTTTTTGAATTTTGACTCCCAAGGAACATATGCATATGTATGTAAAATATACATTTATACACACGTATTATTTTGGATTTTATAACTATTCATATATTTTTCCTCTTTGGAATATACTCAGGCACTTTCAGGACCATTTCTCTTTGTGAAGAAATCAGACAGCCTGTGGAATTACATCAGATGTAGCCTTGAGAATTTATTTCTGTTGTTGTCAACACAACATATGCAAACTCTTTTGAGCTGCCAACTCTCATCACTTACATCAAGGAAACTGAATCATGTACCTTGGCCTAAAAAAATAAACACAGTTTGCATAAATATATTTTGAAAATGTCCTTGAGCTTTCTGAAGACTCAAAGAAGTTACAGAATGTACATTTTTTGTTTTGGTTTGGGTTTTTTGTTGGTTTTGTTGTTTAGTTTTGTTTTTTTTAAATGTCATGCCATCAGTGACCATTTGTACTTGGCTGAAATTGCAGCACTGGAGCCCATCAACAAAATAAATAAATAAACAGATGGTTGTGAGCGCAGTTCAACCAATGAGGCCAGGTTTCCTATCAGGTTATATCTTGTAGTTCAATTCCCTCACATCTAATAAAATGTGAGCTCTGCTTCTGTCCTTGCAAAATGCTTTTCTCCTGTGTGGGTTCTGAGTTGTGTGTCAAGGGATAAGCAATCTTCCCCACAGTGGTAAGCACTAATTCAGGGCTTTTTCCTTAAAAGATCAGCTAACTCAGAAAAATTTGTCAGTTTCTCTGTTGAATTTGATTGAGATTGGCCAAAGAGCCAAAAATATTGAAGAGGATGCAGAGGTACACCTGCATTTGTACACACAGAGACATAAAAGCAGCAGCAGTGTCATCTCCCCTGGGAACTATGCTAAGCAGTATATCTTTATTTCAAGAAAACAGAGAAGATCAGTGTGCTATTACTTATCTTTTAACTTCAGTTGATTAATTTTTCATTAAGGGCACAGGACAATTGTTCAGGGCAAAAGCAGCAGAGAATATTGACAAGTATGGCAGTGAATGCTTCCCTTTGAGGTAAGATATAATTTTGGTTTTATAGCAAAAAATTCATGGGAATTCAATAAAACTTGACAGAACAGTAGGATTTCTGGCAGGCTGGTGGCAAGTCTGGTCAAAGGTATTTAAGCTTTCACAATGTTTGGTGACTTATTAACAACATTTGACTTTATGCCTACAAGACAACTGCTGAAGTAGTGAGTATGAACTGTTACTAATACATTAAAGGTTTCTGTATTTGTTACAAGCAGTAGATTAATCTCTAGTTGGGGGCTGGGGGTGGAGGAGCATTTCAGAAAGAACAGCATACCCCAAAAGAAAATGTACAGGATTACAGCTAAAGAATTTTATGTCAGTTGTAAAATAAGAGTGCCTCCCCCACAGAAAAGAAAGAAACAAGTAAGTGAAGATACATCTTGTCTGGAAACAGCATGCACCAGTTACTTACAATGTAATGGTTCCCTGATCCATTGAACATAATCACTCAGTAATAAGCTAACTTTTCTAGTATAACACAGAAATACTGTCCAAGTTCAAGATTTCCCAAAGGATCAGTAAACAACATGGCCTGGTTTTACAGAAGTAGTGCTCTAAGAAGGCTGGTGCCCTATTGCAGGTGTGTCCGTGTTGCAGCACTGGTGTGCTCAGGTCACCCCTGTACATCTGCCTGGGGACAGGGGTGGAGGGAGGCAGAATGTTCACCCTGTCTTGCCACCCCAGAGCTGCTGGCCTTCTTGAAACTACTTGGAGCAGCCTTTCAGTTCTTAAAAATGGTCTATAAAAAAGAGGGGGAGTACCTGTCTTGGGTTGAGCTGGCAAAATGCCAACTGCCCGATACAGAATCAGTCTCCCTCCCCTTCCCAGCTGAGAAGAGGGGAAAAAAAACCCCTTAAACTAGATTTAAACTTAAACTAACTATATACATTTATACAGAAAAGAGAAAATTAAAAGCAAACTACAATATAACACACACTTACACAAGTTAGATATAACAACAATTTTCTACCTCCCACCAAAACCAGATTCCATCACTCTAGATCTATAAGCACCCCAAAAGACACCCAGCAAGAAACAGAAAGTATAACAACAAAATGTTTCTACTTCCCTGATCTCAAACGAAATGCAAGTAGCAGCAGCAGCAGCAGGGCCCACTCCAGCAAGACAGCAGTTGCTTGTCTTGCCTCTACTTCAGCCATGATGGAACTGAGTGAACACCTCCTACTCCTGTATTCATATCTCAGGTTTGCGTCATCTGGTATGAAATATTTCTTTGGTTACTTAAGTCAGGTGATACCTGTCTCTCCTAATCTATGTGGATTGTCTGAGCCTACTAAATTGAGACCTAGTTAAAACTAAAGCCCAAACTACCACACCCTGTTACATCCTTTCTGTGGCTCCTCATCTCCCATTCTGTCATCTGTACCTGTTAAAAGGCATGAGCTTTAATTACTGAATTTGCAGAAAGCAAATAACTGAATCCTGTGTATGTAACGTCTTGGCTTAGCACTCTCATACCTGCAGCCAGTTCCTGGTTACTTGCACTGTAAGGATTTCTGGGACAATGGTAATACTTGATCAATGTAGGAGTGGTGCAGAAATGGCCTGGTACAGTATGTAGCCATTTTAAAACTAAAAATTCTGTACAAATGAGGGTGAACTTTGGGAACTGAACTTCTGCATCCATGTGTTAGAATTAAATGAAAATAGTGTTTAACTTCTATGGAGAAGCAATTACGGAGAAATGTGGAGTTTCTTTAGAGGGAGTTTAAAATGAGTACATAAGGGTAAAATGTTTGCAGATGTATGTCACTGGTGAAAACATTCTAAGGAGGTGAACAGCCTCCCAAAACAGGATAAAACTTTGATTGATTTAATTTAAAAATAAATCCAGGGGTGAGTAACAGAAGTCGAAAGAGCTTCTGGAGATTGAAAGAAAAATCAAAATCAGAATCCAACCATTATTTTAAAAGTGCTTCTTATGTCCATGTAAGGACAATGAAAAAGAACTTATCAGGCTTAGAAGTCAGCTTTGATGAGAATGAGTGAAAAATTATCTTGAGAAAATTTACATAATTGTTTTGAGTTTGCTAAAAAGTAAAGAACTAGGAGTTAAATTCATTGGAAGCAAGAAACCAGCAGGAATGTGGTGTTGAAAAACCTTATCACGGTATAATTAGAGCATTTAGGAGAGAAAAGTACATGCTAGAAAGACTAATGAACTATTTGCATTAATACCCTTTATAAACGAGGTCAGTGTGATTGTTTTGCATGAACCACACGGAATAAGTGAAAAAACTGTCACAAGTTAATGGTGTCAGTAAAATGAATTTTAGTTCAAATTTATAGAAATCCATTATTTTAAAATGAAGGTTGAATTTGAGATGAATAATAACCATTGACTAAAACCAACTATTCCTCACTTAAGTGAGGAAGCGAAAGAAGCCAGGTGTGCCATTCTCAACTATGAACTGCTGAGTGGAATCTTTTTTAATCTCGAGGAACAGAAGATGGCAAGTATAAGGGCAATCTTTAAAAAGAAAACAGAGGGCAGGATTAAATGGTAAATTTTTATTATAAAAGGAGGTTACCTTTTATGTGGATTCATCAGGAATTTCTTCTGTTCAACACATGCATAAACCATCTAGAGGAAGAGATACTTTATGACCTGAGAATTGGTTATGGTCTCATAATTATGCAGGACTGACTAAAACTGTAAATTGTAAATTGTAGACTTTCAAAATACAAAGCTGGGATTTTTTGACATTGTGAAACATACCTGAACTGAAACTTAAGATTCACTTTAGAGAGTTTCTTGAGAGACGTACGTATTTTAGTGATGTGAGTCATCTGTCCTATTTTAAATGCCGTCTGAAAGACATTATGAGTATAAAAGGAATTAAGATGTCTAGCTCAGACACAGGAGATTATGCTATAGACCTCTCAAATAAACAGAAAGAGATCCCATCATAGGTATTGAGGCAATAAATTTGGATGAAAGTCAGAGTTGACGAATGCAAAATGATGGTAATCGTTGAAGCTGAGTGAAGCCATGACTGTGCACATACCACAAGAGGCTGTTGATGCTTGATTTGAGAGTCATTGTGAGTCTGCAAACATCATCTCATTGCTGGTGTGATTAAAACAAGAAACTGAATTTTGGAGGTGGTGAAAATGGGGAATTTAGGACTGATTTAAAGCTTATAAGGCTACTGTAGTGTATCCATGGTGCACCCATATCCTGAAAGCTGCCCAAGCTGGTAAAGCATAAGCTGTGCTCAGAGGCACAGAACGGTGGCCATTTGAAGAAAACCTAAGTAAAAAAAATTTCTTCAGCTCAGGGGATGGGTAGCAGAATGCAGCTGCTCGACTAAAACAATTAGCATAAAAGTCTAATAGAAAACAACTAGTTTTGTTTCTCATAAGAGAAGTGGTCACTGAACACAGTTTGACATAAGGGAATGGTTTGGGATTTTTTTTCAGTTAAGAAGGAAATTGTAGAACTCATGCTGTAGAGCATGAGATGCTGTGGAGGCCTTAATTGTGAGTGGGAGCAAGAAAAGGTACAGCAACTGTGTGAAATACAGTTTCATTAATAAATACTACATAGGGAGATCTAGGTAGGCTTTTGGGTGTGGATTTCCACAGTGATATGCTGAGAGCTGCAAATGTGTAGCAGAAACGTCACGTCCATGAGCTTCGTTTATGCTTTTCCTCAGCCATTGCTGGAGGTTGATTTTGCAACATAAAATGACCAGACTAGGTGAGCGAGCAACTTAATTTAGTATGTTCAATTCTAAAGACTTTTTTCTTTTCTTTTCTTTTTTTATTACTTGTTTGTTTTGGTTTTTAAAGGATAAAATTCCTTAATAATGTTACACAAATGTCTTGTGTTTCCTGGCTTATGCAACTGCTTTATTTAGTTTTAGAAGGCTCTGAAGTTCCTACTGACTTCAGTGAACTTTGGGTCAGATGCTCAGTGTGTTTCTTTTTTGTTACTAAAGATGTACTATATCACATTATTGTATTAGAACAAGCTTCTTGAGTGAATGCCTGGCTCTGGACTAATTTTTTAAGATTGAGCTATATTATTTATTTACTAGCTGAGTGTACTGGAGCATGTGCTCAAAGTAGATGTTTTGCTGATTACCGTTGCAATGTCCAAATTTTAATTCATGGTACTGTAGTCCTTCAGTCCCATGCAATGTCCCATTTAGGTTTTGAGGGTATTTTTATTTAGCTTTCATAAAAAGAAGCATCATAGATGCCAGTTTTTCTCTGTTAAGATCTGAAATGCTTTTGGTAGTTTCTATACAGGTGATTCCCAGCTCTTGTCATCACAAAATGTGATGCTTTTCCCCAGATGGTGATTGTTTCTTGATCCTAAATTAAGAAACAGACTCCTAGGCATCCTGAGGTTTCCATGTCTTTCCATGCATTCTTACTCACAGCATAACAAGATCAGTGTTAGCACTGAAGTGTTGGCAGCAATCTGAAAAACTTGAGTGTGATCACAGATATTCTAGATACTTTATTTATGTACTTTATAATCCTATACTATATAGAGTATCTGCATTATGATCTGAGGCAGTGAGATAGTCTTCAGAATTCTTCCATCTCTCCTCAGTGTTCTCAGCAAGGTGTCCAGCAGAAAGTCAAGCAACCAAACCTCTTTTGTCAGTTTCATTTTGATAACATTGTACAGAAATTTGACACATATAAATTACTTTCTCTTTGTGCCCTCATTTGAGAAGTGGAAAAATCGACAAAAACTAATCTGTGGTATTTCAGAAGAGCAGTAGGAGAAAACTGTTGCAAGTCTGTAGATGATACCCTACCTAGGATGGATGGGAGAAGGGAGATCCTGTCCCTTAAATTCTACTCAATAATTTCATTCATTTTATCAATCTGAACTGATGGCAGCATTATTATTTCCTTCATGGGTTTTCCCAGTGTTTTTATCACTTTCCCAGACTCTGCCAAGAAGAAATTCTCAGCCACACGGCTTTGACTATGGAGGAAATAGGTGCTGTTCTCACAAATGGGAACAGAACAAGAAAGTCAGACCACCATGTTTTATGGCTTTTACAAATGCTCTGATCTAGATGAGTGTTACTTTCCTGATACTTAGTGCTTTAATGGTATTTCAAATGAGATACAAGCTAGTTTTTATGACTCTCTGAAGATACTGACATAACTGCAGTTTTTTAAAGGGAGATGGAGGTGTTGAAATAGAAGGATTTAATTTATGAAAGGATTTACTTTCTTAGATGGGACTTGGAAGAAATGTCAGTACATAGACCCAGAATCTCTTATTCAGAAAACCTCTGTCTAATCCCTTTGGCACATGAAAGTCTATATAATGTTTATCTCATACTTGACTCCCACTTAGATTCACAGACTAAACATTTATTGTGGTCAAGCTATACTCATTAAGTCTTTTTCCCCCCAGTAGTTTTTTTTTCTCAAGAGTTCCACAAAATCATATGGAGAGAATATGCCATCTCCTTGCTATTTGTTTAGCTGTTAGTCTTTGTTTTAAATTTAGATTCTGATTTAGGATTCCCCTGTCCATTCTCCTTTTCCTGGTCGTGGTTCTGATACAACTCTGGTGTGCTTGAGGCTATTTCCTGTTGTTTCCTTTTGGCTTCTGTTCAGAGGAGGTTGATGTGGGCATCAGTTACCTCAGGCAGTTTGAAATACAGCCTCTCCCACAGCCATCCCATGCATACTATTATGGCAAATTTATTAATATAATGAAAAAGGCCCAAATCTTTATTTTACAATGACAAAAAAGCTTTTTTAAAAGAAAAATTTAACAACATTAATCTTTTTGATATATGGAAAAGAAATCAGGCCTCAAAGTCTGATTCTTTAATGTTTTACTGTTAACGTCTAGAGGAAAAGAACACCTGTTTGAAGTTACTGTGTTTTTACTTTTAACTTTATTCAGCTTGGAAAGTGGTTTGGGTTCTCACTGCTTTAGAAAAGTGACTATAGGATGCAAAAAATCAACAAAACATTTCAAAACTGTTGTGGGTTTTTTTACATTGCGGTTTTGGAATACTGAGTATGTGAAGTCTTGATAGCTTTAAGTACCCTGTCTGTAGTTCCTTCAGCCCTTGACTGTTGTAAGTAGTTAAATTTTCCCAAATTCATGCTGTTAAAACTTATGTAATTCTTTCGCTTATGTCAGTAGATGCTTGTGGGTGTATAGAGACTGATTTCCAGAACATTACCTCAGTAGAAATTACCTTCTATTTGTATGCGTAAATTCTACTGAGGCATTTCTTCTCTTTTTAATTATGTTTTGCTAAAAGAAACTGAGAACAGTTATTTTGCATTATTCATTAGGCCATTTTAATTTTGACCATAAAGTAATTTTATTTAAAAATCTCTGCAGTAATCCCTAACATGAATTTCAGCAGTGAAAAATACAAAACCTTATTAGTAATGCTGACCTTCCTTTATGGATTTAGCCCAGAGATATGCTGGTATTACAAGTTTGTAAAAGGGGGTTTGTGTGTTGCCTTTCCTTGGTTTTGGAGTCTGTAAAATAGAAAATTGGTTTCGGCCTTATCATTTTTCCTTGCTGTGCAAACCAACCTGTTGCACAGCTTTGCATTTCCATCACCATAAACCAAAATAATAGTCTAGAAAAAAAATAGGAGGCTAAAGTGAAAGATGTAGAGTGTTTGCTCCTGTCACTGTTATGTAATAAACCTTTTTCTCCTTTTTCTTCACATGGTGAGGCCATTCCAGTACAATATTTAATAGAAATGATAAAACTCTAACAAAGCTCTGGTGCACTGTTGTTTTTTACATTTACCTAGAGGTCATGTGTGTGGTGTGCTGTTAAAAAATTAATATGAAAACCCAAGAGAAAATAATTTCAAACACCTTGTTCTGTGTTCTGCTGCATTTCAGTTCAATGCAGTGAACAGTTTTCTGTGAATATTTAGTGGACACAAAGTTAAAGCTGTTCTTGCATGTGGAAACAATCATAAGTAGTGACAGCTGTGGATTAGGAAAGAAAACCAGGGAATAGTAAGAATTGTCTAGATGCAGCTTGCATTAAATGAGTGCATAAGCATTTAGCATTCTTCTGGAGTTATGTTAAAATTACGAGATGTGTTGCAAATGAAGACTTGTGCAGGAGTCTTTTCTAGGCATTAAAATTATGGCCAGGAGTAACTGTAAAGTTAAATGCTAATCAGACTTTAATAGCAGAATTCTATGGCTGAAGGTATTTTGTTTGGCTGACACTTCAATTCATTGACTTGCATAGAAAGTATTATCTGTTCTAATTGCTAATTCTAGCAAAATCTGCAGTTTTAATTTCAAATAACAGAAACAAAAAAAGGAGCTCAGTCCCTAACTACTGCACAGTACTCTGTTGTTTGTTCATTGCTTGACCCGTGCTGCTCAAAGGTGGTTCTGAACTACCTTTGGCTCATCGACATGATCAGTGACACAGGCCTTAAAAGCACTCTGTGCACTGGTATGTTAAAATCCTTCAATACTATGTATTTAAAATACTATTTATTTCACTGGGATGATAGCTTTTGGAAATGCCTGTTTGCTGAATTATATGTTGAATTAAACCTACAAATTCAGATGTCTGTGCTCGTAGTGAGATCAGAATTGTAATAAAGTTTACATTATAAAATTCTGCCTTGATTTGGCTTAAGCAAATGCTATTTGAGATTAGAAAGACTTTTCAGAGGTGATTTTGTTGGTAACAATAGGTGCTAAATGCTGAATAAATTTAAGTGTAATGAGATGGAGTCTTATGTCACTCAGGTTTCTATTCTAAAATAATAGTTTATTCTTCTTTATTGCCGCTTCCCAAAATATATTATGATACAGCATTCCACAAATATTAACTCTGTCATTTGAAGTTGAAGACGTCAGTGTTGCCATGACAATTTAAACCCAAACTGATACGTTTTACACAATCTATAGACTTTTTTCCCCTACAAATTTTCCAAGCAGATGCACTTTTATTAGCTTATATGGAAGTAACTCTAGCTGTGATTGCGTTAGCAAGAAGACAGGAAAAGCAGAAGTTCAATAGTTGCATACAAAATGGAACAAGAAAATAAGCAGAAAAATAACAGTACAAAAAGCTGAAAATAACCAACCCTGGAACCATGCAGGTGTCTTTTGTTACTGTGCTAATTGTGTTTAATAGAATTTCCTGGTTTATCCCCAAATTTCAGAGGAAATTTGAAGAGGGGGGGGAAAAGTGTACTTGAGGTATTATATGGGTATAATCCCTGATGATTAGTAGTTCTGTCTCTTAGCATTTCCTTTCAGTATCACAAAGGTATTAAATTTGTAAGTAGGGCTTTTTTTTCCAAAGGGCCACCCAAAGAGCAAGTGAAAGCAGCAGACCGAGCGATAAGAGCCACAATGCCCAGCACACTTCAAAAGTGGTGTGTAGGCAGCCAGCAGTGTATGAGACTCCAGGGGTTTTATGTGGAATAAGAAGAGCGGAATCAGTTTAAAATGAAACTATGAGATACAGTTCCAGAGATCTGAACATACGTTGGCAGAAAAGTGAGGCTGACCTTGCAGTGTACCTAGTACACGTCTGCAAGAGTTACTTTAGGAAGTAGCCCCATGCCAAGATGCCTGATGGCTTCACTAACTTAACAAATTAAAAAGGACATCAATTATTTTACAAACAGAATGTTATATAATTAAATTATTCATGTAATATATTCATATTACTCATGGTAATTACTATGTTGAGGATTTAATCAGCAACTATAAGGGTTGCTATCGTAATCTTTCCTTCTCTCAAATCATTCTCATGTATGCATAGTCAGATGCTGATTTCTTTCTAAACCCCTATGCTAAATAGTTAGAGATTTCGCTGCTTTTCTTGGGTTTTGGCCACCTTTGCACTGTATTTCAGCTGGGCAAATGAGATCCCAAAGGGCTCTTGCGAGAAGTTTGGATGCCTTCCCTGTCTGCTGTTTAAATGTTTGTGTAGTACAGGCCTTTCTTGGCCAGGGCAAGCAAAATTGTGATGCTGCTCTATTGGTTAAACCAAAAGTGCGTTCTGGTTGTGGAAGACAGACCATTCTTTATTAGACACAGGGGGGCATAACCAAAGCCAAGGAAGACACTGAGGTACTTAACAACTTCTTTGCCTCAGTTTTCAACAGTAAGACAGGTCATCCTCAGGACAGTTGGCCTCCTGAGCTGGTAGACAGGAATGGGGAGCTGAATATCCCCCCTGTAATCTGTGAGGAAGCATTTAGTGATCTGCCAAGCAACTTAGATGCTCACAAGTCTATGGGACAAGATGGGGATCCATCCTAGATGAGGGAGCTGGTGGAAGAGCTTGCCAAGCTGTTCTTCATCATTTTATCATCAGTCCTGGCTCTCCAGGGAGGTCCCAGATGACTTGAAGCTGGCCAGTGTGATGCCCATTCATAAGAAGGGCTGGAAGGAGGATCTGGGTAACTACAGGCCTGTCAGCCTGACCTCAGTGACCGGCAAGGTTATGGAGCAGCTCGTCTTGGGTGTGATCACACGGCACCTACAGGTGGTGGGGGATCAGATCCTGTCAGCACGGATTTAGGAAGGGCAGATCTGGCTTGACCAACCTGATCTCCTTTCCTTCTATGACCAGGTGACCTGCCTAGTGGATATGGTGAAGACTGTGGATGTAGTCTACCTGGACTTCAGCAAAGCCTTTGACACTGTCTCCCATAGCACACTGCTGGAAAAGCTGCAGCCCATGCCTTGGACAGGGACACTCTGCTGGGTTAAGGACTGGCTGGATGGCCGGGCCCAGAG
>JAWWLZ010000118.1:34414845-34468453 GCA_035041345.1 Poliocrania exsul
AAACGGTGGGGCCAGTTCTGCACATGCTGTGCCTCACCTAAAAAATCCACTGCACAGGCTGGAAGGGCACAGCCACGTGGGGAGAGCCCTGCCCAAAGCTTCGTTCGTGAAGTCTGGCCATACATACATATACACAGTGACAGGACATCAACAAATGGGTTCAGATTGAAAGGGAGTAGGTTTAGATTAGATATTATGAAGAAATTCTTCGTTGTGAGTGTGATGAGGGACTGTGGAACAATTTGCCCAGGGAAATTGTGGATGCGCCGTCCCTGAAAGTGTTTAAAGCCAGGTTGGATGTGGCTGTGAACAGCCTGGTCTTGTTGAAGGTGTCCCTCCACACTGCGGGGGGTTTAGAACTAAATGTTCTTTAAGATCCTCTTCCACCCCAAACCATTCTACGATTTTGTGATGGGTTGCTCCATGACTTTGAGAAATCTGTAATGGACTTGGGTGAAATCAGCTTTGGGCCTCCAGACAGCTGTAAATGCAGTGACGCTTCTGTGCAGGGACTGCCGCTCTTCCTGGCAACTGGGCGGGGTTTCCCTGTGATTTTGCCGCTTCCACTAATACAGTGCAAATACAGTTTCTCTGGCGCTTCAAAGTAGCAAAAGGTGAAATTAATGAGCAGCCAACAGAGAGAGGACAGACACACGAACAGGAAAACCTGGGCTAGAAGGGCGTATTCGAGCTGCGTCTGTGGCAGGTGCAGCCGGGAGCTTTCCCTCCCTCCCTTCCTCCCTCCCGCGGCCCGGCGCTCCGGGATTCCCGGCGCTGCAGGAATCCCTCCTCCACAGGGCAGGCCCGGCCCCCTCGATCCGGGTACCGCCAGCCCTGCGCCGAGGCGGGAGAGCTGCGGGCCGCTCCGGGACGGTCGTGCGTACGTACCGGGGCGGTGCTAGAGCGGAGCGGGGCTGGGCTGGGCTGGGTCGGGGGTCTTGGGTCGCGGCCGGGGCCGGGGTCGGGGTCGGGGTCGGGGTTGGGGGTCGAGGGTCGGGGGTCGGCGCTGGGGGTCGGCCGGCCGGGGTCAGGGCCAGGGCGGGCTGCGGAGCGGCGACCGCGGGGCTCCATCAGCCCTGGGCGCGCTGGGGCCGAGGGGAGCGGGGCGGCTCTCCGGCCTGACCGCGGGGTTTCCGCCTCTCTGCAGTGGCGGAAAATCCGATTATGTGAGTTTCTCGCATTAAATCAGACAACTCCCGAGGTGCCGAGGAGGTTGGAAGGGAAGGCTGTGGTCGGTGCTGCTCTGCCGGGACTGTGCTGCCCTGGGTGTAGCAGAGCCTGTGCCCCAGACCCGCTGGGGCTGTGCTGCCTTGGGTGCACCCAGAGCCTGTGCCCCAGACCCGCTGGGGCTGTGCTGCCTTGTGTGCACCCAGAGCCTGTGCCCCAGCCGTGCCGGGACTGTGCTGCCCTGGGTGTAGCAGAGCCTGTGCCCCAGACCCGCCGGGGCTGTGCTGCCCTGGGTGCACCCAGAGCCTGTGCCCCAGACCCGCTGGGGCTGTGCTGCCCTGGGTGCCCGCGGCCACCGCCACCTGTCCCAGCCTCGCACTTGGGTGGCTTCTAAGAGCAGAGTAGCGAAGAACGTCTTAAACTCTCTTGCTGTTGTCTCACAATTTTAGGAGCGTGCAGAAATGTCTCCCTTCGACAATAAAGGACTCGTGCTGGGCATAATGGCAGGGACTGCTGGATTGAGCCTGGTGCTGGTTTGGTACCGCAGGATCCGAAAAGCCGGGACACCTGTGCGTGTCCGTGCCTTGCAGGACATCGGGAACAGACTGAGTTCTGCGGCTTTGCAAAATGAGGCTCCTAATGAGCAAGGAGCGGTAATGGTTTTACACGGGAGGCAACTGCAGATACTAGAAAAATTGAATGGCCTGCTGCTAAGTGTGGACGAACTGAAGAGAGAGGTGGAATTTCTGAAGGAAGCTATTCCAAAGCTTGAAGAGCTTGTTCGAAACGAGCTTCAGGGGAAGGGTGATGTTCAGAGAGTTAGCCCATCGCACAGAGCAACGAGGAGGAGAAAAGCTGAGGCAGCTTCTGGTGCAGGGGAAACTACCAGCTCTGAGGAGGCGGAAAGTGAAGGAGGGTGAGCTAATAATATTTGTATATACAAGTGTACACATGCAGGGCAAATGGCATCATTACGAATACAAAACTGTAAACAGGAGCCCTTTAACAGTTTTATGTACATTTTATACTTCTCTATTTTCAGTGGGGGAAAAGAATCCAGAAGTTCAGATTAGCAATTCCTGGATCAGAGAAGACTCTGGGTGCCCACCTCTGAATCTGCACTGTGGCTGAAGCTGGCTTAATGCCGAGCATAATACAGATTTTTTTAGGGGTGTGTTTGGTAACAATCTGATGGAGTATTGCTACATAGCTATGCAATGAGAGGCAAAGTTCAGAGTAGTGGTGTAATTCCAAAAGTGCTTCTAGAAAGAAAGTAGTCTTGTGTCTTTGTTCCAGAGTTAGTTCAAATTGTATGAATGCTCGTGCTTTTTGTGATAATTGTTTGCTGTGGGCCTCACAGGTGACTTTTTATAGTGTTCTGCCTATTGTTTACTATGAAAGCTGTGTCTGAATGCAACACATGTACAAGTGGCAATGTTTAATGTATATTTAGAGTTGTATACACTTTCTGGTGACTCAGAAAGTAATCATGAGGGATTTAGGGAACTGACTGAGTAGGGCAGAAAGTTCCTAGTTTTGGCCCCATCTTGTAGCCCTACTGTGGTTCATGGGATCTTCTATACTCATGAGCTGAGGATCATACTGAAGGATCAGATGTGTTTGAAGTCCAGGGGAAGGACTATATTTTTGTTTTTTTAAATGTTACCTATATACCCTGCAGTAGTAATGTAGAAATGGTGATGACATTACTTTCCTGTAATTACAACTTTGTTTTGGTATCATCAGATTAGATACTTACAGGCAATTTAACAAGTATGTGTTTATAGCAACTGAGTTTTTTGAGCTGTCTTCTCAGTGTGTCTTACATATCTGTGTAGGCAGCATTATGTCTACAAATTGCCTATCTTATGTCACTTTTTTCTTTGAAGATATATTACTTAACTGTAATATTCAGAACACAGTAACATGCTGCATATAATAATTAATGGAATTCTATTTTTAAGAGTTTCTCCTCGTTCATTTTCAGTTCCTGGGAACAGAATTTCCTGCTGTTCCATCCCAGCCCACATGCTTCACAAGTCTTATATTTGGTACCATATTTTCAGCCCTGTCAGTTCTATTGTGAACTAGTTCTTTATTTTAAGTATTCAGTATTCAAAGACATTCCTCCTTCATCTGGTGTAGAAACATTTTGGTTCTATTAATTTCTCATTTTATCCAGTGATGGGTTTGCATAGGTCTTTATGTTGTGCCTAAAATGTTTTGAGACATAGATAAGGCTAAGGGGCCAGTTTATGAATAGTTTGTCCATTGATGCAATGAAGGGGTTGTTCCACATCCAGCATTTGAGAAAATCCTAATTTTTGGTCAGGAGAGAAGTATTGCTCTTTGAGAACACGCCAAGGGAAGTTGTGTGCTCAGGTTCTTGTGTGTGACGAAGAAGCTGATCCAGTACAAGTGATTACAGTGTGCAAGAGCATTGAGTGTGTCCTTAAGAGAGGCCTTCTCTGACAAGTATTTATGTACAGTCAGAAGGAGGGAAGAGAGTTCAAGGTTATTGTTGGTGTTAGTCATTTGGGTATGTGCTTTTCCAATGTTATTTTTAATCCCTTCTGAGAAGAAATGTTTTTTTTCCTACTAATACACAAAACAAGCACATCATGTACAAGGTATCTTCTCTAAATTTGATATAATTTAATCTCATTTAAGGAATTTTTTTTCTTCCTCTTATAAATAGGCTGTTAATCCATTTGTATTTTTTTCTTCCTCTTGTAAATAGGTTGTTAATCCTAATACAGTTGCAACGTATGTAGCTTTTTCTGAGGTCTTCTGTAACTTTAACGACTGTGGTGCATGTTTTCTCTGAGAGTTTACTGGGAGAGTCAATAGCAACACATGTTCCTTTTCCAGTTCGTGTACATCACCACTTCTTATGCTGTAGGTATAACATCATGTGAATTGTTTTACATTTTTCTGTCATGAATTCCATACACAGTTGCTGGACTGTGCAGTAGAGAAATGATTTTGCTCTTTCTTACGGGTAAAACATTTTTTCACTTTGTGTACTCCATCTAAAGTACGTGCAATGTATTTCACTGCCTCAGCAGAATTTTCATGACCTGGAAGATAGGATTTTGCTTGTGTTAAGCACTTCTGGTATTAATTGACAAATGGGTAGATGCTGGGAATTGACAGATAAAGTAATCTGAAGAGTTTTATGGATTTATGCTGGATGACTATATTGGCCTCAGGAAAAGCTTTCAATACTACCTGTTTTTTTCATTAAATAGTTGAAGCTGACAGTCTCTGATACCGCCTTCCCTGTTTTGATCTGCTCTGATCATATTCTCAGTATCATTGTTGGTATTCAACACTTTGAGAACAGAAGCTTTCTATTTTGACTTTAAAAATTACCTATTTCTGTAAGTGGAAAAATATCACATGCTTTTTAATAAATCAGTTGTGTTTTTACACAGTAGCAGGTAATCTGAATTGAAGGTAGGGAATGGATGAGACATAAAATGCTAAAGAGCCTGCTGTTTCTAGTCTGTGCTTTTCTGTGTTCTATTCTCGCTAGTTTGTTTCAGTTTCCATCATTTACTAGTGAACTTTTAACATCTGAGGATGGGTAACAAGCATCCTTTGTAAAATTCATTTACAAATACAATAAATTGTGTCTAGATGATCACCTGGGATGGAGAGTGTCAATGAATTCTCCTCTTTGTGATTTTAAAGCTGTTTCCTCCCTGATATGGCAGTGGTGAACCCTTGTTTCTGGTGTCATGTTTGGTACTGTTCTTCAGCTGTCCCCATGTCCAAGCTTTTCAAATTGCAGTTGTCATCAGTCACCACAAAGATTCACCACAGTGAATTATTTTCTGGCAGATGTTCTGTTTATAAATTTTCCTTGAAATAGTTTAAATATTCAACAGGAGGCAACATTTCCCTTGCCTGCTTCACTTAGCATTTCTTAATTTATTTTGCTGCTCATTTCTTTTAAATGCAACATTCAGTTGGCCTAAGAATCCAGTTTGCCAAACTTTTCCTCAAAGGCCGCTTACTGTTATTGATGGATATGCACTTTGCTGGGTCATGCACTGCAAATTTGATCCAGGTCAGTCTGTGACATATAATCTCCTTTCTATAGAATTGGCTGGAGCAGATGAGATGGTGTTTGTGTCAGCTTGTGATTTTTCTAAGTTGGCAGGAAGGCAGTAGATGAGATCTGATCTGTCTAAAAGCTGAAGTATTATGAACAAATGATACCTGGTAAGGCCCAGTGTCTGCCAATTTACAGTCAATCCAACACAGGTTTTGAACCACCAAAATGCTTTTATACCACAGTGATGTTTTACACCATGGAGCTGAGGGGTTTTTTAATCCAGTACTAGTTGCTGGGATTTACTGACCTGCTTAGCCATGGTGGAGTGAGTCTCTAGCAGTGTCCATTTGTTCTTTGAACTTTGAACAGTTCACTCTGATACAGCTGAGTCCTGTTGGCTGATTGTTCCTCCTCACATTCTTATCACAGTTTTTCTCTTTTATTTAAAATCTATTGGTAGTAAAGGTGAAAACTAGTTGGCACTGACTCTGGGCATTTTTTAAAAGTTCTTCCATTTTCTCAAATACTGCTCAGTGTGCTTATCACATGTAAATACTTTTTAATTTTTCATCTGGTAAAACCTCTTGCAGGAAAAGACCAGGTAACATTGCAGATTTCTGTTATATGGAATATTTGTAAAACAAACCATAATGACTCTTCCTTGTTTTCTGTTGATTTCCTTTTTGGATTAGAGTCATCAGTCCATAGACTCCTGGAGTTTTTAAACTGTGTTAAGAAGACTCTCCACTTTTGTTTGTGTTAGTAGTGATTTTTAGTGCTTTAGAATGAGTAGCTGCTTTGTTGAAGTCAGTTATCAATCAAAAAGTAAATTAAAATTTATGGCATTGTCATCAAGGTTTAAGATGGTCTGCTCCATATTTGTATTCTTTGAGGATTCATAAAGGAAATAAATAGAGAAGGTAGGAGAGAACTTCCCAGGACAACGGAGGTGAGAGGAACTGGGGAACAAATTACTTGTGCTCTCTGCTGTTTTTCAGCACAAATGTGGCCTGCAGATCAGGTTTCTTCTGTAGAAGAGATGGGATGAGAAAAGGCTTGATGCAGTGTGGTCTGACCTTAAAAGATTATTCTTCCTTGATATTTTATAAGGAACTCCTTGTGGGTTCACATCATCTGTTAGATAGTGACCTACTTCACCTATTTCTATTTGATTCTCCCAGTAAACACTCTCATATGACTTATCTGATGGCTTTTGAATTTGATGTTTGGCCTCAGTTTGATGTTTGGTCATGACAGTTTGGTGCAGGGCTGCTGGAAATCTCTGCTGGGCTTGTTTGGATGGACAGCCCAATGGGCTTGGCTGTCAGGCCAACCTTGCAGTTTAGATTTTTGCTGGGAGAGTAATGTTTTTTAATAATCACTTTTGCTTGTTGCCTAACCTTGGAATGGTAGTGATTATAGAATGGTAGTGATTATCTTTTAATTAGGGGGAATGGGGCATCCAAACCGTAGGAGGAAGAATACTTTCCAAACACACTTTGCATCACAGAATTCTGTGTTGCAGCTAAAATGCCCCACTCCCAAAGAAATCCCTTACACTTTTAGTCATTTTAGGGGTCTTATAAATGCCCCTATATATGATATAGCTCTGCACCCACTTCAAAATAACTGTGAAAGAACAAGGCTCTAGTTTTTAAAGATGTTTCAGAAAATAGAGTGTTCAGAGACTGCATATAGTCTCTGCAGGATACAGCATAGGGTGTCAACTTCAGCATCATCAAGGTTATGTAAAATAAATCTGTAGGAACATGTGAAGTTTCCCATCTCTGCTCTGCTCCGTGATATTTTTCAGTTTGAACATGTCTGCATGGTATATATATGTATTATTTTGTCCAGATGTATTTTTGACTTCTCTCTCCCACATTGCTGGGTTAATTTTGCAGCAAAACTGTCACACCACATTGAGCACTTCAGTAACTTGATACGCCATTTTACTTGTTCATTTGCAGGCTATAAATGTTCATATTTATAATGTTATATTTATAGATATAAATGTTCATATTTTAGTTCCTGACACTTCTGAAAGCAACATATTGCAAACAGAATTTTTAAAAGCTGTGATTAATAACCTTCATTTATACCAATAACATTCTGTACTGGTTATATTTCTGAAAAAAAACCCCAGATTTTAATATATTTTGACTGTCATGGCCTACTTCGATTACTCAGTTACTTAATGTGCATGGTACATTTCATGCTTTTTGTGCTCCTAGTAACCATTAAAAAAATAAAAAAAAAAATCTCTGAACCTGACAGCTAATACCTTTACATTATTATTTCTCCTCAGAACAGTGTTTTCAAAAGTGGAAATGCAGAAGATGAGGCTTTTCTGTCTGCTTTTAGTACATACATGAGCAAAAAGCTACTTTTTAAAAACAATGCCATCAGCTGCTCCCCTGTGAAGGTCGAGTACTCTAATGCATGCTCACCACTTTAGACAGTAAGGCCACCTGCTTATCTCTGCATGGTATTTATGCTTTTGTTAATATTTCTTTGTCCTTGACTGCCTTGTGCTGAGTACTTGTGCACTAAGCATAATTAATAAATAAATATAAGCACTTTCCCAGTTTCAGATGTTCTGAACTTCAGAATACTCAAAAGAAATAACTGATTTATATCAATGGTGTTATTATATTGGCTTATATTGAGATCTTAAAAGTGTTTAATGAAATCCTGTATAAGTGATTCATATAGCACTTATATTTTGGTTAGTAAGCTCATTCCTTTTTCAAAAAAATAGGGAAATCGAGGTGAAGAGTTGAAGAGGCCTATTCAGGGCTACAGAGCATGTTGTAAAACACATTGAAGATTTCAGGTGTTCTGCATTTGAAACACAAGACTGGGCATGTTTTTAATAAGTATCTGCATTTTTTTTAATGGAGCATTAGGCAGCAGAACAGTGTAATTGCCTGCCTGTTATGTTTGGAATATGATTGCACTGTCCCTTTGAAGATAAAGCTTTTGTAATAATAACAATAAGCTTGATACCATTAATAAAAAAACCCTTTAAGGTTGGACAACTGGTATAAATTGTGCTCTGAAATGTTCTCTTTTGAATTTAAGAATCTTTGCCAATATTTTTAGAAAAAAATGGTTATTATTTTCTGTGATTTTAGTTATCTTACAGCTCATACTGATTCTGAAGGAGACTCTGAGGAAGAAAAGAGATGTATGAAACCACCTGATGCTGCAGTGAAATCAGAAGAAGAAGAGCTATTTAATTTTTTACAGCAGGTGGACAATTTGCACAAGGGTTCAGAGGATGATAAAAAGGAGGGCTTCAGATTGCTGCTTGAGAAAGATGACAAGGTATTTTGGGTAAACTTAGTATTGTGTTGCTATTAACTTATGCTTTGTGCTGCTTTTTAGAACTTAATATGAGCTTTAAAATGCACATAGAAATGGAAGATGAAATTTCAAGCATCTTTTTAGAATACAGTGAAAAAGCAATAATTCAGGTTGGTGTCAATATTCATGTTATGTGAGCATAAAAGTTCTGCTATTTTATATCCCATTCAGGCTCAGTAACTTTGAGCCTTTGTTTGATGTAGATTTTCTTGCATGGAATGAAGAAAAATTATGGGCTTTTTTCTTACGTAAGTGGTAGTTACTTTTGGTGGGTATGGAATAGTCTGTGAGAAAATCCTGTGGTATTAAGTAGTAACCAGACCTAGTGTTCTCAAGAAATCATAGCTATGAGCACCTAGTCTGCTTATACCTCTTTGATATCCTTCATGTGAATTTTTCCTTTGACTTTACTGTGCACAGACGTAACTCCAGATAAAATTTAAGGGTGGTTTGATGTGCAGGGCTTAATTCAGGGTACCATTTTTTTTCTGGTTTGGTAAACATTAGTTCTGATTATATTTTTATTTACATGTTGGAATACCCAGAAAGGTAGATGAAAGATTAATTGTGAGTGAGTGTGCTGCTTATGGCCTCCCTAAAAAAATGCACATCATTCAGGAATCTAGTGTACTTTACTGGATTAACTTTTAAATTTTTATATTAAATTTTTTTAAATTATGTTTATATTAATTTATATTAAGTTCTTATATTTATATTTTTAAGTTTTTATGTTAAACTGATTTTTAAAATAAAACCTCTTTAGACAGCCTAGGATGTTTTCAAAAGCTGTGTTCTCTTTTGTTCAAGGAAAAGTGGTATGTAGATGGATGCAAAACAAACAAAAAATTATGCCGTGTTCTGATAACTTGCTTTAAGCATGAAAGTCAACTGTTTAAATCACATTCTGAGCAGTTTAATTATGCAGCTGTTGTCTCCTTTCAGTATGAAAACTGTGTGGACTTCCTGTGGAGACTTGCCCGTGCTTATGGAGATCTGTTTGAGATGACTACTGATGCTGAGGAGAAGAGGAAGTATGTTACTGATGGTAAGCAGAGGAAATCCGTTTATGTAGAATGCCATCTGAACATAGTGAAACGTGTTTGAACTTTGGTTGTCTTCCAGTGAAAGGAATTTGCAAACCACTACAGTATACAACTTCAGTTTGTTTTTTTCCTCACTGAGAGATCCAAAAGGAGAAGTATTGTGGGTCATAATCAAAGGCTGTTGACTCTGGATAGTGCCTTAAAGTCCTGTATTTTGTTGGGATTTGAATGGATACAGAATGTGAAAAATCCAAATCCTGTCAGGAGTTTCTTAATTGCATCTTTGGGAGAGCAAGAGGAATAAATGAATGCTGAGGCTGGGTCAGGTTTTGTTTTTCTGCTTTCCTGTGGCAAGGAGCACCCCTGCATATCATCAGCCTCTTTTGTGGTGATGTTGGGGATGAACATTTGTGAATCTGGAGAAACTGTTGACCAGAAACAGAAAGTAGGTGACAATTGATGTTGCTTCCAGGCGTCTCTCCCCATGTGTCCTGTTTGACAACTTAATCTCCACAAGGTTCTGGCTTCTTCTTCATAGCACTTTTTCTTTGTTCCTTCTAAAAGCACTGCCCTGTCTTTAACTGTCTGGATGCATATTGGCTAGTGGTACAGTTTGTTTCGCTTTTTGTTTTGGGCTGCCTTCTTTTTATTACATGGAAACCTACAACTTTACCTTTGTCACTGTCCTCCATCAACACACTGTACTTAAAATAATCCTTTTTACCTGTATCTGTGAGTATTTCTCTCTGTCTTTTGTTTCTCAATTGCCTCTCCCTTTTTTGCTGCACCAAACAGGTTTTATAGGTGTATTTCAAGTCTTGGTTATTTTGTCTTTTGTGACAAAATAACTTTTTAGTTTTTGTCTGCTTTTTATTCTGTTGGTATTGACATCACAAAGAAGTCTGGATGCTCTTTGCCATTCTTCAAGGCAGTGTCTTTGTGCTGTCATTACATGCTGCATAGCTAATCTCAGCTTATCCTTCCTCGTTCCTTCCTATTCCTATCTTTCTGTCATCTAAATACTTATGAAGACTTGCACTGCCTTAGCTACTTAATTGATGCTGCCCTTTGCTCTAGTAGGAACGTGGCTTCTGTGTATGGAAATCCCACAGTGCAATGAGGATTATGACACAAAGTAAATTACAACAGTAAATCCTGTTGTTGGAGCCTTTGCCAGTGACTACACGTAGCCTCAGCTGATGGAAGATAATGGCATAGAAAAAGACAGGGAGAGATGAAGACTGGTGGAATAAAAGTGGGTCTTAGGTGTTGAGTAACCAGCCTAGTTTGGCTCATTCTCCTGAAGTGGGGGTGGTGGTAGCCTTTTTCATCTCAGTTTTTGGAAGTGTTGCAGAAGGATTGAGACTGCGGGGGAGCTGGCAGTAGTTTTGTGGTTATTTTTCATTCCACTGGGTTGGAGGGCTGTGTGTGCTATTCTTTGTTTTTGTGAAGTTAACTTGCAATACAGAAATGTCAGTGTGGCTTAATTGGTTGCAGCTGAGACTCTGCAAACAGCAAGGGCTCATCTGAACTTCTTACTGCGAGCGTGGGTTTGATCAAATCACCTACTGTCAGCTTTATTCAGTTAGTGGAACTTTTAGTTACTAAAGTTGAACTCCAGGGAAGCCTTTGTGCTAGAAAGGAACTTGAGCTAGCTTATTCCTGTGCCCAAACAGCTTTGCTCATTCTTCTGACAGGTGCTTCTCCAACCTGCTTTTAAGGGTCTTCAGTCTTACAGACAATGTTCTCCTTTGGCAGTCCAGTCCAATCCTTCCCTGACTTAACTGCATCTGAATTGGATTTTAAAAAATAAAATATAGATGTATGTATGTGTGTATATATATAGATATATATGGATATGTAAATGATGTAAAGCCAGTATGTTACATTGTCCATCTAAATGTTTCTAAGAACAGGAAGCAATTTCTTCTTATCTGCTAGGTTATATCAGGTTGGTTTGTTCTTGGGAGTCACCTACAACATGGAAGAGTACAACAAATCTTTTAATATATTGTACTCCATTTACAGGAAAGATTAAAGCTGAAAAGGCTGTTCAGCTGGATGGTGGGAGTGCTGAGAGTCACCAGTGGTAAGTTTGAGAAAGTGCATTTTTAAAAAATTGTGTGTATTAATCAAATCCAAGAAAATCCCCAGCCATCTGTGGCTCTAAATACTGCCCACAGCAAGTTACATTTATCATACTGCAGTTTGATATCAGTTTCATAAATTATTCATTAAGATTTTTTCATAACTTTATGGAACTCAATCATCCCCAGTTGCAGCTAAAAATTATGTTGAAGTATTCTGTGAAGCATTTACTACAGAATGTGAGATAACTCAATACTTCAATACCTACCAAGAAAAGTATTATTATTGTTAGCTTTTCCTTTCCATTTTTGCTTCTACGTTCTTCAATAATTTTATCATTACACATGTAGGGTGGGATCTCACTAAACTTTTACATAGCTAAACCAAATACTTTTATCCCAGGCTCCTTTCACAATCTAAAAGGAAGCAGTGAGTTCTGGAGTGCAGTTCGTTTGAGTCAATTTTGCCCATTTTGTCTTGCGTAAGGGCGAGATGCATTTCCCCTGAGGTTCAGTTGACAACATTTCCATTGCCAATCAAGGGAGCACATGCCAGCTAGCTCAGGTTTAGGTACCTGATTAGACATAGATATTTTCATTTAATTAGGTGTGTCTGGCCTGGTTTATCTCCTTCTGAAAGCACTTTACAGCCATTTCTGCTCTTTGTCTGACCACAGTCATGGTCACTTCTTCAGGGAGATGCTGATGTGCCCATCTCAGCTAGAGCTATGTGTATAAACAACTACAAAATCACGTGCAAGTAATGGTTCTGCCCCTGCCTTCCTCCTCAGCCCACAAGACTGACAAAATACCCTGTTAGAAATACAACTCCACTGGCAGAAACTATGCTGATAAAACCTTACATTGTGTTCAGGGAGATGTAGGTGGTCTGCTGGACTTCAGATGTGAGATCCTGTACTGGCAGGCACATCTGGCGGGGGAAGAATTACGGGTATAAAGAGATGTGTTCCAGAGGTTAGCTCAGAAAGCAGAATTGAGAGATTAAAGATGAGAATCTTATGTTTTGTAAGCTACTGCTTCTTCTAACAGGCAGTGGATTTCTGTATGGTTTACAGTTTTCATCCTTTTTGTATCTGGGTTGCAAGTGAATTATGAAAGTTTTATCAGTTATTTGTTCATCTCGTGGCTTTTCTGGTGGTATAGATGAACAATACAGATTTGAATGGTTTCCTAATTTTTTTTCCTGAATGTGTTATCAGCTTGTCTTTATTTTCTGAAATCTTTCTGACTCAGTGCATGATTTTTAGTTAGATGCCCCATAATGATAATGCTAATCTAATTTGAGGCTCTGAATACTGGGCAGAATGGACATCTATGATACAGAGGGACATTGGTACATTTTTGTGTGGCATGACAGCTATTGTTCAGTCTGTTGTCTCAGCAGATCCTTTTCTGCTGTGCTGCTACTTAACCAAATGGACTTGTTTTGTAACTTTTTTTTGTAAATTGTTTTTTTCTTTTTTATTCCTAGTAGAGTACTTTACACACGTTTCATGTTTGAGTCCATTTTTCAGGTTTATTGAGGCCTTTTAGGTTTGCAAATACCTCTGCTCCCGGATTACAATTTTATTTCAAAAGTGAATTTTTAAAAATCATTGACTTCATTAATGAAATTACTGGAAGAGAGTGGATCCAGAACTTTACTTTGTGGGGCACCTGTAATGATGTCGAGGTTCACAGGAACCTGGTACTGCAACCATCTGTACAGGTGATTTAGTCTAAACAGTAATTCCATGGGTGAATTTCTGCAGAAATCTGAGGATTTCTGTTGCATTCCTCTAATATTCCAGACTTGTCAGAAAATAAATTTTTTTTATATATACACATTTGTTCACAAAAAACTTGTGTTAACTGTTCTGTGTGCTTATGCACTTACAGAATAGTTTATCCTGGGATGTTTTCAGGTTATGCTGGTTTGCTTGTAACCCCTGCCCTTTCCTTTCCTCTGTTTTTGTAGATGGCAACTATGTTTGCCTTTTTCCTTTCTGTTGGGGCTTTCTGCATTACCCAGGAGACTGGTAGACAGCTGTATGTCACATCTGGATTGTTTGAGTCTGGCCTAATGCAAATTTATCCAGTTTATCTAAATATTATTTCACATGCTAATCCATGTGAACAGAAAATAAGACTTCAGAGAATCTTCCCTGTAGAAACTGCTCTCAAAGTTGTATGAAAACAGAATTTTGCCTCAAGTCATAAATAGATAAGACTGTGTGTGAACAGAGAACAGTGCAATACAATTAAATCGTGAATAAATAATATGTGAAAGTAATATCAAGTCCCTAGTTAATAAGGATGAGAGAGGAAACAGCTGAAAAGAAAAAATAGAACAAATATTTGTACAAAAAAAGCTGGAATCACTAGCAGATGGTCACTCAAGTTTAGAGACAAAAGGCAGTACCCAACTCCAGATTGACACCTAAATGTACCGTCTCTATTACATGTGTCTACATGTGAGTGAGGGACTTGTCCTCCCCTTACAGGGGGCTTAGACTGGAAAGGCAGCATGTGCCATTTGATGTGCCAGGATATTTGCATGGCATGGCACAGGACCTTTGTGGGTGTGTTTACTTCCAGGCTGGCCTCTGGAAGTGCTGGGAAACCCTAGGGCAGCTCCAGTGGCAGTAGGCACCATGTCCAGGCAGGGATCCTGTTTGATCAAGGTTGAGCAGGGTCTCTGCTGGCTGTGATAGGGGATTAGGTACACAGATGAGAAGCTCAGCATACATGCAAGCTCAGTGTGAAAGTAATGCTGTCTCAGACCAAAATCCTTCCTTTTCATCTCACTGCCAACAGAACATTTTCTGAAGCTGCGTAAGGTAAATGATCTTGGCCTACGTAGGATGAGCCCATCTGTTCCATACATAGTTTTCTCCTTTTATGTGTAAGGCTATGTCAGTCTGTATCAGATATTGATAAGGAAGCTCATTTTCTGGCCTTGACGACAGAAAGTTCATGTTGATTTCTTATAATTTCTTTATAATTTCTGTAGAGTTCTGATATTTTCAATCAGCACAACTGAGGTTTTAGCTCATGTTTGTAGAGCTGCTATCTATGTTGTCTACTCATGCATTATTTCTAATGTTCTCTTAAACTGTTTAATATATTATGGCTTACTAAATTAGTGAGGATTAAATGATAGCCTATTCTTTTCCTGGTCCTGTTCTTTGCTCTCTGCTTACACTTAACCCTTGGGGAGTAGGGGGAATATAAGCAAAGAAGAAATTGAATTCAGCCTTGTTGTTTTCATCTTTTGTCATTTCTTCATTGCTAATTGTTCTGCACTTTCATTTATGTTTTCTTTTCCTTCTAGTGTGTTTATAGAACCTCCTCACATTGCCATATCAATATCCCTAGCTTAGATGTCTGCTTTTGTTTTTATTTTTAGAGTCAATTACTTTGGGGTTTTTAAATTAATAGAGAATTCCTCACTGGGGCTGGATTAATCTTTCAAACTATTCCCTGATATGGCTAAAGGGTCATTTGCAGCTGTGCTTTTGAATATTGTCTATTAATAATACTTCCACAGAACTTTTTCTAACATGACACTTCTTAATGATTTAATTTTCTTCATTAAAAATGTACACTGTGCCTGTCCAGCAAGGATTAGGGCTATGGACCTATTTGGAAGTTTCTTTCGGAAGCTTAGCCTTGCTGCTTGAAAGCTCCTTTTACTGCAGTTTTTCTCACACCTTGACTGATGTAATTGTCCTAGTAGAATGGAGTTATATTGGCAAAAACATCCCTTTTCCAGAGCAGGGTTTTTTTTCTGTTTTGTGAAGTTGCTATAAGGTGTCTGGGAAACAGAACACATCTTATGTGTCTGCCAGAAGAATTTAATGGAATGGTTCCATGAGCAAACTCTTGCTAATGTAGGCCTAAAGTTCAGCTGTCTTGTCTCACTTTTTCATATTTACTTCAGTTAAGAACAAAAGGATGCCATATATCTTCCTAGTATATCACCTATATCTTTTTTTGTAAAACTGTATCCTAAAATATATCAATACTCAAACTGTTCAGCTTACTGATCAGGATACTGACAAGTAGTCATAATTCATCCTCAAATTAAATTTGATAAAACATATGCAGAAGAAAGAAAGCAAAATATCTTTAAGTAGTCAGGTGGTTTTGGTAATGAAATTTTGCAGCTGCAAATAATTTTCATAGCTTGAATCCAGATTTTGAAAACATACTTAATGTTGTAGGTGCCTTCAGATATTTTTGAATGGTGACCTCTAAGAAACTGAAGTAAATGGCAACACTGGAAAGGAAAAACATAGCTGTAGCTTTTTCTTATTTGTATGAACACACTAAAGGGAGGCAGAGTAAATATTCTAGAGTGATTGGTGTCTTTGTTCAGCTGCTGTCAGCTTTTCAAGTTGTGGAAGAACTTGCATGCAGAAGTTGAGATCAGCCAGTTGCAGGTCTGCTTGTGTTTTCCAAGGCTGTAACAAATTTGTTTTGTGGGTCAGTGATTCCCAAATGAAATCTGTGAATCCTCACAGCTCATCTTGCATCACAGAGCATCTTTGTCATCCAAGCTTTAATTGGAATTGCTGTGCAGACAATTCAGTGCTCTAGTTGGCTTTCTAGTTGTACTGTTTTACAGCTTTACAGTTACAGAAAAAACAAAATGTAGATGCATGTCAATAGTGGTTTTATTTAAAACCGAACAATCACTTTTAAATTCTTTTGCAAAACAGATGAGTTTTTATATTTGTGGAGGTTTTGTTGCTGTTTTTTCTTCAAGAGTTTGGAAGAAATCTAGAAGGTTTCTCTGCTGTTGCCCAGATTCCCTCAAACTTCCTTTTTTTCTGAGGAGAATTTGTTACAGGTTTTGCAAAGAAAGAGAGGTTACTAGGTATGGCCAGGCTTCATGACATTTACATGGAAGTGAGTTAGCAAGTGAAAACTCTGGTTTTAAGGCAAGAGTCCTACTGAACCACAGCTGCCCCCAGGACTTTATCATATGTATAAGTATTAATAAGAAGCACAATTTTCACAAGCCCTGGGAAGTGGATTCCAGATCTTAGGGACAGTGTCTCACTGAGAGGCAACACTAGGGAAGAGAATTGATTGGTTTCATTGAGGACATGAGTAATCACCATTTGGGTGTTTTAGGGATTTTACACAAACTTCCACCAAAAAAATGAGGATGACATATCGGTAACAGAATTCTAGCAGATAATTTGTCAGGTTTGTAATGTGCAACAGCATAAAAATAATTCTCTAGTGAAACAAAACTATTGTTTCGTTCTGTTTCCACATTTATGAAGGCTATCCTGCTAATTTTTTCAAGATTCTATTTCCATCTATAAAAACTGCCTGTTATAAAACAAAAGGTTAAATTTCTGGAACCTGGAAATTTAAAATAATGGAATATGTTATAGGATATTGTCATACTACCAACAAATTTTAAAATTAAATGCATACCTCTTTCTAACTAAATGCTTGTAACCTACTGCCCTTAATTATCCCTTATTTAGACTTACAAGAAACAGATAACTTCCAAGCTACAAGCATCTGTTTCTATCATGCAGTCTGATTATTCAGAAATTGATAGTTTGTGCAGAAATACGAGGTTTCCAGTTAATAGTTATTTGCCCTGTATTTGATTCATGGGAACACCAAAGAAATTTTACAGCAATATTTGTTGTTAATTGTGCTACATCTTAGTCAATAATCTGTAACATACTTAATTATCTTTGTAAAAATAATTTAAAATTTCAAATTCAGAAGCCATTACTGTAAAGCTGTAAGTTGTTCTGTAGTAAGTGGATCAGGGGAACACTGCAGCATCCTTATGCATGTGCAAAGGAGGTGGGTTTGACATGTGAGGAGATCTGTTTCCTGCAAGATTTTTGCCAGAATGGTCACAGAGGAAATGAAACTGGCAACCTAATGATTCCTATTACATGTCTGTCAAGGAGAAATGTTGTGTAACTGTCTCTGAAAGCTATTGTTTCATTCTGTTTCCACATTTATGAAGACTATCCTGCTAATTTCTTCAAGATTTTATTTCTAATTACTGTCTGTTATAAAACAAAAGGTTAAATTTCTGGAACATGCAAATTTAACATAGTTTTGGATTCCACAGCCTAAGAATTGCAGAACACACCATCCACATGTTCTCCTGGTGGTCTTCTGTGAATGCACATTAACACCAGCATTTTTCCTTGATTTTCTATGTTACTGGATGTGTCACAATAAATTGTTAAGGCAGAATTCTTGAATGTCCTTGCCTTCAGAGTTTTTAAACCAAAAGAGGGGTTTGTTTTCTGTGTTTTTGAAAGTGCCATCTAGGCAAGTGTGTGCTATATCTGATGTTTCCCTGGAGCTCAGCTTCAGTGCTCTGGCTATATGTCTGCCAATTTCTACAGTGTAAACTCAGTAATATTCCAAGAAGAAGGAAAAGAAAGGCAAGAAAAGAAAACAAAACCCAAACAAATCTCCACTAATGCAAAAAACACCTGAACACTTCACTTTGCACCTTGGGGAGTCTCACTTTGTGTGCTGGCAATCTTCCACATTCTCAGCCACTGCTTCCATACCCTCACCCCCATGAGGGTGGTGATATCAAACTGATACTCTACCTTTCCATGAAAACTTAGATGTATTTTTGTAGACTGAATATCTTGGTAGGCAATTGGTACAATTTGAAGTATGCAAAACTGTGATCTCAGAAAGGGTCATAATCAGTCATTTAAGCTGCAAAATCTCCCTACATAGAAATGGATATCTCATTGAAATCATGTTAAAAGCAGTCTGGCTGCTTTGCAGAGGCTGTCAGAGTATGTAAGTGTGTGAAACTGCTGGTGAGTGAGGGAGTCAAAGGCTAGGAAATGATGGCATGCAGAGGGCTGAGTGATTCAGAGGTGTGGAGACTCAAGAACACATTTATAACTGGAATGAAAATGAGCTTTCTTTTCACTGGGCCTCTCGTGTGCTACCCATACATTGGCCTTTGCTCTTGCTATCTTACATGTTAAATGTTTCTCAAATGAAGAGGAGGGAGTGACAAACAGATATGGAACAGACGATTTATATTCTTTAGTATTAGTAAATATCATAAACTCTCCTCCAGTTCACAAAGTCTTAAATTTTACAATTAATAGAAAACTTTGCTGTTGATACTAGAATGCTGAAATGGAGATCTAGATTTCTAAAGGTAAGCCCTATACCCACACATTTCCAAAGTCTACATGACATAAGAGGGATTTTTAGATTTGAGGTATGTAAAAGGATATATAGAGGAGGGAGGACCAAGCCTGGGAAAATGCATATTATTTCTGATTTTGGCCCTGTGAGATTTATCAGGGAAAAAGTAAAACTTGCTGTATTTGTGTGCCCTAGTGTGACTTCATCTTGTTTTGAGATTTCAAACTCTTTTCTGTAAATCCATCTCATATGCAATAAGCTGTGGTTGCCAGAGTTTGAAGTGTAGGTAGCATTTTTGATATTAAAATTCAAATTGGCTTGATAAAACTCACTGTATCAAGCTGCTGCTCTCTCTCCCTTTTGCAGCAAATAAGGTATGCCCCTTACAGCTTTACCTTGTGTGAATTCATACAGAAATTCTGGAGCACCAGAAGGAAAATGTTAGTTCACTTTTTGACCTGGACCCTTCTCCTGGAGGGCTGAGTAGGCACCTGGGATCCATCTCTGTCAGCTAGAGTTTCTTGCTAGTCTGAGTTTCAATTACAGTGTTTTTAACAAAGGGACATGGCGCTGACTTATTACTGAGTTCATTTGTGTATGTGCTTATTAAAGGAGTGTTAATTGTGGATGGTTAAGCTTCAGCACTGTGTTCATTAACTTCCATCTGGGAATAGCATTGTTTTACTCTGTCTGAAGTACGTTGTCTTAATTGGGTAACAATTGTGTTTATTTAGATGAACGTGTCTGGGGCTGTTTTTTTAGGTTACCCAAGAGCAGCATCAGCTCAGCAGTCAGGTCATTCCTAACTGGTGTGGTTTTCTCTTTAATTTCCTCTGTGAAGGCACTGTAAGCAGTATTTTAACCTTGATGTGTTAAAGGCAGTGGTTGTGAGGAGAACCAGTTGCTCTACCAAAAGACGTGTGCATTTTACCCGTGTCATAAGATATCTGCACATTATTTTGTGATGATCTTTTTAGTATTCCCTCCTGCCACCACGAGATGGGGCAGGTGACCAGGGAGTGGTGGGACCGGGGCTGGCGCGAAGAAAAACTGACAGGGAACAGATGGAAGCGTTTCTAGTTCCCTCCTGCCTCATGTTCTCTGATCATTTTCTTTGCTGTGAGAGTGGTGAGACACTGGAGCAGGTTGCCCAGAGCAACTGTGGCTGCCACATCCCTGGAGCTGTTCAAGGCCAGGTCGGATGGGGCTTTGGGCAACCTGGTCTAGTGGAACGTGTCCCTGCCCATGATCTTTAGGGTGCCTTCCAACCCAAATCATTCTATAGTGAACAATACCCTTTGCATCACTGAAAATAGAGTTTGCTTTGTGTTTTAAACTCTGAAGAATATTTAAAATGTCTAAAAAGTCTGTTCTGGAAAAAAAAATAGACTTTTTTTTTTCCCTTTACTTTGGGTTTTTTTGCTTGTCAGTTTGTTTTTTTCAGAAATTAAAGTCCAACTCTTAAATAATTTCTGTATATCAATTGGCTGCCTAGCCCAGTTCCAAAGTAAAAAATTTAAAAAAAAAAAAACACAACAAAAAAACAACAAAACCCCAAAACAAATATGTGAAAGACATTTTTACTTTTTCCTTGAAAAAGTAATGCGTATTTGAAGTTAGTAGGTGAGCTTACTTTTAATTCGTTGAAAATTTTGTTGGGATTTCCTTCCCCAGAGATTTTAGCTGTAAGTAGAAATTTTTCTTTGAACTAGTTTAAACTAAGGCCCTCTTTCTTGTCACGCACAGACAGGGAAATACTGCAAGATGCTGGATTAGCTTGTTCGCTTTTCATTGTTTTCTTTTGTAGCAGCAATCCGTTTAGCTATGGTATGCTGAGTTTATCTGATTAGCACTTAATGAGTGAAGGGAATAGGGGCAATGTTGCCTGAGTGACTTAAACCTAATAAAGTTTGCAGTACCTTCCCCCTCTTTCTAAATACCTGAACTTTCCTGACCCCCACCCCTTGCTTTTTCCCTTAGTTGCAGCTCGTTCCCATACCAAATGTGCTTCCGCTGCAGCTCCATCAGCAGCAGAGCTGCCATGAGCTGGATTTTGTCCAGTGCACACTGGTCACAACACAGATCCTGCTCAACAGTGTTTGACAGTCTGCCTGGAGCTCTGACAAACTCAGCTGCTGTTGTTATGCTGACTCCATTCCTTACCTGGGAACATTTACTGACCAAAAAATGCAACGACCTGTAAGGAGTATTTCTAATGTAAAACCATTAGGTATAACTGTAAGCAATAAAATGATTTCTTTAGTTTTGTTAGCAATGACATTTTAATGAGGATTCACTAGAGCTTGAATAATTACATTATCTATAGAAATTCAAGAAAGCTGTTGTTTAGTAGTGCTTAAAAACTGTGTGTGCCATGCAGATTGTGGTTCTCTTACTATAAGTAATAAGTTTCTTGCATAACTCATGTTTTCCTCTGAGCTTCAACTTTCCCTCTTTTAGGATTACATTTTTTTGTTTTAATTTGATTTTGCATTGTAAAATATTTAGTCAAAAAGCAGAAAAATGAGAAAATTAGAAAAACTATACGTGAGTTTTGACTGCTTAGCTATGTATTTTGTGGTTCTGTTAGTTCTATACAGAAATGAAAAGTTTTCCTAATACCAGGTCCAGGGAAAATACAATTGATGTCTGTGCAAGAGATTTCTTATGCTCTGAGGGTCTAGAGCTGTTGAACTAATAGGAAGAAAGGAATAGAAATTTAGGTGGAGTGTCAATAAGACAGCAGTGGTGCTTAGGAGTTCTGAGTCTTTATAGATAGGACCTCTAAAAATGTTTTCAGTTATACCAGTTTAACCATACAAATATTTTATAGAAACCATCTCACATTTCTTTTATCACTGAGTATTCCCAAACTATAATAATCATAGTAATAATAATAAAAATAATAATGATCTAGTAATAGCAGCAGTGATCCTGTTAGAGTAGAATGTGTGTGTATGTTTTGGAATAATTCTGAAGATTTTAGAAGACTGCCAGAAGTGCAGGAATACACTGAGGTGCTTGAGAGGGGTAGAAGACAACTGTAAACATTTTTGAGGTGTGTACAGCTTCCTACTGAGCACACCCCAAGTATTTGCCTTCCCAGGTGCAGCTGATGGTGCTCACATTCCTAGTGCAGAGCACAATGGATCACACTGCTGTAGAGCCAGTCTGGAAGTGTTGCACTTTGAACTAAATGTTAGAAATTTGAGAGCAGAAATCCCTGTGTTTTTACTTCACTCACAGCCGAAATAGTGTCATTTAAACTTCTTGTTTCCATTATTGTTTTGTTTTGGTTTGTGTTTTTGTCTGCTCCTTAATATGTATAGCTTATGCCAAACTTCCATCCAGCCACTGAGATGGAAAAAAACCCCAGGTGTTAATCTGTGAATTAGATATTGAAATATTTTGTAATTTAATTCAAAGGTTTATTTAAATCACAAAAAGTATGTGTGTGTGTTTTTCTTTTCCCCTCTCAGGTTTGCAATTATGTGTGGCTATATGTCTCAGTTTGAAAGTGTACAAAACAAAATCAGGAATGGTTATCTCTTTAAGGTATGTTTTTGTAGGATTTGGGTCTTTTTTTTTTTTTTAAGCTATTCCTTCAAGTTATTTCCTTATATAGTGTCAAAGACAGATTTTTCCAACACAGTAATTCAGCCTCACAGGTCTATTTTGGTGCTGAAGTTAAAGTGAAAAAGTTATTTTTATGTATGGAAATAGATTATATGCTTACCAAATCTGGGAATTGAGGTAGGATTCTAGGAGCAGCAGTAAGATTTCTAGTTTATTTTGTAGTCAAGGTGGGGAGGAAAAGGGAACAATTCTGTTTAGAAAATCAAAGCATATGAAATAGTAAATTATGAACTAACACAGTTCTGCAATATCATCCTTCATGCCACGCTTAAGTAATACTCATTTTAACACTGTTCTTTCAAAGGTAATTTTGTTTTTTAGAGTTAATAATTTGTGTTACGTGTGCTACTCTCCCCCTTCTTGTCCTCAGCATTGCTTAGACACTTTCCATCCATCCCTTGCCCTCCAAGCTGGCGTCCCCCCTTTCCGGGTGTCACTGAGAGGCAGCAGACATGTTCCAATTCCTGGGGAATGCCTGGGTTGGGTTCCTGTCACATCATGTCTGTGTTAGGACCTGGAGTGTGGCAGAGCTTCCCTGTGAGAGAGCAAAAATTGCATCTGAGCTGTGCCAAGCCAGCTGAGCCCTGAGCACCAGGACAAGCTGAGAACAAAGGGATAATGACAAATAACACAAGTGCTGCAGCTGTTTATGGATGGAGTTTTAAAAGAGTCCGTGGTGTTAGCAGTAGCCTTTTCAGGGAGGTTTTCCTCCTCACTAGTATGTACTGAAATCTGTTGAATTGTTTTGAAATGTGAAGCATTTGGGGAAATAGTAGGATGAAAACATAGCTCCTATCTGAATAGTTTGTGGACAAAATGATAGCATAATAGTCTCTTAGGTCTGTGGAACTCAAATAAATATTTTTGTCACTGGCTTAATTAGAAAAATAGATATCTGGGGAATAAAAAAGAAAGGTTTGAATGAAATTTATTTGGAGGGACAAATGGCAGAGGTGGAGTAACATACTTATTTTTTCTTCAAACTTAGGTTGAGCAGTAAGAGCTTTCTTTAGTAATTAAAGAGAGAAATGAAGATACTTATGACCTGTAGTGTAAATAGTTTTGTAAGAAGGACCTCACTAGATACTTCCTAGATTTTATAGTTTCACTATAAGCAGAATCATTTTATTTTTTTGAATTTCACATTATAGTAACAATAGGTTGTGTTAAGTACCATTTCACTGGAGCAGTGACATTCCAGGATGAAAGAGACTGTGCTTCAGGGATGGGTGCTGGCATACAAGATCTATCAAAGAGACTAGTTGCTTCTTCACTTATTTGATCTGTGACAGTTTCCCAATACTAACTGTAAATGAAATTAATTAAATTGAAGTTGTTGCCTTCTTAAGACAGAAGTTCTTGAGTGATTTGATTGAACTTTAGAGCTGCTTAGTCATGTTCTAAATACGGTATGCCTTGTTGCATTGTGTGCAATATTGCTAAACAATTTTTCTTGTGATTACCCTACATGAGGAAGGAGTTTGCTAGTTAATATATTTTTAGGTTGTTAGAAAACAGTTGCAACAGAAGAGAATTTCTGAGTTTGTTTCTGACTTGCAACAAACTACCTAGAATGTGAAGACTCTTGTCAAACAAATATCTAAAGTGATATTAATTTTCTGTCCAATAGGAGCACCTAGACAAGGCAATTGAACTTAAGCCTCAAGATCCCTTTTTATATTACCTAAATGGAAGATGGTGCTATTCAGTAAGTTGTGTTTTATTTATCTAACATATGAATTAAGTATACTGAAAAATGATAATGCATTTGTAATTAAATACTGGGACTTAAGACAAAGTAGGTGTTTATTTAAGTAGGTATTTTGAGCTAAATGAAGCAGAGGTTTATATTCCCTGAATTAACTAGCAGATGTGTGGTGCTAACAGCTGATTGTTCCTGTAGTACAGTTAGGTGAGCTGTGTTTGTATGTCCCTCCTTGTGTTCAAGTTTTGCATCTGAATGAATGAATGGAAAGTAACTGATATTTGGAATGGAGGAAGGTCGATGATCTGATTTCAATTCTTTGTTCTACCACAAACTTTCTGGGTGACCTTGGGCTGGTAACACAGCCTTTTAGTAACTTTATTCCCCATCCATAACTTAAATTGAAGGCACTTGCATGCTGTGGGATTATCTCTGTGGCAGCAAGGCTACCATACTGGCTTTGTAAATTCAAGGATAATGTTACAACAAAGATTCAGGCATAAAAATCCATAATTCACCGAAGAGTTTTGCAAGAGATGTAATTTGTGTCCTGCCAGTACAACAGGTGCTTTTGAAGATTATTTCAGTTATATATTGTATTTTATTTATGTATTATAAAGATTATATTAAATTACAGTAGATGACATAGTGAAAAGTATTCATATGTGAAAAAATAAAATAATTGGTTTACAAGTTTAGCTGTTAATCAGTTTTTTAGAAAAATGAAGCTTGTCCTTTAGTATGAGAGTTGTCGTATTCTTAAGCCCACATCTTTGAGGGCTCAGTTGGCTATCCTTACTGCTTCCTCTCTGGTGCTTTGAGGAATCTTTGGTCAGAAGAACATTCTTCCATAGTCCATGCTGTAAAAGATCACTGTGGGATTTTCAGGATAATAACTGCTAAGCACAGTGAATGCCAGCCCTGCCTTGCAGTGCCTGCAAACTGGAAAGAAGGAGTTGTTGTGATACATTGCAGATTTTGTCTTTAACAAGATTTAATGCAAAGTAATCTTTCAACATTTTTTTAGATCATATACTTAAGTCTCAAAGAGTTTTCAGCAACTATGTTTCTTCTCCTTTGCTTGGAATAAGAAATGACACCAACTTTTCCAAAGAGCTTGATGTTCGGCTTTTTGTCACCCTATATTCTTGAATACCAGCATCATCTATGCAAAAATAAGTTGCTGAGGATGGTGCTATAGTGTGCTTGCTGTCCTGTCCTGCTTCTGAGGAGTGTCTCTCTTACCAGTGACTGCTTGGTACTTTTATACTGTGCTGTGTCCAACAGCTGACTGCAGCTTCCATTTATGTCAAATGCTCCCAGATGTTTTTCATGGCTTGTTTTTCATGTGAGCTGCTGCTTTTGGGAAACATATAATCTCAGTATACTTCACTTTGTTCTCATTGCACTTTTTTTTACTCTTGTATCTTTTTCATGATCATCAGCACTTCCTGACTGAGTAATACATGTGGTTTGTTGTACTGTGTAATTAATTACAAATTCATGTTCCACACTTGCAACATCTATGCAGGGCTTCCTTACTAAACATTAAAACCACAGATTAGCATTTGCTGTAGGTAATGCCTGACCTGCATTTCATTGAGTGAAACCATTTACCTAAACAGCTGTAGCTACTGAAATATTTAAGGATTGATTTCAGATTTCTCTTTTATTCTTTCCTAAAATTCTTTTCTTCTCTGTCTGCCATTACAAAATAGTAACCTGAAACACATACAACAGATTTTTGTACAAATAACTATAGGACTGAATAACATGTTAACTTTTGGTGCTGTCAGCTCTTAAAATTTTACTGTCTTTGCACACTTGCAGTAGCAGGATGAGGTCATTTGAAAACATTTGTTTTGAGGCACTGCTATGGAAGCTAAATCTTAATCCTGACCCAGTGAGGTTGGTGATGTTTTCATTAGTTTTACCAGATTATATGAGTAGGTTTCTGTGCTGATCCACTAATACAGATTTTGGCCATGCATGTGATATGGGTAGTCGTAGGTGTTTGTGGACGATGTGACAAATTCTTTAGTCCTGTTCTGCAGACTGTGGTGTTTCATGCTGTGGTAATCACCCCAAAAGAAGACTGTTGAGTGTGGCACAGGTTCTGAATACTTCTTCAGAGTTGGGATTATGATAGAGTGCTTGAAAAACTCCTCAGCACTCCTCTATGTGGGTACCTGTAGCTGGAGTGATAATGCTGCTCTTAGACCCTCTGTTCTTAATGTTCAGTCTCAGCATGGTTGAGGCTGGGAAGGCTGTGTTGTCCAGAGTAAGAGAATTAAAGAAGAAAAGGGGATGACTGAGGCAAGAAGGTTAGTTTTTACAGTGACTTTGGGGTCAAGTTAGGATTGGCCACAGTATTTGTTTTTTCTTAAGTATTGCTTCCAAGGGTGTTTTTGTCTAATTTTAGTCATGCATTATTTTAAGGAAGCAGTGTAGTTAAAAAGATAATTAGTGTTTGATACTTTACAGGCTTTGGTAACAGTTTTGTGAAGTGTACTTAAGTCTTCCTAATAGACATTTTCCATACACTCCCTGTTTTATGTTGGTGGATTTTGCTACTGTCATCCAGCACCTTTTTGGGGGTTGACAAACTGAAAGAATTAGGAAATTGCATAAGAGACTGTAAAAGGGGATGCTTCAAGTGTTGTAACTCAAGGTTACACTTCATTTTCACAAAGGTAAATCAGTCAAAAAGACTTTGAGGTAAAAAATATAGTGAAGGGTAATGGAGAAGATTTATTGAAAACTGAAATTTGTATCCAGAGGCCACACGCTGTACTAGTAAAAACTATTTGATTTGTGAAGTTTTGCCAGAATTTGGCTCTGACTGCCATTTCTCACCTTCCTCGGTGTAACCCAGTCCTTTGCAAAGAGCTATGGTACAGCACTGCCAGGTTCCCTACTCAGCAGTTATTCTTACTAGACCAGAAATGAAGCTGGTGCAGTGTTGTAGCACTTTCCAGCAGAAAGGATGAGCTGGATCTTCACTGCCCTCACAGCAGTTGGGGTTTGTCTGTGATGCAGAGCCAGTGACAGGTGTGCACCACCTTGTCTAAAAATAAATTTTTGTTGTTTCTTATTTCTCTTACCATTATAAAATCAGTAGATCTATACAAAGGAGAAATCACAGAATTACCTCAGCTGTATTAGAAAATTACTTCTGGCATCACAATCAGGCAGGCAAGATTTTCACCAGTCATTTCATAGATGTCACGATGGGTAAAATTTTGCCTGTGAGACCTGCTGCATATACAAGAAGTGAATGGATCTGTGGTGCATGGTGTGTATAAGAATTGGATTTATTTCCTTAGAGTTTTGGATACAATTATCTGATAGATCTTTATAACTGTGTATTTGTGGAGGTTTTTTTAGTGTTTTAATGTTTCAAATGGCTTATAAAACAGTAGTATCTAGTTAAGACTTATGTTTATTTGCCATTACAGGGCAGGCACAGAACAGTTAGCATGTGCTTGTGAAACTGGAGCAGAGTCTCTGGTAAATGCTAGTAGGGTGTTAAAAATTAGATTCCTTGGGATTTTCTTTTTGCAGGTTACATGCCTTGTGTTGGACTTGTCTCTGGTGTATCCCAGGATCTGTTTGGGTTACATCAGGGAACAAATCAATGCAATTCCTTTTTGTGCTCTGTAAGTTTGCTTCCCTTTCTGGAAAGTAAAAAACCCAGTTCAAGTTGGATAAATACCTAAAAGCCTGTGCAGACTGTCTTGGTTCCTCAGCTGGCAAGAAAGAGAATATTTGTGTTGGAAGCCAGTCTTGTAAAACTGGTGTCCAGTTACCTAATCTCTTCCAGAAGTCAAAACATTGTGAAATTATTTAATACAATTTTAAATTAATATATTGTAATGAAAAAGAAAGAAAAAGTCTGTAGGGATATTTAATTAGGTGCCATTAATATTTTACTGAAGCTGGATCCATGGAGCGATTTTCCGTGGTGGAAGACAATTGTGTGATACGTCTTCAGTGAGCTATTAGCAAGGAAACATTGGAGGAGGATATTCTGTAGGACTGAAAGTCAGTCCTGGATGATTTTTCAATCCAAGTGCATTAGTTTCCTCAGTACCAACATCCTGAATTTGAAAAGAGCTGGGCAGGGTTTGCATCTCATAAAAAAGAAACAATACAAAAACCCAGCCAGTGTTTCAGTAGAACTACATATATATACATATATATGTGTGTGTGTGTATATAGATATATATAAATATATATGATTTTTGCTGATCCTAGGCTAAGAAAGAGAAAAGGATGTTAGGACATTCATTTTTCCAGTATTTAGGGGAAAATCATGCTTTCTGCCGTCAGCGGAACAAGATGCCTGATAGGAAAGTGCTAAGGTATGAACTTTGCGTTCAGCTGCAGTTTAACTCTGTTGGTGCCTTTCTTCCATCTCTGGTACTGATATGGATTTGGGTGGAATAAGTGGATGACAGCTTGTTCTTTGACAGATCCATAGGAGAGGTTGGTTGAGACAAACATCTCTGTTTGCTTGAGGATACTGAAGAGTGGCCTCCTCTCCTTGGCAGAGGTCAGGTTGCCATGATGACCCACTCCTCTCCATCCCTAAGGAAGTTCAGGGTTTGGCTGATGGTTCCTCAGGCCCTTTTTTCTCACTCTTGAGTGAGTGGGATTGATTCTCTTCATGTATGGCAGCTGGATTGCAATGTTCCTTGAGTGACACTAAAACCTGATACTCTGTGGAAACAAAGTGTTCCTTGCCGTATTCCTGTCAATTTTCAGGCTGTTGGCAGGACTGACATCAGGGTTTAGGAGACCTAAAAAAACAAAACTCACTTAACATTTGGAAATAATCTGTAGGGCAAAGGCAATCTTTATTCTTTGATTTTTGTTGTTGTTGCTGCTATTACTTGCTGCAGTAGCTGTTTTTCTTACTACTTTCTGCTGTCCTTTATCACTTTTGGAACACACATTAAAGTGAAATCATGGTTCCACTGTAGTTGATGACACTGATGACACTTTCTTTATACTTGATTTTGTATGGACCTCCAGATATACTTTGCACTAGTGGAATAACCTTGACTGTAGAAGTCAAACTTGCGCTACATTAGAGCATTCCAACCAGGGTTTATGTTCTCTATGCTTGCTCACACACAGAGAATGCTTAATAAAGTTAGTTGGTTTAGTAGGAATGATGTTTCCATTTCACTGAAAATGGCATAAGGTTTACTCTAATAAAGTTATTTCAAATTAAAGACTGTGCTTGTGTGCATTGAGGAGAAGGGTATAATTTCCTGTTCATCATTATTGTTCTGGGACACAATTTTGTGTTTTGCATAGAACAGGTCTTTTCCATTTGTCCCACCTCAGTCATAGTGGGGTGCAGGCAGGCTCAGGTGGGGCACAGTTACACTATCGTGATGAGATTCACCTCACCTGTCTTTAGCCATCCACAAAGTATAATTGTCTGTGCTCCATTTGTGGTTGAAAGAAGAGAAAAAAGAGAAAGAGAAGAGTGTTCATCCCAGGCTAATGTAGGTGAATACGAATTGCCTCATGGAATGGTCTCTGTCTGTATTGACCATGCAAGGAAATGGACAACTTGCATAAACTAGGCTCTTCCTTTATGGGTGACTGGACTTAGCTACAATGAATTCCTCAAGCCAGGGGCATGTAAGGCTGACTGCTCAAAACATTACAGAACTCTCAGACTATCAGTGAAATAGTCACAAAGCATAATCCTGGAGAGTGCAAGTTAAAGAAAACTCACCGTTGTTGCAGAGTTGGAGAGTCACGAAGGCTGGAAAACATCTCTAAGATCATCCAGTCCAGCTGTTAACTGAGCACTGCCATGTTCACTATTGAACTGTGTCCCCAAGTGCCACAGCCACACATCTTTTGAACATTTCCAGGGGTGGCCATTATACCACTTCCCTGAGTAGCTTATTCCAATCTCTGACCACCCTTTCAGTGAAGAGTTTTTTCCTATGTCCAATCTAATCTGGTGCAATTTGAGGCTCTTTCCTCTGGTCCCATCACTTGTTACCTGGGAGAAGAGACAGACCTCCACCTTGCTACAGCATCCTTTCAGTGCAGGTGATTTTCTGTGCAATGTGCTTCACTTTAAAACATTGTTTTATCTTAGTGGGATTTGTAAAATTAAAATGGCCAAGTGCATATATGTTTGGGCTTTTTAAAAGTTAGAACAGTGCAAAGCAGCACCCCAGCCAGACAAAATAAAGACTAAAACCTCAGTAAATCAGTTCTGATTAAATCTCGTAAGAAAATAAAAGAACTGCCAGGAAGAGCTTGTGTTTTCAACAGTTAATTATAACTCCACATGGAAAAACTGCAGTTTTGTTTCCTCACTATTGCATAACAGCAGACATGAGTGTGGTAATTGTATCTGTGCAGTGTACGTGTATCTCCAGGGTGTTATTTGGTCTTGCTGAGAACAGTGTAAGCATATACATTCCCTTTATTTTTTTCCCCCCCTCTCTTCCTCCCTCTGTAAGCTACCTCTATCTTGATGTGATGGACCTAGAAATATAGAAACCCCCTCCCTCTTGCAAAAGAAAAAAGAACATTGCATCAGTAGATTGGCCTGAAAAACCCAGCATTTTTTGTGAAAATTCTTCTAATTACTCTTGCAGAATATGTCTTAGAAACTGTAAAACAGCAAGGGAAATGAAATGTGGAAGGAAATTATATACATAGCTACAATTTGGAATTTTAAGCAGCATGCTAAAGTTTGTAACGCAGCATGAGAACACTGCAGAGCCAATCCCTTGTTGCTTCAATGAAACTCCAGGATTGCTGGACACTTTTTGTAAAAAACCCCTTATTTCCTTAGAAGAAGCTTTAATGGTGGGATATGCGAGAGAATTAAAATAAAAGTTATATTTTCTAAATATTTTTTCTCTCTGGATTATAATTTTTAGTGGTTTCTGTGAGACATTCACTGATAGCATTTAACAAATAAAGCTTTGGACCCTGCCAAACAACCAGCAAGACCTGACCAGGATGCCTTCTGTCTCCAAGCAATGTTGCTCTTATGTCACTGGAGACATTGGGACCAGCTGAGAAAACATGGTCCTGTGATTCTTCCTGTGACATGCTGATCTGTGTTTCTAGTCCTTGCAATGGTATTTTTAGGGCAGTGTGCAACAAGAAATACACAGAGCTTGATGTCTGTCCAAAAGAGAAGCATTCTAGCTGATGGCTATGGATAGTTCTGTGTGGGTGGGTTCTTGTATGTTGCAGTTATTAATTCACATCTACTGGATAATTGCTGGATTTAGGTGGAGTAGGTAGGGGGAGCAGCAACAGCCCTGAATATATTGGGAAGGAAGAGAATGAGGCAGGAATAATCTAAAACTATCCAAAACTATTTTAAGTTTTACAGCAGTAGGACCAACTTGACTTCAAGGCCAAACTCTGTTATTTGAATTGCAGCTCCTTCTAAAAAGAGATATCCATCTGTGATTTCACCTCCGGGTCCCTGATGAGGGCTCTCTTTTCCTATGTGTATCCTTTGTCTGTGTTGCCTCTGCATAGATCAGGCCAGAAAATACAGAACCTTTTTTTTCCCCATTATTCAGCTCAGTTGTACTCTGTGACAGGCGCCATTGGTGCTGTGGTTCAAATACTTATGGAAAGCAAAAAAGTCCTGACTTTTCTTTACAGTTATGGTAGAAGTGTCCAAAAGAAAGTGGCTTCACCTCTCCATTTAAACAGGCTCTGCTCTCACACTGCATTTCTTAGCAACTCCATCCTTTGTGATAGATGTGAGGTATATTTCACCAGGTTGGGGTGGTGGAGCCAAGTGCCAAATGGCACAAACCAGAGCAATTTCTGTCAGGTGTCAGTATATGTTAGGGAAGAAGTCATGTGCATTGTGTGGCAATATGACAGTTCCCTAAAGTCCCTTCTTAGCAGCCCATTTTGCTCAAAGGAGAAGAGGTCTTTGGCAAGTATTGTTTGTCAGACTTGAAGAGGAAAAAAATAAGCTTGTTTCTTAACAGTGGTTGTCACCAGCTTCTGTGTAATAAATGAGCTTGTTATACAAGCACCAAAAGCACTCACATTTTTACTGTAGCAACAGCTTGTCATGATGTTGAAAAGTTGTCACCTACATAGGCTAACATGCTCAGCTGTCTCATGAAAACCTTAACAAGTTTCAAGCACTATTTCTAGCCTTTGGTTTTAAAAACAGGCGAGGTCTTTTTTGTGTCTAGGATGTTGGTGTTTTGTCATATATGTACATTTTCTTGTTAACAGAATCTAAAATCCAAAAGACTGCTTTTAGCTGGCAAGTTGTCAGTATAAAGCATTCGTTTGCAGGTTCCTTTGCAAAATATGTTGTGTAAGTACAGTGCACAAGACAGTATTTGCTGCAAACTGAGAGGTAGCTCTGAAGACTTCTGACTTTCTAATTTAATTTTTTTATTATAGGTATCTCAGTTGTCTTGGATTGAAAAGAAAGTAGCTACTGCTCTCTTTGGGACTCCACCAACTTCAACAGTAGAAGAAGCATTGCAGAATTTCCTTAAGGTGAGTCCTAGCCAAGGGTTTTCCTGTGTGGCTGTTTACCAGCTGCTGTATGTGACTCTTGTCGAGATGTCTGTTCAACAGATTGTGTTCAGTAGCTACAAATCCAAGGCTATTCCAACCACCACTGAGCTCTCTACTAAAATATTTTTTATTTTCTGTGTTAAATTAGTTTAGAGATGACTGACTAGCACCTTTTCTTTCTTTAGCTTTAAGGAATTCTTCAATTACTTGACAGGGTTAGTAGTTACTGAGTATAATGTGACATGGATATAACTTGGTTATATATGCCATTGAAACAAGTTAACCATAGTCATAATTGCTGATTTGGCCATTTCTGCAAGAGGGTTAACATAGGCAAGAAAATCTTTTGACATTGCTTTTTTTCTGATGCTTTTTTTCTGATCTGAAGCTTTTTCTCATTGAATTTCAGTAGAAGCATTTCTTATGGAATTACCTTTGTAGCAAATTAGAAAAGACAGCTCTGTCATACAGGTCCCTGTTCCTGGGCATTCTATTTGAGCATACAGTTATGAGAAAACACCATTTGAATAAAATAAATCTATCTTTCAGTATCTTCTATATGAATAATTTCTACTTCTGAAGCTTTTCACCTGACTGAATTCAAAGAGTAAACTTCCATCATTACAATTGCTTTCAGAAAGTTTCTCAAAAGAATTGTACAGCCATCTTTTCTTCACTTTCAGAAGTGCTTTTTTTCTGTGTTCTTGGTCTATTTAAAGATGGAATGATGCCCTAAATTTTGGACAGTACAATATGTTACCATCTTCCCAGTTTGAGATTTTATCTTTAAGGTCAAATTCCGAAAGTGGTAGAAATAATTTGAAACATTCACTTTAGCTTCAGGACGTTTTGTGGTGGGCTGCAGAGTGACTGTGGTTTTAAGTCATCATCTGCAACAAGAATCAAATTACTGTCTAAAAGACAACTGTTTGGGTTTCTTTTTCAATTGTTTGATTTTATGCAGTTGTGGTGAAAGCAGCATTGTTTTAGTCCAACGATTACAGCTACTATAAATTGTACTGATGTAATTTTTCTCTACTAAAAGCTGTTGGTTGGTTAAAACTGCTTCTTGGCTAGTAGATAATTGGTAAGATTTTTTTCTCATTTCTAAGCTTCTACAGCTGTGTTTTAAGAGGAAGACATTCTTGAACATTTTTAACAACCTGAACTTTTCAGAAGATTGTAGTGTGAAAATAAATGTGAACTCAGAACTAGAAGGCATGGGTCTGTGGAAGAGAAGTAATTGTGAAGTTAATGAACACAATTCATTACTTATTATACAAAGTCTGAATGGTTGGTTGCTTTCTAATTTCTTTGGTCTAAGTGAATGAATCTGATTAGAACTTGTACATAATGACCCGATGTCTTTACAAAGCTCTTCAGGAGAGAGGAGAGCAAGGAGTACAGAAGATTTTTATGGGTTCAATATCAGCATCTGGTGTGCCTGGTCTAGAGTTTGAGGTTTGGGTTTTCTTGTTTCCTTGATGTTTTTTTTTTAGTGCTAAACAGACTGCATTACACACAGTAGGGATGATTCCATCTTATTTGAGGAAGCATTGTGCAGTACTAAAAATGTTATGCAGACCACATAAATCCCATCACACAAGTTTTACATCTATTTTCTTTCCTGTTTTTTATTATTTAGGCAGAAGAAATGCATCCAGGATATTCCAAATGCAATTACGTGTATTTGGCAAAGGTAACCAAGTTCTTTTAAAAATAATGATTTGTAGACTCTGGTATTCTTACAGTGGTCTGATTGGAAACAAAATGTTTTTTCTTCTCAGTGCTATAAGGATCTTGGCCAGAAAAACAATGCACTGAAGTACTGTGATTCTGCACTGTCAATTCTCTCAGTTACTAATGAGGTGGGTATTGAGAGTGATAACTTGTTCCCTTATGACTGCTCTCTTGTCTTTGGCATCTATTGCTGCACTGTCGGTAATAACATAATGTTTCAGTTTTTCCTCTGAATACAGAACCTTCCTTTTTCCTCCCACTCTAGGTTGTCTCATTACAGTTGTCTGTATCAACAGCTTTAAAAAAATCTTTGTTTGGGGAACTGTCAGGGATTTGTCTGTATCAGAAATTGAATTGCACTCCTTGTAATTCAACCCACTTCATTAGACCATCTTAACCATAAACCCTTGAGTGTGTCACTCCATAGCTGTGCTGAAATTTTACTCCAGACCTACATTTTTCAGAGTTGAAACCATTTGGGATTTTTGTCCCACAGTCTCTGTCTCTGCTCATGAAATCCTTTGGTTTGTGATTCTTGTCAAGGGCACTATGTTAACTGCAGTAGAAGTAGAGATGAGTTATTCAAGATAACCTTTGTATTCAACCACAGTACAGTTAAGAGGTGCAGTTCTTCCAAGTTACATCAGCTGGAACATAGTTTGTTCTAATACATTATTAGATTCCTCTTTAGGGCCTTCAGAATATTTTTAGTATGTAGACTCAGTATTTCTACCAATATTTGAGAGATTTTAAATTACCTAATTTCTGAAATATAAACCAAGTTATGGCAAGAAGGTTCACTCTGTCTGATCTCTGAAGCAAGTTCCATACTGACTGACCTATGACACCATCCTAAAGTGTGACAAGTTCAAACCTGAGTTTTGTCAGCCTAAGGGACCCCCTCTGAGCACAGCAGATGTGGTGTGGAGAGAGAGGTGATTCCAGAGATGAATTGGCCCTATCCCATTTAATTCTTTGAAGTTAAGGAAAAAGACCATTAAATAGCTCTCTAGCTTGATTGACAATAAATGCTGTGTGTGGAGCAGTAACATATTTATGTCAAGTGTTCCTGCTGGGAAGAAAAGCCAGTGCTTGCCTCACCAGCCACTGCTCCTGGGTGGCCTTAATTTTGGCCCAGGTTACAGTATGGACCAATTATAAATTATAAACTGATCATTTCTTAAGTTCAGTGTTTCTTTAAATATGTATTGGTACAGATATGGCATAAGCACTATTTTAACTCTGCTTTATTCTTTACTGACTGTATAAATATGCCTTCAGCTTGCCTATTAAACATAGGAAAGACTGCTATAAATTTTCTGTTTAATACCCCATCACATTTCGGAAGTATCAGCAGACCTGAGAAGAAGGGGGGACCTTGAGGTGAGAGCAAGAATTCAGGAGCAGTCTGAGGGGTAGGTGTATGTATTCTGGCAAGCAATGATGGTAATGAGAAGAACAGTGATACTGGTTTGTTGACAGCAGAAAGAGCGTCAGCAAGGCCCCAAAAAGTTTTTGTCCATCTGAAGAAGACAAGATGTTTAACCTTTTCTGTTTTGACTAATTCTATAGACGTCACGGATTTTTCTCCTTTATCTTGTGGCTTGTGATGTGTTTTGAGTTAAGTTTAGAAAAGAGTCCAGAAAAATATGGCATTAGGGCAACAGTATGTAATTCAGTTTTAAAAATAACAACCAAACAGTCGGCACAGGGTAAAACCAAGTGCACGCTGAAAGGAATTACTGTGAAATGGAGATCTGGAACACAAACTCTGCTGATGCTAACTGTTACCTCAAATCCCATCTGAATTTGAGTATTACATGTTGTTTTGGTTATTGTGTTTGAGAAAGACTGTTACTGATTTTTGGGAAATCATGTTGGAAATTAAGTGGTTCAGGGCTTGGAGCTGTACCTAGGAATAACATTTAGTCAGATTAGTTTAAGGGAGGAAAGAGACTGTAATAAAACTAAAGAGACACTGGGGAGACAGTAATAAACAGATGCTGATTAAGTGCCTGAATTGACTACAAGCTTGTAAAAGATGGGGTTCATTGTCTAAAAAAAAGCACAGGTCAGCAGCAGTCTGAGGAATTTTTTCAGTTTGCCACAGCACAGGATCTCAGAGTTGTCAGCAACGTGGTATGTTGTCACAGTCAAGGGAAACCATCATTCCCAAGTGTAATCATAGTTTCTCATGTGAGTTTTCTCTTTTTCTTCAAGCAAGGGAATTCCTTTGTTTTTAAATGTTGGCTTCTACTGAGAAACATGTATTTTTATAAAGGCATAAAATCAGGAGCAGACTGAGAGACAAAGCTGCTGGAAAGGTGCCACATTGAGGAAATGTATAGTATTTCATGACACAAATCATCCTGCAGAAAAATAATCATAGACAGTGGTTTACTTTTTATTGCTTCTGAGCATCCACGGTTTCCAGTGACTTCTGGGAACCAGAGGTGCTTGGCATCAGTAAAGTAGCCCATAGCTCATTTTAATCCTCAGGTCAAATTCTCAGCTGCTGTAACTCAGGACACTTCTTTGACACTTTTTCTAGGATTCATTTTGTGTAACATTTTGAGTTAAAGGATATTATTTTTGACTTGAATGTTGTATCACATCCAAATATCCCTTCTGTGCATCTGTCCTACTATTTACTGAACATGTTTTAGTTCAAGGGGTAAAGGGGCTTCCAAACATAGCTAATTCTTGTTAAAGACAAAAAAATAATCAGATGGCCAGTTTCAATCCTCCTAAGAGTCTTAAAATGGATACCACAGAAATTATAAAAGAAGAAACAAGTTCTGATTGAACAACTTCTGTAAGTTCTGGAAGTTAAGAGTTACAGGATGACTTTTAAAAATAGGACAGTCTTTAAAGATAGTTTGGCACATTTATAACTTAACAGTGTATGCATTATATTTATTTTAAAAGGAAATAAATACATGAGATTTGGTGCAAATTGAATCTGCAAAAACAAAACGGATATTACAGTGCAACTTAAGAGACCTTTTTCTATCCTCTCTACTTTAAAGAAAAACCTACTGTGAGTCATACAGTCCTTCCTTGGCCGTATCTACTATCATACTGTAGAGGGATGTTTCACTGCTGGAGGTGCATGGGACATGAAATTGTCCAGTTTTTCTCTGGTTGCTATCCAGGTGGATAACCTCAGGGTCCTGGGAAACATTTGCCCCTTCAGTAAAAGAGATCATAATGTTCAGGGCTGCTGTGAGTTGTTGTGGAGTGCTGAGCAGCTGCTCTTCTCATCTAGTGCATGTTGTATTAACCTTACTGAGACACAGCACTTTGTAGTGTGCATAAAGCCTTGGTGAGTGTGACTGCATGAAGGGCTGTTGAAACCAGATGTGGTGGACTACTGTGATGAAACAAAACTACTTTTTTTAAATTTGAAGACAAAAATGTAATTTAATTTTGAAAACACAAATGTCTGTCTTGCATATAGAAAGACAAAACGTGTGTGTGTGTGTGTGTGTCCTGGGTTAACCACATGGTGCTTTGCTTGTAAAGGGAATAAGACACTAATTTCTTGTTTATAACAAACGTTGTTGGGTATTTTCAAGGCTGGAAATTGTAGAATATTTAAGTCTCAATGTAGGATTATAAAGCATAATAGTCAAGAAAGTATTTTTTCTTGTACCTGGAGATGAGCATGGACCAGGAGAGTGAACTCTGTGCTTATAGGACCAATCAGCAAGCTTACTACAAAGGAATTAACAGCCTAGCAGAGGAAGAGATTAAAATTTCAAGGTTCTGGTCTCTATGACTTTTTTTTGAAAATGAATCTATAAAGCAGCAGTACATTACAAAAAGTACAGTATTGGAAGAGATGAAGACAGAAAAGCAGGAAAAATGCAAAGGAAATCTATTTGCATTGACAGTTGCTGAAAATCTTACTTGAAATGCAGATAAAAACTTCCCCAAAACTGAGATTGTGTTTTACAAAATTATTGGTCATTTAAAACATGCTGTCCTTCCCAGCAATTACAAATTATGGAGATTCAGAGTTCAAATTAACAAGTGTGAGAGATTTAGATATTACAGGCATTGATCATTATGGCATTCACTTCTTACAGGTGTAGAATGTGAGGAAGCAGAGACTTGTTAAAGACTCTGCCTTCAGCCTCAGTGGCATCTGAAACTCATGTGGAGGAGGTAAATATAATAACAGGCAGGAACAATGGGTGAATGTTTACACAGGAATGCAGCTACTGAGGAGAAATCCTGCCTTTACTATTTCCGTACACTTTTTTTTTTACATCACCATAATTGATTTCCCTGTTTATTAATAATTTCAATTTTAATATTGTCTGTAAGGAAAAACATGGGAGTTACAGAGCAATGGAAGAGAGTTCAGAGTATAAACTTCAGCACCCATCAGCTATTCCTATTACAACAGAACATTTGTGTATCTGAATTACCAAGATGTTCCAAGAAATACCTACTCCAGCCACCACAGATCAGTCACTTTGCAAAATAACACGTGTGTTCAAATTTGTGTTCATTTTGAATTCTAGGCTATTGTTTTCCTGCTAATACTGTTTGTGAAGTTGAATAAGGATTCTCTAATAGCTACCACCAACCCAAAATTAAAACATCTTTCACATATACTTAAAAACCTCTATTTCTTGATTAGTGGTTTTGTATACTCTGAATGTGAGTGCTTCAGGCTCAGGGAATACACTTTTTAAAATCTTATTATAAAGAGATCAGATTTCAAACTGTAAAATGCAAGGGGAAAATGAGGCATATGTTAAAGGGTGGCTAAAAGAATTTGAGACTGCCTATATTTTACATTATTTTGCACCTCAAAGAATACAGTCTGTAATTTCTCTATCTTAGTGATTAAACCAGTTTTCTGTCTACATGTTTTTGACATTCTTACCAAAAGATTCATTTGCATTGTCTGTTTATTCTTTCTCTCCCTCCAAAACAATTCAAAAAAAGTGATGAAGATACTTTTTGTGGTGTGTCAGTTTCATTCATAAAGTCTATTCTGGAAAATACTGAGCTTGTTATATTTATGATTAAACTGTCTATCCCCAAGTATTTATTTCAACATCCTATCAAAAGGTAACAGAGTTTTAGCGTAGTTCTTGGTCCAGCAAGACCGATCAGCTGACAATTCCTCAAAGTGTGGAGTGTATCTCCCCCACTGGTGTGTAGGGCAGAGGTGGTGGTGCACTGCAGGATGGCAAAAAATAGGTTTGCAAAAATCTATTTCTAATTTTTGTAGAGTAGCTGGGCCAAGTCCAGCTACTAGGATCTTGAAATATATGGTCTTGGAGTCAATATACAGGGTTGTGGAAAGCTTCAACAAGTATCTTTCTGAAGGGGCTATAACTGGGCATGATTGTATTAAAGCTGTTGCAGAAATAAAAGTTGTAGATTCCATCATGGTAGGGGCAGCAGCTGGACAGAAAGAAAGAGGAGAATGTCTTTAACACCAAAAGCTCCATATTGTGTACAATAGTAAAAGAAAACAAGGTTATAAGCGAAACAGCCTTTTAAATTAGGAAATAACTAGCACATTAAAATTTTACATGGCTATTTATTATTATAAGTTATATTCTGCTGTTTTCTGATTTTTCAACAGCAGTCCTTGAACTAGCTGACCTGTTTATTCAGTCTTCTGGGTGTGAAAGGGTATTTTTCCCTCTACTTGAAGGAATATCCAAAATGTGTAATTGTCAGCTATGTGTTTTAAAGCTGTGCTTGCCTTCATCCTGAAGGCCTTGAGAAGCCATAGTTAATCCCCAGAGGAAGATACTAAAACCATGAAGGAACATAAAGTGCCCTAACTTGCGAATACAGCAGTCATATAGAAGGTGGCAAGTGGATGATTGCATTGATGTATTGAAATATCTAAGGGGGAAAAATAGTATTCTGCAATTGTTGCAACCTACTACAGTCCCACCATCTGTGAGAGCCTGCCATTAAAGAGATAGCATTTAGCTTTGTATGATTTATGTTGTCCACAAGAGCTGTTGCTCTCTAATTGACAATCCTTGTGCATGTTTGGGAGTCTTTTCTGTTGCAGTCCAGGATTTCTCCTGGAGCTGTGAAGGAATGATACAGCTGTACCCGAAAGCAGAAGTGTCTCTCAGCACCTCATTGCTGTTGCTGCGTATCAGAGTACAGCTCTGGACCACCCTTGCAGCCCAGCTCGTTTAATATACCAAGCTGCCCTGCTGACTTCAATGAAATCCTACAGGATGCCTGTCAGCTTGGGATTTGGCAGTGGTTGCACACAATTATGTTTTCATTGGCTGGTGTAACCATTTTGGTTGTGGTCCCGGGGGTGTATTGCTCTCTGTTGACAGTTGGGACTTTGTCAACAAGTGCACACATGTGCAGTGCCTTGGGTTCAGTGTGTTTAGTGCATAAGGAAATAATTAGCAGGGAAGAAAAGTAAAATCATTATCTGTCTTTGCTTTAATTGCCATATAATTTTTACATGCACATTTATATGTGTAAGTCTGTGTATGTATGTATTTATTGATAAATATTTTTTCAGCAGAAATGAACTGTCAAAATGTGGACTATTTTCAGTTAAGCCAACATTCTCTCTTTCCCACCAGCTCTCTTTCTTCTTGTGCTTGTTTTCAACTCCCTCTCTTCCCCTGTTCAGTCCCTGGCCTCTCAGCTCTTTTTTTCCTGTGCATATCTCCTGCAAATGATAAAATACAAAAGCAACTAAATAGGAAGAGGGAAAACTACAGTCCCTGACCCTGTAATATGAATACCTTTTGTGTAGCAGTTTGCAGAACATTTTGAACTCCCATTCAACTCTGAAAATGATATCAGAAGTGTTCAATAAATGTAAGCCTTGACAGTAGAAAGTCAAGGTTGAAAATGGCTGTGTATTCAGTCAGCGCTGACTAAGCCTCAGGGTGAACAAATGAGGCTGGCGCAAATATATTGCATTCCTCCTACGACTTGCACCTCTTCCTCTGCCTGCCACACCAAAGGGAGATCAGAGCCTGCCTGTCTTAAAAATAAAATTAAACAAACACCCAACTTTATTGTTCATCTTCAGAAAGCAAAAGGAAAATCAGCAAGGAAGGGAGTTGGCGAAATACAGGATTTATGGCTTTGTCTTTCCATTAGCAGTTAAGCTTTGGGCATTAATGAAGTTTTTACCCTTAAAACTGGAAACTGGTACACTGAACAGAATTGTGGCTTCTCTCTCCTTTTAGCATGACACATGTCTTGGTCTGGAAGGACTCTATTCAAAAGGGACATCATAGTTCCCTTCACTGACCATTCTCAGCTTTGTTTTTAATACCATAACTGACTTTTTTCAATGCTTTTGCCATAGAAGTTCTTACTGACTGGAAGCTACTGGCTCAATTAATGCAGCCAGTTAAGTAGTTTGCAACAATAATAATTCCTGCTTTTACTGATGTAGTCTTGTTTAAAACTGGCAAACCAGAGGTAGAACGCTTTGCACGTTTGCAGTTTCTTCTCCAGACAGTTCTTAGAACAATCATGAGTTTGTTCCATTCTTTTTCCTAAGCCCAGAGGAAGATTCAGGGAAGATTGCCCAATATTTTTGAGACCTTTGCAACTTATAAAGCTCATTGCCCAATACTTGTAAGGAGAGAGGCAATTATACAAACTTGTTTAGAGATAAATTTTTTAAATGCTGTATCTGCAAAGTGCATAAAGAATCCCATCAATCCATGAAATGCTGGACACCATTCAGATATGAGAAAACCTGCATCTTTATAATTTTCAGCTTAGAAAAGTGTCAAAAGTGTAGGACCAGATACAATGAAACTTTTCCATTTCTTATTACCATGGAACAATATCTGGCTTTTTACTTTTTTGTTTAATGGAGTTTAGAACTGTTTTCAGAAGTTGACCACAGTACAGAAAAGAGGTTTCTTTTTAAAATAAGATATTGATACAAATTTAGTTTTCCAATTTTTATTGAAAACATTGGGATGGTGCTCAAGGCAGCCTGTAGTTATGTGGAGTTTAAGGGGTGCTGAATTCAGTGTGACATTTCCTTCTGTTAGAGTATTTTGGCAAGAGCTTACTGGCTTTGCAGTGTGTGCCTTTTAAGGCCTCTGATAAATGATTAGGCAGATAGTTTAGCCTATTGTTGCCAGTGGGAGTAAGGCAGAGACTCCAAGAGAAGTGTCCAGCTAATGTATTAATGCCTTAATCCAGACCAATAATATAATATAGTTTGACATGTCTGGCATATGGTTTCTATCATCTCAATATTCTTGTCTGTTCCTCCATGACATTATAGACAACTAACCAAAATAAAGAGAAGCAGGAATTTCTTCACCCATAAAATATATTTTAAAATGTCCTGTGTTTTGTTCCAGCTCTTTGGTTGATTGGATAATGAAGTGATCCTGAAATTCAGTGATTACTGCACTGACTGTGTACAGTGTTTTCTTTCAGCATTGCCTGTGGGATTATCACTACTGATCCCTGTCATTGGAAATACTTGCACACAGTGTGTGATGTGTGGGTACTTTTCACCTGCACTGTTAAGTACCCACCAGCCTGCAGGTGTGAGGTGCTGACTTTTTAGAAATGTGGTTTTATACCACGGTGCATTTTGCAAGCTAGAAGTTTTGCAGTGGCAATTAAAGCAAGTGTATTATATACAGAGACATTTAAAAATAAGTAGAATAATTGAGGTTTTGTGCTGTGGGTACATACATGTACCCCTTTCCAAATAGATTATATGTGGAATAGGCAAAACCTGTGTCACTGGTTACCTGTGAGAGAGTCTGTGGCCTGGGCTTGGTTTAAAGTCCCCTGCAAACATGCATTTAGCATGTTGGCCTAAAAGGAGCCTTTCCCTTCTGCCGAGGATATAGAATACAGTGTTGGCCATGGGCACAGCAGATCACTTGCCTCTTGCTCCCGTGTTGGCTCCACTCCGTCCTGAGCCTGGTAATGTAGGCAGAGCCCACCCACGCTGATCTGGGAGATACTGAGGGTGATCAGTCCATGGTGCTATTAAGTAGGTATGGCTGTATGGACTGAAACCACAATCTAACCCATGTCATTAATTACATTTACCGATGTTTTCTTCTTAGTTTCTTAATAAATACTTAGCAAACAACAGTTTTTTACAGGAAGTTCCTGTAAAAAAACTGCATGCAGTTGGTTTGCAAGATTACGCTAGGTATAAGGCAAGGCAATACTTTATGCAAAGTACAGCAATAAAAGTACATCCCAAGCTGAAAGGCTTACTGCTCTGCAGAGAAGGCCATCTGTGGGCTAACATTTTAAATGCTTTAACAGAGCTGTAAAGGGAGGGCTGCCATCTGGCTCTCGTTTTCACTTCAAACTTTATTTTTGTGTTCACTGATAAATTAACTTACTATGCAGTCTTTACATTTTGTGGCTGTTGCAAATGTGTGTTATGTCTGTTGTGAGTAAAGAAATGTGGATAGGCATGTATTAGGCAAATGAAGGGATTTATCCTATCTAAGTTGATGCATGATTGTCTGTTTCTTTCAGGATAAAGAAGCCCAGAAAGACTTAGAGGCTTTACTTCTCACTCTGAAGCTCTGATACTACGTACTTTTTAACTCTTCATGCTGTAACAAAATTACAAAACTAAAATGAGACTCTTCAGTGACTGGAAACTGTGGGTGAATTTCATCTAAGGCAATGGAAAACCATCATTGATTTCAGTTGGCCTGGATCAAGGCCTTTAAGCGTCTGGTGATTATGATATGAAAATAATACATTCATTTTTTATTATAATCTTGTTCTGAAGTTTAATTTTAGATTGCTGACACTGTGAGTCTGATGCTCTGAACATGAAGTCCACTGCTGGCAATGGACATACTGGGGATTAGATTGCAAAATGCATAAATCTCACTCTTTGAAAGATTAATCAACTAGTATGTTAATGCCAGCATAGAACTGTGTGTAGCATATACAAACAAAAAATGTTTCTATAGTAAATTATATTTATATCAACTAATTTACACAGATGTGTACAGAAGAAAATCATGAATATTTATGTTTACACATATCTCTACTCTTACAAAATTAAAATGTTGTTAAAGTTAAAGAAAGCTGTTGCCTCCGCAAAGCTCTTTTTACTTTAAACCAACTGTTCATTTTACATTGAAATGTGAAAATTTTATAAATTAAATATAAAGTTATAATTTCTTTGTAACATCAAGTGCAATATTAAAGATCAGACCAATGAAATTAAGTTGTTTAGATTAATATATGTAATGTTTAAAGGATTTGTATCAGGACCTCTATCATGTTCGTGAATTCTGGCTCTGTCTCTTTGAAGACCTGCCCAGTGTGGTGGCATCAGGGTGTCTTTGGAAAGCCTAGTCCAACATGTGCCCATCGCTAATCTTTTATATCATCTATATAGCATAACCCGTACGTAACAATAGACTACTTAAAGACCTACTACTTCTGTCTGAGTGTGTAGGACAGCAATGTTTTCAATAAAATGTAACAGCTGGGGAAAGAATTTCCATTCACCACTGGACTGATCCAGAATTCACCAAAGTCTGTGGAGAAATAAAGGCCAGTTTTCCTTGTCTTTTAATTAAGGATCTAAATCTAGGTCCAGCAAGTGTATCTGCAAAAATAAGCATTTCTGTTAAAGGAAATAAAATTGGATAAGAACAACTGCATGTTCCCTTAACCTATTTGATGTGTAAGATAACATGGACCAGTTTGTGGCAAAAACAGTGAGATCTTCAACAAATTGAAATATGCATTTTGGTTGGTTTTAATGTTCATTCTGTGGAAAAATGATTTCTATACATCTTACTCAATCCAAGAGTCCCTTCTATTTTCATACACTATTTCTGAGACAAGGTAAAATACCACAAAAGATAAATCTTATTGAACAGTTCCTTCTGTGACAGAATGTTGTGATCCACACCAAATAATTGACTTGTGAACAGAGAAGCTGGAAAGGTGACACGTTTTGATTTTGGTAAGTGGCTTTTGGTAGAGTCTGCATTTGACATTGTCATAGCTTGTCCAGAAAGCAGAGTTTAAATGGATCTACAAGAGTGATTTGTACTCAGAGTTGTTGTTAGCAATTCTCTGTCACTGAGGAAGATGTAATAATAAGGAGACCTTTACTGAAGTCGATTTTATGCTAATTGATATACTTTATAAAACAATTTGGATTATGCAATAGATACCTCATTTACAAGTAATTATTGATAAGAAAGGCTGTAAGTGTATCAGAAGAATAGATTACAGCAAGAAGTTATTTAAATCAATTGCTGAAACTAGGTGGCATAAGTAGGATTCCCTTCATCAAGGGCAAATAAAAAAGTGTTGAATTCAAGTAAATAACAGAAAGAGGATGGAGGAGACCTGACTAGTTGTGGTAATTCTGTGGAAAAGGATATGCAGATTCCAGTGAGTGGCAAGTTAATCATGGGTCACTAGTATCATGTTTTTGTGAAAAAGCACATACTAGACTGAATAAATAAGCATTCGCCCATTAAATTCACATGAAATAACCTTTTACTCTAATTAGGCCTAATAAGGTTTAATGAGGTCTGAGCTGGGATACCATATCCAGTTTCAGTCACCACACTTCAGGGAGGCTGGGGGCTAATTGGAAAGAGTCCAGTGGAGAGAGACAAGAAAGATGAGAGTGCTAGACAACATTATTTTGTATGTAACAATTGAAAGAATTTGGTGTGTTTAGTCTGCAGGAGCAAGGACTAAAGGAGTATTAACATTTGCAAAAAGCTATTGCAGAGAAGATACTGAAAAAACAACCCCAAATCTTGTTCTGCAAACTCCCTGTTCATAGGACAAGAGGTAATTGCCTACCTTCAGATTAGGCAATAGGAGAAAATAATCCTGATGGTAACTGCAAAGCCCTGCAATACATTTCCTGAGAACATTATAAAATCATTTACTTAAGTTTTAATATAAAAGTTAAATAAGACTTTAAACATTGGCAGTGCTTAAGGCACAGTTCATCCTCTGGCAGAGGTTGGACTAGATGACTTCTTAAGACTCCTCCTGGCCTTGCTGTCCCTGGGGATTACACAACCCCAGCTCCCTGTGAGCCACAGGCACTCCTGCTGGGGTTCAGAAGTTGGTGGGATGTTTGTACATGCTGGCTCTGCCCAGACTACTGAATAAGTTTGTACTCTGAAACATTTGCCAGCACATTTCAAGACTTGAATTTAAAGATGTGCATCATGGCTGCCTTTGATTATTTATTCATCACACAAATGTGGTTTTAATCCACCGGATGACACTTTTAAATCAAATTTCTGATTTTAGAAATGAAATTACCCATCTTTTCAGCATTCTGAATTAAGCCCATTCTCCTGTTTTAATTTTTGCTCACTACTAGTCTATGTGTAGAATCGCAGAACAGCATATGAGAGGGAAAAGGCTGGTTTTAATCATTCACTCTGTTTTCTTTGATAGTTCGCAAAAATATTTCTCACACAGGTAAGACACTGATGGTTTATACAGGTAAGGTATTTTATGCTTTTAAAAATTGTTTTTCGTTAGTGTTCAGGAGCATTCTCAACTTCTTTGTTTCCACTTTTCTAATCTGAGAACTTTTAAAATTTAAGCACGTTCCCTAAATTGTTCCATAATTGCTCCTTGAAACAAAGCTTTTGCATTTAGTTGTAAGCCCAGGCTATCTGTTCCCTGTGTCATACCAGCTGGAGAAAGAGCAAGCATAGCTCCGGAGGGCCATATGTTTTCTTTTTTGTTTAAAATATCCACAAGCAGACAGTCACTTCCTTAGTTTTGTCTCTGTGGTGGAGCTAGATTCTGTGATTCTGGGACTCTGTGTTAACCCCTACGGGCTTTTAAGCCCCATGGAGCAGATGAGGCTGCAGTCCCTGGGCTGTGGTACCCACAACTCCTTCAGGTCTTCTGCTGTGACATCTCTTGTTTGGTCTCTGCTCCAGTACATATACTGTAAATTCTCCGTTGGAATTTGCCTCTTTACATACTGGTAAAAGGTGAATTCGGGGGCCTTGATCCGGTACCAGGATTCATGTGCTTCATTACAGTTAAAACTCCTAGTTCTGCCTTCCTTGACAACTAACATAATTGTTATTTCTTGTGAAGCTAAGGGTTCCATCACTGAATCTTGAACCCTTTGTGATGGTCCCTTTGCAACAGCAGGTAATCATAAAGCATTTTTGGTAGCAGTTGGCCACAGACACATTGTGGAAATGGTTACAGTGATGCACTTTCATACTACTTTGTTTAAATTACTATTTTCTTTTGCTGCATCTTACGATGAGATACTCATTACTGTGCAGTAGTGTCAGTACACTGACTTCTGAATTAGGAAGCTGTCCAACAGTGGTGAGTGGCTGATGGTTGAGAAAGGAAATGGTAAGTCCTGTGTCCACTTCAGTTAAAAAAAACTCCACCTAAATCCATGCCTACAACCTCATTATTACAGTAGTAAAACATGAACTAAAAAAACCCACTGAAACCCTAAAAACTAAACCAACACTGAAACCAAAGCAACAACAGAAGAAATCTAATGAAGAAGTGGCTACCAGAGATCTAGTCATGTTCAGCACAAACCTACCAGCTTATCTGGATTTGCTTATATTGAGCCATCACTACCTGAACACCTTTCACCTGAAGTACCTAGGATTGTAGGGATGTATTGTGAATTCCAGCAAGATCCACGGGTTTTCAGGAATTTTCCTGGACACCCTGGATGGTAGTCCTGTGGTGGGGCTTTTTTCAGTGGGCACATTAGTGCATTACACGTACTCCAAATCAGAAAATCTGTGGTAATGTGACAAAATTGTATTGTAGCACTTATCCAGTTCAAACTCAAGGAGTAGCTCTGAAGGGCCAACATTATTTTCTGCTTTTTTATTTCTGTACGTAAGGTTATATTCTTATTTTCCAGCACTTTTCCTTGTTACAGACTTCCAAGTTCCTTGGAGAAGAAACAAATCAAACTGTCTTGACAATACAAAAAGAAGTAAGCTTTTCTGGCCCTGTCTATGTTTGTGTAACCCATGCATGTGTGATGCTGGGAAATGAAGCACTGGAACTAAGAATGTGAAACATTAATAATTTTTTGGAGGAAATATTTTACTCATTTCATTAAAATAAACAACCAGTTATTCTAGAAGTATCTGGGAGATCCAGCATGAACTTGAATATGAACAATCTGAGCTCTGTGCTTGGTAGTGCTGCTGACCCATGATGTGATGTGGGGTAAGCTACTTAGCTACATACCCAAGTTGCACACACGCAAACACTGTCTGTCCACTCTTCATATGTTTTGTTTATTAAGATTAATTATGAGCTGGTTTGAATTGCCTACATGTGTAAGCCAAAAACAGAGCCACACAATATTGACTGGGAATATTGTAACTTAAACATGTCTTAAGGATATGGGCATGAATACAGATGTACTTCTTAATCTACCAAAATAAGTTCAGGTTTCTAATTCATGGATAAAGGTTATCACCATGGCTGATGAAATTTCAGTCTCCAGAGAGAAATGTTCTTGTTTGTTGTTCAGAAAAATGTGGCAAATCAGCAAAGTGGATTCAGCGATTTACTTTTGTTTTCCTAATCTTGGAAGAGGATAATTTATGAAGAAATGAAAATTCATTTATAAAGCTCCTGACTGTGGCTCTGGGTTAAGGATTGCTGGTTTGCAGACTGCTAGGCCAGCTTACATAGTACCCTATAAAATCATATATGAAGTCTTAAAGCAGTAATACATGTTTTTCAAATTAAAACAGCAGAATGTTTGTACAGCAACACTTTTAAATGCAGCAAGGGTTTCATACAAAGGCACTGCTAGAATGTGTGTTGGTTCTGATACCGCCAGTATATGGGTATTGGCAGTTTCAAGTGAAACAGTGTTTCTGATGCATTCATCACAAATCCCTGAGCACGAATTACCAGCAGAAAAGATCATAATTGAGTGTGTGACCCTACGGTCATTTGATGTCTTCTTTATTTTAGAAGTGTTAGTCTTACTAATGAGTAGTTTCCTGTGATTGGTCCTTATAAAACCTAGCTGTAACAATTTGGGCCATTGAGAACATGGCAGAACAGCCTCTGGACATCAGTGAGTCCCAGGCTTTGTGCCAGGATGGGATCTTTAAACGTACCTGCATGACCTTGTGTGACATTTGCTTCTGTATATGCTAATCCTTGGTTCAACTTCTTCCAGTGGCACGCTGCTTTCAACCCCTTTGACAGCCATTCCTACATGACCAAACATGCTGATTCAGGAAGTGAGAAGGCAGGTCTTGTCAGCTGTAATGGGAGAAATTCACAATGGAATGGGGGGGGAAAAACTCCCAAACTACTGGACCTGTATGGTCTGGTTGTTTAAGCAATACTTTTAATTAGTTGTCCATCATACATGATTTCTGTCAAGGGCATTAGTTTATTTTCTAGAGGGGGAGTTTTGTGATCAGTCCTGCCTATGGCACACCACAGAATTTTTCCTCCCTCTCATGACTTATTTCTTCATCTGAAACAATGGATCTGACAGGGTTTCTTTCACCCATGCAGATGGTTTGAAGAAAAACATGTAAGAAAAACATGGAGAACTCTTAGGCAGGGAGCAGTAAAATAGACCTCACCTTTTAGACCTCAGGGAAGATGAAGCCTTTGGAAGCATTTATGCTGTTATTCCAGGCTGCTTTGGAGCATCTAAAAAGCTGGTGCAGGTCTGTCCACAGAGATAGACAGACAGACACACACACAGACACACGCACACACACAACTGTACCTCTAGTGGAAGTGTGTTAATAACTGCCCCAGCTGCAGAGCAGTGGCAGGAGAGGCAACACACCTGGCTCAGCAGTGGGGAGTGTGATCCTTGATGAGGTTCAGGTGGGCCCTGGCAGTGGAGAATTGGCACTGCTGTGTGCGATGGGCTAAGTGTTCTTCAGGATATGCACCTGTGGCTTGGGAACTGTGTTACTGCAGGAGTCTGCAGGAAGGTGGCTGAGCCCTGGCAGTCCTGGCCTGGAGGCAAAGAGGGGGTGAGTACGTGCTCTGTGGGGTATCCATCTGCACACTGCTGTGTCTGTATCCCAAGAAGTGTGTGTGGGAGGGACATGTGCAGTGGTAGGTGTTTCACAAGCCTGTGCCTCTGCTTGTGGCACCAGCCAGCGTTAAGTTAAAGAGGAAATCTGGAAGCTGTCCCTAGGGGAGTTAACCAAAGGTAGACAGGATTTGGTAATTCCTGTGAGGAGGCATGTTGAGTCTGTAATTACCTACATGCAAGACTCTTCTGTGCAGAGCTTTGATTCCCCTCAGGACCTGCCATAGCCGGGGGGGACACGCCAGGGCTCTGTCACCACCACATCCTTCTCTGGGGCACTGTTGCATGTGGCAAGTAACAGTGAAATGAAAACAGTGTTTTTCTACTTTTCCTACTTCAAAATATGTTTTTGTTCATGTTCACCAACTTAAATTGGTATGGAAAAATATGAGGTAGAAAAGAGATTTCAAATGCATTTCCTGTGAGCTGCCATTTTCCTATGGTTAAGAGCTTGTTCTTGTTAAGGGAACATGTGGTACACTCAAACTAGAAAGCAGTGCTGTCGCTCAGCTTTGTGGGGCTCATTGGGTTCACCTGCACTGCAGCATCCTGATTTCTGTGCTGCGTTGGGTTTACTCTGGTAGGACTGCTATGGGTTCAGTCTTTTTTTGAATGTCAAACTGTGAATACACGTGCAGAAATTGTATGGGAACTAAAGTTTCTGTGTTTGTGTGTGTATATACATACAAAACTTTTTGTGTAGATAAATATATCTATAAGTTTAATAGATGAATTAAAGTAGATTGCTGTGGTTTATAACTATAATAAGGAACTTGATTATTTTGTGAGTATTTTGAAATTTCTGTCCATGTGTGAAGTGAAACCTTGAGAAAGACTCTGCCTGACATCCTTATCCTAGCTTCCAAATGTAGAGTTAAAACTGCTTTGTGTAAGGGAATTGCCACAGCACTTAGTTGGACCTCTCTCTAAGAGGAAAGAAAGGAAAAATATCTGTTGAATACAAGATATCTTGTGTGCTGGAGAGGAAATGCTAGATGAAAACCCTGCAGGCTCATCTTTATCTAGACCTGTCAGTTCCTTATGGAAATCTCTCACATGTTCAATTTGGGGCAGGCAGATGGTAAAGAAAAAGCTAAGAGATTCTGTAACTTAATGCATTAGCTTTCTTTGGCTTGCCTTCTCAAACTACGAGCTTGTGAACTCCAGAGGGGTTACTGAGTCAATAGGAATCAACACATAGTCCATGAACCCTGTCCCTACCATGTTCCCAAAACATTGTATCTGCTTCCAGGGAGTTTGTGGCTGAAGGGGGAGGACGAAGGGGGAGAGCTGAGAGCTTTATTTGTTCAGAGGTGGGGGTTTGTCTTTTGAGGGTGCTTTTTTATGCAAGTATGTATTATGGTTTTGCTCCAGGAGGATTGCTTAATACCCCTCTGGTATGTTTGACTTTCTTTGGTTTCCTGAACTCAGTGCTCATTCACTGAAAAGTAAAGTAACTCCTGCGGGAGTGGGGAGGGGAGAGAAATTTCAGGCAAGATTGAAACTGTCTTAGGTATATTAAGTGTGAGGAGGCTGAGGTGCATCCCTGAGCAGCTCCTGCTGAGATGCTAATGACTGGTCCACTCACCCCTATTACTCTGAATCTCTTCCATTTTTCTTGCCAAAATAAGTGGTATTTTCAGTCGTACTCCAAGTAAGGACAAGTCATAACGTAACCTTAAACCAGTGAGCTTTAGAGGCAGCTTTGCAGGGGCTGTGAAGTGCTTTTTCTGCCAAGTGAATGGGTGGAACATCCAGCAGGAACCACAGACCTTTCAGTAGGTTTGTCCTGAGACAATTGGGGCCCAGTGGCCAGAAGGGAAAGCATCCATAAAAATGAAGTCCTCAGCAGAGCTGTGTATATCTCCAGAATTTCAGTTTCCAAGGGTTTTGGCAAACTCTGTTTTTCAGTGTTGGCCTTTTGTGACTCCTCCTCCCTGGAGCTGGCTTTGATTTTTTTTATTCTGTTTTTTTTGACACATAGTAGTCAGAAACAGGCAAGTTTGGAACCTTAGTTCAACATTTTATTTCTGCACTGGTGTCTTCATTACTATATACAGCCCTCAATGTATTTAATGCTTAGTGCATACAGTATGTACAACTGAGGGAGGATAATGCTGGTTTTTTGAGTTACTCAGTCATACTTCTGATTATTTACCTATTTCATCAGATGGGATCCCTTCTCATCTCTAGGATCAGCTTTTGCAACTAAGTGGAGCATCTCTTTTTTCAGAGTCTCATAAAGGCTGCAAAAATATTTTTTGCACTAGAGACATGGGAAATTGCAGCCAGGTAATATTTTGCTCAATATAATTAAAATAAAATACAGCTGGTGTGAAAACTTGGGTACAAAGCAGACCAATTGCTCAAGTCCACATTTTCTTTTTTCCAATGACATAATAAATTTTCCAGTTGTTATTGACAGATTTCAGAAGGATATATCTCATATTCAGAGACAGGTTGAGTAATTCTTGGTATTGCAGGCATCAGGGCAGCCTTAGGGAGACTCATGGTCTTTCAGCACAGAGGGAATTCTCTGTTAGATTTTGCACATCACAAAGATCACAATTTCTGAACTGACTGTAAACTTAAGGGATGGGAGAAGCCAACAGATTTTGTGGTGTAGGAAAGAAAACAGTTTCCATCACAATGTTATCAGAGTGACAATTTGGAAAAGAACTTACAAAAAGCATAATACCAGATTTAATATGTTTACTTTGAACTACATTTTTCGTATTAATTAACCCATTTTTTCCCTTATGGAAGTATCTTTAATGTTTCCATGGAATTGATTTGCAAAGAGGCCATCAATTAAATTGAAAAAAAATGCATTATGACTATGCTTCCCTTAAGCAGAGATCATATGGCAGCCTGCAATTCTATCCTAATGAGCAAATAACCCTGCGAGGTCACATGCTGTGGAAAAGGTCATGCTGGGCTGCCACTGAATCACCAGCCATGTGGTTCCCTCCCTGACAA
>JAWWLZ010000118.1:34468553-34496663 GCA_035041345.1 Poliocrania exsul
TGCGAGGTCACATGCTGTGGAAAAGGTCATGCTGGGCTGCCACTGAATCACCAGCCATGTGGTTCCCTCCCTGACAAGGTGTCACTTTGTGGAAGCCCTGTCCGTAATTTCAGTTGTTGGAGTTCTCATTAGTCACAATTCAAGACAGTTCTGCAAACGTTGAAAAAGAAAAGAAGGAGAAACGCTGACATGTGCCAGGATTTTTCCTTCACGCCTCAGCAGTTCCCAGCTGTCCCTGGACTGGGACAGTGGGATGCTGAGGAGTCTCAGTGGTGCTGGGCAGCAGTTGCTTAGGTGCCTGGGGGCACAGCGTTAGTTCCAGGAACACAACGTTTTGTTGATTCCATAATTAAACGCTATGGGATTCTAATTTGCTCTTCCCTCATTTTTCATTTCCTTAATTTTTTGGCATTCAGATGCAATTTTATTGAGAAGATTGCCTGGGGATGTGAACACTTTCCTGGACCTGCAAGTTGGATTAGCAAAGCACTTTCCTAGCATCTTCTCCTTAACACTCGTGCCTTTCCCTAGGGAAGGGGTGGGCTTGCTATGAGGGCTATGGCTCAAAGTGTACTCGTAGGTTTCATGGTTTCAGGGATCCCCAGCAAGAGGTTTGGTGAGAGGCTTGGCTGCATCACTGTGCTGCTGTTACTACAGCTGGCTCTTCTGTTTCTAGACTGGGGAGTGGAATTGGTGGGCCTGCTTGGGATCCCAGGTGCTGTAAGGAACAGGGAGAGCTAAGGCATCTCACAGTGTAGGAGCAAGGTGTGGTTTCCCTAGGGGGCTGCAGCCTTCCCTCATAGAACACCTTCCATAGCATGAGTGTCTGCATCCTGTGATGTTTTCTCAGTCCATGCTCTAACCCTGGCAATGACCCCATTTATTGGAGAAACTGATAATGTGCCTTGAGGAAATGAAGAGACTTGTCTGCCCTTAAGCCCCATCATTGCCCTTGGATTAGGTGTATGGATGCTACCCTGAGTTGTTTTACACATTTGCATTTTGTCAGATATTACCAATTATGTATAATTTAAGGAATTATATTTAACCCTTGGGGACTGTGAGTTGGTCCCAAACAAGGTGGTCTACTAAAATCACCTTGTGTTCGGGAATTGGCCCCAGCATTATTTACTAATTCCTGAAATGCAAGGGAGAAACAATGCAAACAGAGCATCTGTGTGGAAGATGTTTGGCAATATAATGTTTTTTTCTGGGATAACTCATTATTCAATGATTGATTATTGCATAAGGACTATGTCCAAATTTTTTCCTCTTCCTCCTGCAAAAATATAAAACTCACCTGCAGTACTTGTATCTCTTTATGCGAAAGCTTTCACAGAAAGATTATGGGCAGGCTGTTTTCCTCCTTTTACTTGGGAAGTATGTGTCTAAATGATTTCTAGGGGATATGGTCTTGAAAGCTTGAGAACTCCACTCTGAGCTGGAGCAGAAATATATTGGAAGCATTTGATATTTGTTGTGCTCAGGCACAACCCAAAGTTTTGCCCTGCTAATGTAAGTCATCCTCTGTTACTTTAAGGACCAGTTGAGTTTCCTTAGTAACAAATACGCTTCCTCTACTCCCAGAAAGTTTAGGTGTATTTGCAACATCCAGAACCAAGGAAATTTTAGATGACCCAGTGCTGTAGTATCAGAATCAATGTGACTTTTTCCACAACAGCAGCGTTCAGTCTCACTGCAGCATCAGGCTGCTTAATAAGATCTGTGTGTCTTTTTCCAAATGGGAGTAAAGTATAAAATATACCATATATCTGGTCTTTTTTTTTTTAATTGCTGAAGGAAAAATGTAAGAAAAAGGATAGCAGTGATCTCATAATTCCTGTTGGGTTTTTGTTGATGGATAAGAACAAAGCTTTGCCACCAGAACAAGCTCTGTCAGAAGAGATGGGCATCTCAGCTGTGAACTGTGACATGCAAGAATGGTCGTTAAGGTTTTCTCCTAGCCAGCTTATATGGACAAACCCTGCTACTTCTCAGAATGTTCTTATTAATAACTAAAACACATATTAGTTAATTGACCATAGATTAATCTCTCAGCTTTCATCTTGTGATCAGACTGTACAATGAGGAGATGACTGGCTGTAGGTGAAGAATCCCCTTTGCTAGGAGATATCAAGGTCTCCATTTGAAGGAGGCCAAGAGGTTCTATTTCTTGTATATTCCTGTAACTATGCCTAGCTAAGCAAGATGTGAGGGGCAGATTGGTGGACTCCAACACACCTTTGCATTTAACAGCAGAATTACTCCTGACTCCTGCTGCTCGTAACTCAGTTTTTCCTTCTACAGAGGTAACTGTGTATGGAAACCTCTGATCCTGGGCTTGATAAAGCTGAAAGTCCCAGCATGACTACAGGGTTATTGCTTTCCATCTGCTGCCTGTTTCTGCTCTGAAAAAAACCCCCAATCCATAGGCTCTGAGGTTGTGAGTAGCCCAGCATGAGTAAGATATTTCAGCTGAGCCTTGCTACTTGATTATCAAAGGTGTGAGATATTGTGTCTCCAGGTGCATCAGACTTGAAGGCAAAGATGGAGCATAAGGCCTCTCTTGCCAGCCCATGTCACTTCCAGCAAAGGTGGTGCTACCTCTTGTGCAGTCTCTGTAGCTGTCACTCCTTGTCTGAGCTGTTCTCTGGGGTTCAGGTGGGCAGGATCTCAGATAATCTTGCCTCCTGAAGATGGTATCCTGAGATAAGTGAATGTACTTGGTTTCGGTTGTGCAAATTTCTCAGCAGATTCACAGCCATAGATGTAGATATCAAGTTCCTGTTCCCAGCTTTTCTAGATATTTACCCTTTAGATAGAAATGCTGAAAGAGCAGAGTCTGGTGTTACTGCAGCCAGGTGGCCCATCTGCTCTTGCTTGGTTTTTCTGTCAGTGCAGGATAGCTCTGTAGATAGCACAAACAGTTCACCATAGGTAGATGGCAATACAGGCATGTCTGGAGGAAATTCTACACACTTTGCTACCTGGGAAACTTCATTTTATATTCTGTCATGACCAGGGTTGTATCTGGAAGTGAAAGGAGAGGAATTTGCTAACTAGGAAGCAAATTGAAGCTTTCTAGGGCCTCAAACGGTTTACAGGATACTCCATTTTAATTGATATAAACCCTTCCAGCAAGGAGGCACAATGGGATTTACCAAGTTTGGAAATAATTAAAATCATGCTGAAACTTTCCTAACAGGTACTAAATGTGACATAGTGTGTGGTCTCCCTGACAGGGTTGCCTTTCCCTATAAATAGGAAAGTGCAACATCAGATGTTTCTATAGATGCACATAGATAAACAATCCTTTTATGACATATTAAGAACAGTTTGGTTTATGGCTTTTTAGATGCATCTTAAAATCTTGTTCTATAATGACTTTAGCAGAGCTGTCCAAATTTCAAGATGTGCCTCTAAAGCAGGATCAGTTTTGTACCTGGTTTTTATTAACTATATTACAAGCTAAAAATAAACCAAGTTGCAGACAGCTGACAGCAATGTGGCCCCTCAATGTGTTTCATTAAAAATAATAATAATTGGGGGCATGGAGGCAGAAGTGAAGCTCTTTTCGTCTCCTGGAAGTTGTTTTGCTTGTCTGGGAGAGGAAAGCAACCTGACAGTCTTTGAAATTTACTGATACTCATTAAGATCACTGGACTTTGGAGCTTTAGTTAATTATGAACTTTAACCCCGTGTTTCAGTTTGTTCCTGGACAAAATACATGGCTTTATCATGCCCTGCAGCCTACTGGCAGAGAATTTTTCTGGTAGTGTGTTTAAAATGATCCTGGGATTGTATGTCAAAAGTTGACAACTGCAAGTGCTGAATTACAATTAGGGTGGTCTAATTTTTTTTTAATCAGCATAGGGATGTAGTGATTCTCTCTAATTTGTTCTTTGCTTGTGTCTGAGTGCCTGTGTGAAGAATGGACTCAAACTGAGTTGGGAGATAAAGTTTCCATAGAGGAATTCACGGGACCTCTGCAGGAGTGCAAGCCAGTTCCTGAGCACAAGCTGAGGGTCAGTACCTTCAAAGAAGCAATATAAAAAAAATACAGTGTGACCAAAGCTAGACAAAGGAAAAGAAATATCCTAGAAGAACACTGGGTTTTTTTAATCTTTATTGTGTAATCCTGTGCTGCTACTGAAATTCATTTAACCAAGAGTCATAACGCACTGAAATCTGTCTGTTCAAATAGTGCTGCCATTCAGCAGTCAGAACTGAAAAGGCAATAAACCACATGCATTTAAGCTGTAAACATGTCCTACCTCCTAATAAATTTGGAGACAATTTCTATGGCACAGTTCAATCAAACTGGCTTTGGTCAGCATCTGTAAACACATGGTTTGGGGCATTGGATAGAAGAAAGCCTCTAAAAAATCTGAAGTAGAGTTTTGATAGCTGTTTTTGATAACTGAATCAAATGTTTCTGGAGACTGGGAAAGAAAGCCTTCTGCAAATGATTTTGACCAATATCTAGGCAAGGATGAGAAAGCAAAGAAAAAGGGAACCAAAACCACAAATGAAAAAGGTAGAGTTCTAATTTCTAATTATTTTTCAAGTGCTGTTCAGTGGCCTGAACTGCCCTACCTAGGTTGGCATAAATTGTAATTTGTTTCCTATAATTAAAATTTAACTTTCAACATGGAGTATATTAAAATGGGAAAAAAAGGTATTACAATATAATGGCCAGATTAAGGACTGAGATGTTTGCAGTATAGTTTTTAATCTCTTGAAGGCTGACCACAGTTTGACTGAAGATATGCTGTGCACTGACCATTGTTGTCTTGATATGTGGAAATGTATGAGAAGACGTAACAGCATTTTGCAAGGAATTTATTTTTAAAAAACTGAGGGGTAAATCTTAGATTCTTTGATTTATCACCATTACAATAAACAGTGATTTCTGTGCTAAAACTCAGCAAACAGAGCACTGTTTATTGTCCATGTCCTAAATTGTATGGCTGTTTCACCTACTCCTCTAGGGAAGTTTGCTGCATGCAGTGCTTAACTGGTACTACAAGCACCAAAGACACTGAAGTGATATTTAGAAGGATTAAAACCTTTTAAAGGTGAGGGGCATCTTCAATGTTTGGTCACACCTGTGTGCAGTGGTGCCAGTGGTTCTGGAGAGGTTCTTCGTTAAACCTTCACTTGGGAAGCATCCTGGACCAAACCCTGCTCCTGCACTCGAGTGTGCTCGAGCACACTCCTGTGTCCTGAAGTCAAGAGGGGAATTCCTCCCCCATCCATTCTGGTTGTGCTGGCCCAGGTCTTCAGGGAGAGCCAGCAGTACATATGGTTCCTGTTAGTTCAGAAAACAGAAACATCTGGGGAAGACATGAATGGCTTACTGGCTCAGTTCAGCAGCAGGGAAGTCTCTGACAGTCCATTCTGGGCAGAGAGAACAGAATTCTCTATTATGTGCAGAAGTAAGAAGCAAATGCACATAAAATGATATAAAATACAGCTCAAAACAGCAGGAGATGGGCAGTAATGGCTGTCTTATATAGCCTCTCCCTCTTCCTGCCTCTGGGGATGTCTCATAAAGATGAAGGGAAGGCTTTTCTCATCCAGTGAGAGTGGGGGACAGTGCTTAAGAAGAGCACTTCTAGGGACAGCAGTGGGTTTCCCAGGCTGATGCCCATACAGGTTTAACTTCAAGAGGAAAGGAAATTGAACAAGTGGTGAATGTATTATTTTTTGTGTGTTGACTGTAAAAAATCTGAAGGAAAATGCCTATAGTGTTGTGGGTAGTTATTATTATTATTAATGTGGAGGTAGCCTGACTAGATCAGCTCCAGGAGGCCCTGTTTGATCAGGATGTTGGACCAGGTGACTTCCAGAGGTTCCTTCCCATCTCGACCAGTCTGTGATTCTCTGACACCAGGTAGTTAAATTGGGTTAGACTGCAACATGATCTGGCTAAATCACTGTGGCTGATTTCCTCAATCCCTAAGGAAATGTGTCCTACCAGTGTAAGAGCATCGCTTTTTGCCTCATCTAACTGCACCACCAAAGATGTTCTACAGCTTAAAATGTCTGTTCCTCAGCAGGGCATACCTAAATATAGGCCTTTAGCATATGGTGAGTAGTAAGGGAAGGACACAGCACACCAACAACCTGAACAGTAGTAGGTGTTTAGTATAAGCAGGTTGTCTTTGCTCTCTGGTCTGGGGAGATAAAAGGGCAGATGGCATGAATTGCCCTCTGCAGGTGCATGTGTGTGTCCTCATCACTCACAGCCTGTGATCCCCAGGGTACCCTGGGGAGCTGTTTTACCTGAGGATGGGACAAATTAGCATTAGCAGCTGCTCGCATTCTCTTTTCTCATTTTGATTCTCCTCCATGGGATGACATACTTGTTTCTCTTTTCTCTGGCCTGTTATTTCTCCTTCTCTGATGTGTTCTCCTTCTCACTTCTCAACTGCCTCAGTTGTCCCTGTATTTATTTCTCCATACATACAGAATCTGCTTTGCTATTAACCCTGAAAAACTACTGCTTCTATTAGCATATGATCAAACTTTGCTGGATTTCCCCAGAAGGCAGATGAAGACTTTATTAGAAAAATAACAATAAATACATATTGCTTGAGTTCAGTAAAATAATTGTCTTTTCCCACCTAAAGTTTTGTGCATTTCAGAAAGATGTTTGAAGGAAAGAGATGGATGACAAATCCTCAGGGAGGAACTTGTTCAAAATTAAATTAATACCTTGATTGTATATGAATCTAAGGATGCAGGAAGCTGTGCTAACTGGATCTTTGCTAGGGCAAATGTTAGGAGTCTAATGACAATACAGTCTGGTAGTTATAAAGAGAGCTAAAGAGGCCCAGTCACTTCATTAACTGTCTTCTCAACAACCCTAGGAGAAAGCATCTGTCCTCCTGAGAGCAAAAGTTATCTTTGGTATCTAATCCTCATGCATTATTTCTGCTTTCCCAAATTCAGCCATTCAGATAATTGATGGAGCATGTATTTGTTCGAAGAACTTCCCTAGAGTTTTCTGTTCTGCTGTGCAGTTTTATGGCTTCATGTCCAATAAAAACTACTGTATGTGCTTAACTCTGGGAACAGGCTAGAGCTATTTACTCAAGCAGAAAAGTATTGTATTAGGGCAAGAGATCACTTGTGAAGATAAGAAAGGAATCTTACTGGCTTAAGTAAGGCATGACGATGTTAGAACAGTCTTCTATAGTGAATACATTATCAGACAAATGTTTTAAAGTCAGTCTCTGCTGATGACTTCAAGGAAACTATCCTTCAAATGCAGAGGACAGTATTGTCAGTGTGCTGTAGATCTGTGTGCACAGATGCTAAATATCTTAGTCTTAATGCTATCAGGAATAGGGGTTTTTTTTCCTGTACAAGGCTTCAGTTCAAGTATAATGTTACTGGAGGATCTGCCTTGTAATTCTGTGGGAAACCTTCTTAATTTAAATATTTATCTATTCCAGATTGTTTTTCTCCTCCTTTATGGGAGTTCATCCTTGTTTATTTTTATTAAACATTATGCGTGGTGTTTCTGACCAAAGTCCCACTGGCTGATCCTCCCTCAACTCACTGTGGCACCCTTGGCATCACACACTTGGAAGATGTAGGCTAGGCAGAATGTTAGGCACATGAGAAAGAATGCTCATCCAGGGAGAGCTGGTGGAAAACACTTCTCTTTTGTTTCTGTGCCACCTGGAAGGGTTGCCCAGAAAGCTTCCCTGCAGGGCATATTGTTCTGGAGTGTAGGTACAGCTCTTCCTCGCTTCTCCCAGAAACAGAGATGAACATAGTTATATCTTGGAACAAGTTGAAGCATGACACTGTCCCAGCAGTTATACACATAAATGAAGGGAAGGAAAAGGAGCTTTGTTACCACATGACAAAGGTTCATTTAGGAATCACATTTTTTCATTAGGGTAATTATTGTGAAGTTTGAGTTTAATTTCTGGTGGCACCTTCTTTTTTTCCCTTTAACTCAATTTGAGTTACTTAAATTTCCTGAACCACAAAAGATTAATAGCCTCACAATTTATGATTTTGCTCTGTAGTGAAAGAGTATAATGAAAAAGAAGATATACAGCTGGATTAAATTTTTGAACTGCAGCTTGGACATTTTTCACAGAATATAAAATTTAAAAGAAGCACAGGGTATTGTTTCCTGTTGTTCTCCAGATGATTGCAAACCATACTTGCTCAGTGAAGTCCAGCTTTGTCTCAAACCTTGCTTTTGTACTGGGAACAAGGTGTCTTACTCCACATCTCTGCTTCTGTTATGATGAGCAGAATAGTCCAAGTGGAGGGTGCACTGTTATTTTTAGCACAGAGACTGTGATTGCATGAAGTCCTGTTTGTTATCATGAGAGTATTAGAAGCCTGTTTCTGCATGATAACAGTTATGCTCTTACCAGAGGTCAGGTTGGGAGAAGGGAGATTGTGGAAATAAAGTCTAGTCTTATACACCTGTCCTTGCCAAGAAAAGGTGAGCCATCAGTGGAAACATACCAGTAATGCCAGAGATTAAACCCAGTTCTGGAACATCCTGTAAAATACATGCCATTCTTTCCTTAGGGGCTATTAAGCAAGCCTAGATACAGCTGAACTGTATAGCATGGGAATAGTCCACTGATAGTCCTCTTCCTGCTCTGCATGCTCAAATGACACTGAACTGCTCTGAATGGACCCTCTAGATCAGAAATGCTTCTGTCTGGCATAGTGCCTGCTTCTTCTACCACTGTCCCTGAATGTCGAGAGGACAATATCCCCCAAAGGTGTTCAGACTGTTGCAGCTGGGTTGTCCCTTCCTGCCTGTTCTCAGATAGTGGGTATGCCAAGATGAGGAGAATGACAGGCTACCTGTGACTTTGTTGTAGACTGGTTTTGGTTTCAAATCCTGTAGCCTGTATGGGACAGCCCAGTCCTTCATGTTAAGTTCTTCAGCTCTCATTTCCATGTTTGCAATGTAAAATCATCATCTCTTTTTCTCCCGAAAGTCAGGGACCCTCTGTACAAGTTTCTTCCTAGCTAGAATATCCTACACTTGAGACACCAATTTTCCTCCACCAGCTCTCAACCACTCCAGCAAATGACCCCTATGCAGTTTTGCAGTTGATTTATGCACTGTCAGTGAACCCCCTGTGCATCCATTCCCTTCTCTGCCTCTGCTGAGTGCAATTGAAATGCCTCAGCATCCTGTATTTTCCGAGTTAACTATACTGATGGATTGTGTCCCCAGGCACCTAGCACAGATGAAGAGTGTAGCAAGCAGAGAGGCTCTGATTTGGTCAGCTCTGGCTTTGTGCTTTCAGGCTGGAGCAAGATCTGCCCTAAGTATTGAAGGACAGGGCAACACTAACCAAGCAAAGAATTTTCTGGCTTGTGGAGCTGTCTGAAAAGTTGGCAAAAAGCCATGAAAGAAGGACTGTCAAAGAATTGACTACAGCCATCTTAAATGCTCCGGGCTGTTTGTGCTTTAACACTGAGCTTGTTTTCACCTGAAAGTTAAGTGAGTTGCCTGGTCTGAGTACACGTGGCTGAAACGTGGAAAAAGTCAGCTGCAAAAAGGCAGAGTGGTAAACAACAAAGAAGTTGTTGAAATTTGAATCCCTATATCCATGTTGCACTGTATATCAAAATAACGGCACCACTCAAAATCCAGCCCTTCATCAATGGAAAAAAGCCAGATCTGCCTTCAGTGTTACCCCAAGGTGAATTTGTTATGTGGGCAAAGGCGAGATCTGAATAAAATTTAACCAAGTTAAAGATGCAGCAAAGGCAAGTGTTAATTGTTCTCTTTTTATGGCTAATTTCTCAATTCTTCTCAGTACATGAGCTCCCAATTGCCTAGACTCTGGTTGCTCTACCTGGATAATGTGAGACAACTTCCTGCAGACAGACCTACACATCTGTCCCTGACATTCACAAAAACACACTGGGTCTGATGGAAAACTAAAAGGAATTTGTTGTTGTGAATTTGCATTTAGTTGCATTGTGCCATGACTATGCTGGTACCAATAGCTGCTGCACAGATCCTCCCACACACACCTTTATAGCAGTGCTTGTTTCTCATGTTTTGATGGTCCTTGTTCTTTATTGTTACATTATTGCTATGTATTCAGCAGCCCGGAACAGACTCCTGCAGATGCCAGCAAGTTTCTGTTTGGTTCACAATGAATGTAGTGGTACACTTGACTAGTATAAAAATATTCCATATGAATTCTGCTAGCTCAGCCTACTTGCTTCCCCTCCTCGTTATTTAGTGGGATGGTCTGACTGTTACTGCTTTTCTAAGAAATCTATGCTTGAGTTCTCCCTGGGCTTCCTGTTTTGGGGTTTTGTGGGCTTTTTGATTGTTTTGGTGTTTGTTTTGTTGTGTTTTTTTTTAATCCCTTATCTCAACCTGAATGAAGGATGTTACTAAACTTCTGGGAGATGGACTAAGTGTGTGTGTGCACAAATACAGAGAGAAAGCAAGTGTAAGGTGACATTTGGCTCTCCTCAACCATTGAAATCACTACAACCTGGGCATAAAGACTTCTAAAGGAAAAGTCTTGGCTTGAATACAGCTGCTTTGATACTCTGTGCTTTTGTCATGAAGAAAGAACAACATGTATGTGTCTGGTGTTGCTGTGATGACAGCCAGTCCCAGGCTGGTGTGGGAGGTAGTTGCTCTTGGCTGTTACCCAGGGAGGACACCTGCTCTGAATCAGCTCTGTCTCGCTGGTCAGCCCCAGCCATGTACACACTGCATGGGATATCTCTGGTTGCTACACCTACTCCACAGGCCCTCTGCTATTTCTAGGAGGTCTTCGTAAATCATCTTCTTGTGATCCTTCTGATTGCACCAGTTCAGCCTGAACTTAGGATCCTGCCTGCTTAGGGGAGAAACTACAGCTGAAAATATCCCAGATCAGGAGGAAACTACTGGCCATGTCTGCCCAGTCTTCTGTCCCACCCAGCTCTTTTCCCCTTCCTTGGGGTTTGGGAAAACGTGAAGGTCATTTCTAAGATGCCTCTGAAGTAAGCAGGCTTGTGTAGCAGACTGAGAAAAGACAAAGGGCTGAGGGGATGACAGTGCTGCTGCATCATGAAGAAATGGTTTTTAGGTGCCCTTCACCACAGCATTGCCTTCCTTTTGTGAGAGATTGCTCTGCAAGGGCATGTTAAGGCCTGTTTGGCCTGAGATTTCCATTCCTGGTGCTTCTGATTATACACCAAGGCCAAAGGAGAGTGAATTAGTGCCAAGGACTGAGATGGGGATCCAGTGGCAAGAGTATATGGATGCCAGAACTAGGTATAGGATGGAAAAAGAGAAAGGAAAACCAATCTTTGGGCTTGAAAATAGAGGAGGTGGAAGTCAACTGAAATGCCAGAGGGAAGAACATAGCATAGGAGATTGTACAGGCTGAGGAGAGATTAACAGGTATTACATGAAAGCAAGACATGAGAGAATTCCAGTCAATGCTGAGGCGAGCAGCAGGGAATGTTCCTAGCAAGGAACATGAGGAAATTGAGCACAGATGGCAAGGTATGAATGAGCAGGCAGACCTGAGAAGCTGTAAGGGCAGCATGGAGAAACACCTTAAAATCCAAAAATGGGAAGAAAGTGCAAAGTATAGCAACAAATACCTAAAATAATACTACTTTCCAAATCAGAAATAATAATTTTGTTTATTTTGATGTTAGAAAGTCATACATAAACTAAGCACTGGTAGTGTAAGAATAATTTTATTTAGTATTTTGGTAGCGCAAAGATACATTTCAAAATGACCATAGAAGTTAGCTCTCTAAACAACTGCACCCAATCTAAATAGGTGCTACTAAATTTGAGTAACTTCACAGATTACAAAAAGCATTATTTGACCAAAAGCTATATAGTGTGTAACCCCTTGGCTGACAAGAGTAGTGTGTATGACTGTTGCATTAGTAGAGAATGCATAGGTAAAGCTTTTGGAAGAGTACCAAATAGCAAAAGCTATTTTTACTAAAATATGAATTTGTGATCCTTGTGTTAGAATAACTATTCATTTGTCGGTTACATCCTTTGTATTTTTTAATATCAATACTTAAAAAAGGTACAAGAGAAATTGTCTTGCTAGTATTTGATCTAATGTAGATCTCCATATGAAAATCCTAAGTATCTTATAAAGCTTTTCACAGGTATAGGCTAAGTTCTGGGATATCATAAACTTGTACATAATTCAGAAAAACACCTGAGGTTATGCCTTGTGTATGCAACAGAAAGCTTTTTTTAGCTCTATAAAAAAGATGATAGGTGCCATATGAAGTCAGAGACTTTAAACAGGTACATTACTACTGTGTGGGGCTACAGAGCAGTACTTTAAGACTTCATTTAAGTTTTTAAAACCAGTAGTGAAGATCTGGATTGTGTCATTAACTCAGTTCTTCCCAATATCAGTATGAGTTCTGTCACTGCTGCCAATGTGACTAAGACTGGCCATTTATCAGAAGACACAGTGCAAATCCTTCCTTGCTTAGGTCTCAGCAGAGCTACTTCACTGGGTGGCATTGTACCCTTATTTTTCTAGCTCTAATAATACCTTTTTTAGTGCTCAGCTGAACATAGCAAGTCATGTGAGGTACTCTCATTTCTGACTGATTTCCTATGTAATTAAAGGTTACCTGCAGCTCCAAGAAGTGCCCAGTGCTTTTCTAATCAGGCATCAACAGTGGGTTCTTTGCTTTTTAGAGAAATACATGCAGCTTTGTGTATACAAACATTAGCCAGAGGTTCAAGGCCATAAAATTTCATGTGTTTTACTTTAAAATAAGAGTTAGGTGGTTTTTAAAAAAAATTGATGAACTTTGCTTCACAAACATTTTAAAGTACTTTTTCTTCAGTTAATGGGTGCATTAATTAGGACATGTAAGATTACATAGTTGATTTTCAGACATACCATTTAACTCAGTCTAACAGAATGACAAGTGAACAGGGATATTATTTGCTGTATGCTTTACTTGAGGCTTGTGGTATCAATGTTTGAATATAAACCCATCCAATTTCACATTTCTGAATACATTGACCAGTGTGGATTTTACTGGACTTACGTGCTAACAGACAGCAATATTAACACTTTCCCAGAGAAATACAAAGGTCAGCTATACCTTTATAAATCTAATTCAGATACCTCTTTTGTTCATGAACATAATGAACAGATTAGCATGTTATTTGTATCTCCCTTGCAATTTAGTGACATGGAAATTCTGATCTTTCAAAAGTTAGTGAAAAGTTATTATAGTAGGACATTCTCTTCATTGTCATATCAAACATGAATTTTACTTTCAAATGTGCTTATAAGGAAGGCTTTTATTATTTTAGTCATTTATGTAAACACTTTGGAATGCTGAAGGTGAGACTTTACATTGCCATTTTACCAAAAATCATTTGAACACTCGTTACTGAGGCATTAATGTACATCCCAGCAGTCAGAACACAGGAGCATGGCAGTTGCCAGTAGAGTGAATTCAGAGGCAGGCTGCAGTGTTCTAAACAACTTTTTTTTTTTTTGTCTTAATAAAAGATTTCGCTTTGGGATGTGGAGTCACTGAAGGCAAACCTAGAGTTAAGGCATAGCACATGGAGACACGGAAAGGATTGTAGAGACAGTTCCTGGAGATGCTCCAAACAGTCAGTAGATAAAAAGCGCTTTACAATGGCAACTTCTGTGAACAAGCTAGAAAAGAAAAGGTTTACTTTCAAATTGCATATGTTTTATTATTTTATATATTAAATTGTTTCCCCAACTCTCCTTCTAAAACTGAGAGGACTGAATTACACCTTGTGCAGATTTCCTTCCTGCTCTTATAATTTGTAGTATTGGCTATGTTCCAAAAAGATCACCAGAACAAACTATAAATTATAGGAGTCTAAAAAGAGAGAGAGGAATTATCTTTAAATGCAACATTTATTGCTTAGGCATTTGCTGACAGCTGATTTTCATTGGCTGCTTTCTCTGCTTGCAGTCTTTGGACAGCCTGATCAAGCAAGTCCATAGTATCTCTCAGCGTAACATTCAAGGTAAATGGCTTAGGTTTAATGGTCAGCCCATAGGTAAAGTCCATTTTAGGGTCCTCGTTTGGATTAGCAGTAAAATTGCACTGATGCACCAGTATGGAGGTAAAGAGAAACAGCTGCACCTTGGATAACTCCTCTCCAATACACCGACGTTTTCCCAATGAGAAAATCATCACACTACTAGTGAGATCTTTATTGATGAATCCATTCTCATCCAGAAATCTTGTTGGATCAAAATCCTCTGGGTTGGACCATTTTGCTGGATCATGGTTCACTGACCACTGATTTACAAAGATCACAGTGTCCTTGGGAATGAGGTAGCCCATGATGAAGGTGTTGGTTGTGGTGGCGTGTGGGATAGTAACAGGCACAAAGCTGCTGAAACGCATGGATTCATACAGGAAAGCCATGATGTAGGGCAGGTGAGGCTGATCTTCGACACATGGCAGACGGTCTCTTCCAACAATCCTGTCCACTTCTTCTTGCATTTTAGCCTGCACTTTTGGATACCTGTCATTAAAAGCAAGATGTGTGTACATACATAACGTGTTCAAAGGATTTCGTTGCAAATAATCCTTGATGTAAACGTTTTTCAGAGAAATTCACCCCTACTCTAAATAATGCAGTTTGAACAAAGTTTAACTATATTGCAGGAGTGTGCAGACCTCAATGGAAAACTTTGAGAGAAAATTCCAAACTTCCTATCCAATGGTGTAATTTCAGATTTGCTCAGTTTTCACTTTAATATCACATTTAACTGATTCTCACCATAAAAACAAAACTAACTTAAAATGTGCTGAAACTGAGTATTCAGATCCAATTTTGAAAATTTATTCAAACACTAAAATTACTTGTCTCTTCTAAGTATTGTGTTTTCTGTGGGAATGAGAATTTTGTTTTCCTGCTCTGTAAGTGACTTTTAAAAGTTAGTATGGAGTTTGATATCACTAGACATATTGCATAAATATGAAAGCCTGAAGGTTTTTAAACTAAAAAAAAGAAAAAAAATCCTAATTATCAACTTGTCAGAATTGCTTTATGAACATCCCATATCAAGTTTGAATTAACTTTTTCTAATTAACATCAAAATATATGTTCTTTATAATGTATTTTAAGAAGAATGTCTTGAAGTCTGGACAGTTTGGAAGACTACACAGTAATTAAAAAAGATCAAAATGTTAATACATCTTCTACTGGTCTAAAAGCATGCATTTCTCTAAGGAGCCTTTATTTGCTTTAAGTATTCAAGTTTGGCTTCTTCATCCTTGCCTTTTCCTCCTGCAGCAGATCTGCATGTTAAATGCTGGGCAAACATAAGAAGCGGGGAGAAACTTGAAAGTTATGTGAACAGTGGGCATCACACCCTTAGCTCGAAGTTAAATATTTGCCTGTTTTTCAACAAGCAACTGAGTAGATGATGTTTGCATAAACCTACAAATTATGCAGATGATGGAAAAAAAAAAAAAAAAGCCAGGATAGGCAAGAAAGTGCGTGTTACCCCGCCTTCTGGCAAACCACCTCCCCTCTCTGACCTTCCCCCCTGGAAGGGCTGGTGCCAGGGCAGCGCACCCGGCGCCTGCCCAAGGGGTCTGCCTTGCCCAGTCACGCAATGGCAAGGAAGGCACACGCAATGGCAGATTAACATAATAGCGGGTTTTGTAAACCGGTGCACGAACTCTTTATCGTGCTTAAGCAGTTGTTATCCTGTTCCTATGATCTCCTTGATCCTGACCTGGTAAAATCTGTTACTTTCAGGTTTTCTTCGGCTGCCTTTCAGCCAGTCTCTCAATGAACCGTTACCCAACCGCTCGAGCAGGGTGGGTTTGTGTCGGATATTTTAGTGTTTAGTACTTTCTTATCTCTTTCTGGCAGGTTTCCCAGAGCTTCCGTGTTAGTCAATCGGAAGCGGCTGAGGCACCGGCACTGCACGGGCTGGCGCTGGCCGGTCCCGCAGACCCGGCGGCGAGTCCCCGGCGGCGCCGCATCCCCGGTGCTGCCCGGACCCGGCGGTCCAGGAGCTGCTCCCGCCGCGGGAGCCTTCCCAGCAGCGCGATTTAAATGGGGCTCCGCCGGGACTGGCGGGCGCTCGCACCGCGACGCCCCAGACGGGCTCCCGCGTCCCTCCCAAGGGAAGGTGGGGCGCTCCGATGTGCTGCCACCTCCGCCGGCACCTACCTGATGAGGAAGATGAGGAGCCACTGCAGGGCGGTGGAGAGGGTGTCCTGGCTGGCGCCGAAGATGTCGGTGACGGTGGCGGGCACATGCTCCAGCTGCAGCCGCGGCTGCTCCCGCTGCAGACGGATGAAGGCGTCCATCATATCGCGCGGGGCGGCCCCCGGGCGCAGGCTGCGCTGGTGCTGCAGAAACTTAGCGCGGACGAAGCCGTAGAAGTCGCGGTTGAGGTCGCGGAAGGCGCGGTAGGCGGCGCGGATGGGGCTGGGGAAGCGCTGGAGCCAGGGCAGCGCGTCCACCAGGCTGCCGGCGCCCACCGCCCTCCCGAACTGCTCGTTGCGCCCCACGAGGCGCAGGAACTCGCCGTCGCCGTGGCTGTAGCGGCGGCCGAAGCACAGGGCGCTCATCACGTTGGCCACGGCCACCACCAGGACGCGCGACGGGTCGAGGAAGGCGCCGCCGGCGCTGCCGCTCACCAGCAGCGCCACCAGCGCCCGCGCCTCGCCCACCAGGTGCCGCTCGAGCAGGCGGCGCGTCGCGGGGCTGCCCGTGGAGAAGGCGCGCACCGTGGCGTGCGCCGCCCGCCGGTGCAGCTTCCACAGCTCCGAGTAGCCGCCGAAGGCCAGGCTGAGCCCGCCCGACACCAGCTGGAAGGACGGGAAGGGCGGGCGGCCCGCGAAGGCGGCCCCCTGGCGGACGAGCGCCTGGCGGATGGCGCGCTCCCCGTTCAGCACCACCACGGGCCAGCGCCCCAGGCGCAGCTGGAACACGGCGCCGTAGGTGCTGGCCAGGCGGGCGAAGGAGAGGTGCGGGGCGCTGCCCAGCTGCGCCGCGTTGCCGATCAGGGGCCAGGGGAAAGGGCCCGGCGGCGCCTGGCGCTGGCCCTGCCGCCGGCGCTGCTGCTGCTGCAGGAGGAGCTTGCCCAGGTGGATGGCGGCGAGCAGACAGAGGAGAATCAGAAGGGAGGTTTGCAAGGGCGGGATTCCGCCCAGGGCTTCCCCGAGCCTCTCGAGGGCCATGCTGCAAGGGAAAGGAAAAAGAATAGGTCAGCGGGCAGCGTCCCCGCGGGAGGGCTGGCAGGCTCCCCGTCGCCGGCGGACAAGGAGAAGCCCGGACGGGGCGCGCTGGCGTGGCGGAGGGAAGCGCCGGCGGCCGTCCAGGCGCTTGGAGTCGAGGTGCGTCTTCGCTGTAAGCGACTTGTGTGCCTAAAGCCCGCCCGGATCCTGTGCAAAAAAACCCGGGATAATCGATTATCAAGTGGCAAGCAGTCAGTAAGGGATCGAAGTCATATGTGGCGGCGGAGCCGTCGCTCTCTTTCCCCCTGTTCCCGGCAGCGAAAGTTCGCAGCGGGAGATCCAACAGGTCGCAGCTAAGGAAGGCAGGAGGATGCTCTCGCCTGCCGAGCCTCGGCAGATGCAGGCAGCCGCCGTGCGCCGGAGACAGGTTAATCCCGGCGCCGCGCATCGCTCCCTCCGGCGAAAGAGCCCCTATGAGAGACGGGTTACCGGCCCCGCCGTCGGAGCTTCCCTCTACTCCTGAGAGGAAACCTCCGTAGCGGCCACGAAGCCCACTCCGTCCCATGCCCTTCCCTCCTCCCTCGTGCCCGTCGCGGCAGCGCAGGCTGGCAGTCGGCAGCCCCGGGAGTGGGCTGTGGAGGATGCCTGAGGACCCGGCGTTGCAGTGCTGACTGTTCCCGCTTCCCATTCCCATGCCCAGGCACCGCCCGCTCCAGCCTTTCAGAAGCAGCGATGGGAAGAAAGGGTGAAATAAGCGGCCACCTCGGGTTTCTGTAGTAGAACTGACCTGTTGCACGCTGCTTCCATTCGAGACGTTGAGGAGGATGGATGGGAGCTGGGTAGCCGGCGGCAGCTCTAGCGGGCAGCCCCGGGACGAGAGCGGCGGCGACGGCGGCGTTCAGATCCAAGCCTTTGGGAAATTCATTAGAAGCCCCGGTACCTGTCACACGGAGCTTGGCAGGTCATGTGCAGGCAAATGCCAACTACACCCGATCCCAGCGCAGAGTTATTATCACCTTCCCAGCGCTTTAACCCTTCGGAGCTCGCCCCACCGGCAGCCACCTGCCCGGTGCAGCCCCGGGGGCCGGGTGCGAGAGGGGCTGCTGCCGCCCCCTCCGTCTCTCCCTCTCACTGGAGGGACTGCTGGGCTGCGGGGAACGGGATGACGCCAGCCCAACCCGCTGCAGGGAGCGAAGGCAAGCGGCTCAGAGGGCGCGGGGAGGGTGGCCCGATGCTCCCAGACGGAGCCGGAGCGGCCGCCTCTGGGCGCCTGGCATTGGCACTCCCGGCTTTAAACCCGCCGGCATCCGCGGTGCGGTGCGGGCGGGACGCGGGCGGCTCCGCTGGCAAATCGCCGCTGCCTGGCCCGTCCTCTGGCTTGAGGGGTCGCAGCTATTTGCCAGCTGCCCTTGGGCCTTCGCCAAGTAGAGCGGCTGAGTCGCGGATGCTTTTATGGTCGGGGCCAAAAGTTTTAGCGGAGGAGGTGCCGGGAGGGGAGCAGGGTGGCGGGCGTGCTTCGCTGTCGGGAGACGAAGCCTCGGCTGCATCTTAGGGGCTGAGGAAGCCGGAGAGCTTCCCCTCCTCCGCCTGTCGCCTCCCCGTTGCGTGCGGAGTTAGCATTGCGTGAGCCGGGGCTGGAAAGCCTCCAGCCATCTCCTCCCCGGGCCCCTACCCCTCCTCGCAATACCTGACACCGGCTCGGGGGGATTGAGGCTGGAAAGCGCCCGGCAGCTCGCACCCCGGACGGCCCCGCTGCCCTCCGGCCTCGCCCCCGCCCTGAGCTCGCTCCCCTCCCACTTACGGCGCTTTTTTACTCTTAAATCTGGCGCCTCCGTCCGCACTGGGAGAGCTGGCGAGAGGCTGCGGGTGAGGCGCTCCAAACCCCCCCCGGGCCTTCCGGTGCCCCGTGGGAGCCGGGACTGCAAAACCCCCAGACAGCAAGAAATCAGCATGTTCGTGCTTTGTTGTAATTTTTGGAATATCAATAAAAATCTGAAAAAACGATATTTATTTCAGATACTTTACAGTCACATCATGAGAAGAAAATAAGATGTTTTGGTAGCATTTAGGGATCAGACAAAATTAGACCCTGGGAGCCAGCCCAGCTCAGGGTGTGAAGCCAGTCCTGGCCAAGCTGCTACTGCTTCTGTCTTTGCTGTGTAATCCTGGCTGTTGTCACTGTCACAGGCTCTTCCAGTCTGTGATAGTACCTCTTGCTCAGACCAGCACCAGCCATATCTCTCATATGCCTTGAAGCTTCCTCCTGTCATTGGCAGGTGACAGAGGTGTCAAAACCACTTTTTCTGAGCAGTGCTAGAAAAAATGAACTTCCTCTTCCCAGCTCTGCTTTTGGGGTGAACTGGAAGGATCCTGCAGATCGCTCAGCACATAGCCCAGCTTCAAAGAGGAGCAAAGATGGTTCCATCCCTATGACACTAAGGTTAGGGCAAGCTTGGAGAGATACAAGGTGGTTTGATGTCTCTATCACTATCAGAAGGTTTAAACAAAATTTCACGTGCTATAACCACTCAGTTGCAGAAAAGTAGCTTGTTCCACTGTGGCAGCCACCATTCCCTCCTTCATGTCTCATGTCAAAGAAGAGACATGGGCTTCTCCTGGCAGTGTGTTATGGACACTGGAACTGGGTGGTAAGGACTAGCTTGGATCAGTCACCTGAGCTCTAGATTATAGTGCTGGGCGTTTGCCGTTGCCAGCAGGTAAATTTGCCTCTTTTGTGGTGACCGTGGTAGTAAGTTGCTTAAACTCCAGGCATTACAGCTCTTGTTAGTAAGTCCCTAAATCCTTTTTTCAGTTCAGTAAGTGAATTAGTTGTAAGGCAGAGGATTGCCTTTCCTGGCTGCTAGCAGGCAGTACAGAGAAAGAAACATATTTCCACTATCATGACCTGCAAACTCACAGTTTAAAGCATGAGCCCAGGAATTCTAATTCCTGATACATTTTGTTTTATGCTGTAAGAAAACATTAATTGTTTTTTATTTTACTTCTCTTTTGTCTTTGGGAGTTCTGTAGCTATTAGAAAGGAAAGAGAGAAATCCTATTTTAGATATTTTCTTTTGTGGTGATAGTACCAGCTGATCTCCTTGTACTAGTTATGGTTTTGGCTTATTATTGTATTTATTACAGCCTGAGTATTATTTTGACTGTATACAATGAATGTGCACCCAATTCTCTAGGCTCTGATTCTATGTGACCTTGATTAGTCCCTTGCAATCAAGCATAGTTTGAGTGAAGAATTTTATCACACCAATAAATTAGGGTACAAAATTAAGGCTGATCACGCCTCTGGTCTCTGTTTTATTCTACAACTTGCTGTCCTGCCTACTTTTTTATTTATTCTACTTACCAATTTTTGTTTGTAGAAGTACAGAAGTTCAGGATTTCTCTAAGTGAATACATGTTCTTTTTTTCTCAGTTCTGGGGACTTAATTGAGATGCAGATCCTCCTGAAGCTAGTCCCAAATTCCTGAGTCAGTTAGTTTTGTTAGGCACACTGAAGACTGAATCACTGAAAAGTGTGCTTCCTAAAATGAATTACTTGTGAGGTCTAGAAAACCCTACTTGATGTAATATATGGAGAAGGAGTTGAAGGGCTACTAGTGAGTTTGGGATTAAAGGAAAGGAATTCAGGCTTAATCTCTTAAAAATCTTGATTGATTTGAGAGGAATGACAGAAGCAGGGGGCTGGCAGAGTTTATGGGGACATCAGTATCTCCATGACTCTGAATGAAGGTGCTCTGTGTATGTGGCCAAGAGTCCTTGTTGAGGAGTCAAAAGTTTGGTAGAGGAGGAGGAATTGCACAACCTAGAGAGTCTTCATTTGCCCTTTGAGAGGAAATTTTTATTTCTGCCACAGTCCTCCCTTTTCTAAGAAAATTCCTTAACCCATAAGAGATATTTACAGGTGTTAAGAATTACTTACCATGTAAGGCTTTGAAGACTTTGTTCTCAGCTTTGCTTCTAACTATGGCAGCCCTTGTCTTTGCTTTTGGATACTGATACGGTGCTCATAAATCCTCATGAGCAGCAACTGGAATTTCTCAAAGACTTCACCTTGTTTTTTTTTCCTTTCCTTACCTCTTCCTTTTGCAGCTTTCCATGGACAGCGCTCCCACACTAGATTTCTCTGTCTCTTTCCCATACCTGGGACTACGAATATTTTCCTTCCCTCTCTTAATTTTACAAAAATCTTGAGGTGGATTATTTGACAGTTGAGCAATATTTTATCCTGGGATTGCTTCAGTGTAGAGCCTGTACAAATTGTTTCCCATTTGTAGAGTGATCCAAGGCATTCTTCAATAAATAATCCTTGGCAGTATTGTTACTCATTGTCTGTTTCTGAGTGTTGCACAATACTACATAAGATGAAGAAACAAGTAGCGTAACTGCAGAACACAAATCACTTGGAAACCTAACTTAATGCAGTGTCCTACTGTTTCAGACTGCTTAAAATTGTACACATGTACTTATGCATCTCTAGGGCTCAGCTCTTGTCTCAACAATACTGCTGTAAGTAAGGAAAATCACCACTTAAACAAGCAATTATAATCAGAAGCCTCTGTGTTTACAACAGCCTGCTCAGGCTATGTTTATGTGGCGATCCAGAATGATGCAGAGTTACCATTATGCTTCAAGTAGTTTCAGATCCTGGAGCAGAAGATCTTCACTCAGTCCACAGCACCACCTCAGGGCAGCTGGCTCTGTGGTCACCATCTGTGCTTGCTACCCTGCACCATTTAGATGTTCCCTGCTTCCTTGGGCTTATTTACAGGGTACTGAGTTTCTCAGTGTTAAAGCTGACCTGAGGTGGTGGTACCACAGGAGTGGATGATGGTGTGAGATCATGTCTGATGCAGGTTCCTGGTTTTGCACAGTTTGGCAGCTTTCCTGTCATGCCAAGCATGAGATGTAAGCAAAATAGAAGGAACCACATCCTCAGTGCTACCCAGAGTGTCAGGCATATATAGGAGCTGGCTGCAACTCCACAATTAAGGGTTATTTGTCTAGGCCACTCACTGTGGCCTAAAATAAAGCATTTGTGGTATGCTTTTTAAAGCATATGTATTTGTGGTTACATATTGCATTCTCAACCTTCATTAACTGGCAGCTTTCTTTGGACTTTCACTCTTCCCTGCATTCCCACTGACTTCCCAGCTCGTATTTTCAATTCTGTCTTGTTATTCAGAAGCCTAAATTGGGCTTCTAATTCTGAGCCAAACTCTCCCAGCTGCTGTGGGAAGGCAAGGAACCTCCCAGAACTTGCTGGGGCTCAGCTCAGTGCTAGCCTCTCCATCTGTGTGCATTTTCCACATTACTTGTAAATTAAAGGCATATATTGTGGCCTGCTTCCACACAGACAACACACAGGTATGATTACAGAAATGAGGACATAGCATTATACTTAATTCGGGCATCACATTTGATTCTGAGAATTTTAATATTGCATTGCCAAATTCCTATAGTATGGGAATTTTCTTTCCAAAGTTTGCTGTCTTTTCTTGACAGTATTAGATGAAACCACATAACTAAGTCTTTCTTGAGAGGAAAACACAGAGCTGATACCTTTGTGGCTACTGTCTGAGAAGCCTTTTTAAAATGCCTTCTGCTATGAGGCAAAAGAACAAAATCTAATTTGAGATAACGTTTGGCCCTCATATGTGGTATTTTCTGTGTATCTTTGTACGGATGCTGTACAAATGCTCTTAAAATACTCTGAAAGAAGTACTCTGAAGAAGATTTATCGAATGACATTTAGGAAAGTTTAGATACTGCTCAAGGTGTGCATTATTTCATCTGTCCTCAGCATGTGATGAGTGAACAAACGGCTTTGCCTGCTCACACTCTCTCTTTATCAAAGGGACTCCCTGGGGCATATGGCAGCTCTGAATCCTCACACAGTTTCTGAGTTTGCAGAACCAAGAGCTGTGTTGCCAAGGTCCACCTTTATATTGAGCTACAGAAATCGTATAGCCTGTATGATGGGCTAGGTGACTCCAAAGCTTTAAATTAATAACGTTGCTTAGGACCAATATTGTCATATTAACAGGCAGTAATATTATATTTCTCCTTTGTTTCCCAGACTGTTTTGGTATTGTCTTAGTAGTGGTGGTACAAAGTTTGTAGTGTAATTGCTTTATTAACTCTTAAGTTTTTAGCATTTGCCGTTTTAGAAAATGTCAGTGTGCTTGTATGCTCAGAGTAGTGACAGATGCTAGTTCAAAACAGTCCTAAGCTACAGCTAAAAGCAAAGTGTGCTTTACTTAGAGGCAGAAGCATATTGTGTAGGTGTGAAGATTTTGAAGATTTACCTGTGAAGTTCTACAAAGTCTTTACTATAGATGTGCAAAACAAAGTTTTTCCGAGTTTGGACATTTGTCCAAATCTGAGTGAATTATCAACAGAAGAGCAAAAGGCACAAATGTGGGAGAAAAGACATTACCCAGACAAACATCAGTTCTCTGCTTTAGAGTTTGAAGCTACAAAGCTTTTCAAAGAAAAGGCCCCCATAATGTTTTAATATGAACACTTATTTTCCTTGTTCTCAGGAATGTATTCAACGGGTTTGAGACTGAACATTTCCAAAGATTACAATGTAAAATATGGATTTTGGGGGGATAGAAAATTTCAGACCAGATGATTAAAGTTTGGCAAGGTTATAAGTAGTGGAGGACCCAGAGTTTTCAGCTAAGGGAACTCCATGCAAGTAGACACTTGCAGAGAGTTGACTCTTCTGTACATAGAGAGAAGATAACAAAGCTCACACAGATAGAATGAAGAACTTTTATGTTCTTTGATGAGAACTTTTGTTTTCCTATCTTGTGTCCTAGATGACCTAGCCATTGATTATTCCAGCCTATAAATGTTCATCTCACTACTTCCCAACCAATAATTTTCCATGGTACAAATATTGGTAATTTGGGTTCTTCAGTTTGTATTGAGTATGTACCATTCTTCAATGCCTTGACAGCAGAACAACTGATCAAAATGCTAAAACAGGCAACACAATTTGAATCTGGTATTCTCTAGATCAATCCAAGTTGAATTTCAGAATGCTCCTTCCTTCACCCTGGCTGTGTAGTGGGGCATGCACCTCTGCTCTAGGTAAGGGAACTGCACATAGGCATGAGTTCCCTGTTATGATATTTCCCATCTTGCTGCTGGTTCTTGGACTGGACTGCAAGCTTCTAGAGAAGTTCAGAAAGTGATGCCAGGGATCAAGTATAGTGTGTATCTATATTTATATGCTTTCTCTTTTCAAGTGAGACTAGCAGGTCTTGGCTAGTTGTGCTCATGCACTCTTTTCATGGCACTGGTAGTGTGTGTCTGTTTTGTGTTTCTATTCTACCTTCTGAAAAGTGAGCTCTGTTCACATGGATACATCAAACTTGCTTATTAGGCATAGACTCCATAGGGCCTGAGGTAATTTCTTCTCTAGAAATTTGAGATTTTATAATGGGAAGTTTCACTGTTTTAAAAAATCATTATCCTTAGTACTGCTTCTTTCAGATTTTCAGGTGCTCTTAGAGAGGAGGTGGTACTGATCACAAACTGACTGTTGAAATGGCAGCCGAACTAAATAGGAACACAAGATTTTGTCCATCATGAGGTTGTTCCCTAGCTCTTAATCATGAAGAGACAGGCCTTAAGCTGGGATTTCCCAAAGGAGGTTCATGTTACGGACCTAATAAATTTCATGTCAGTCAAGGAGTTGCTTGTAAATGTCACCCTTAGATAGCCCTGCTCGAATGAGTCAGGAAACATGCTCACACCCCCTTCCCCTTTCCATTACTGCAGGTCAGTTAAACGTTGAATAGTATTTGTGAAGAAGCTGCAGAGTGATAGATTGTCCACCAGAAACAGTGGTTATGCTACATTGGCTTCATGGAAGTGCCCTGTAAGGTGGAAATGCATGAATCTGAACCAGGACCTTCTGTGATTTGGCTACTGACCTTCAGCTGAGGAAACATTTGCACATTCCTCTGCAGCAAGGCATTTTGGCTTCCTCGGCACTGTTGTGCAAGGGTTTGGTGTATTTGCCTCCAGCAGTAACTGCATTTCAGCAGTAAATTAAATGACTCAAATTCTAGGGACTGGGATGTATGCAGGTAATACTCTAACCCATGGAATTATTCATACTCTTCCCTGCGGTATGGAAATGGGGTTTATTTGTTTGCACATTTTTTAATTTGCGAAAGACTTGGAGAATGCATATTCAAACCAGTGGAATAAGGGAAACTCCCTTTGTGGTATTTGTGGTCAGGGATAGAAAATTGAATCTGGGAGAATTTTACAGTATGTAAGGGTGGCAATCTTCATCAAGAAGGTTGACTTCTCCTGTAAGACATATAGTGACAATAAAGTTTTGCTCTAGTCCTCAGTAAATTTTTCAGGGAGAGAAAATGGTCTTGACACATACAGATGGCTCACAGCATTTGGAAGAAAACTCAAGGAAGTGTCTGTTTCTGAGCCATTCAGGTCTTCTAACCTTCAGCAATGGCAGATCAAAGACCACAAGGGAAACAGACTGCAGGTGCCACTCAGGGCAGGTTTCATCTTGTCACAGCACTCCGGGAAGAGGCATTTGCTAATGTCTGTTAATCTCATGGCATGCCAAGGGAGAAAGACAGAAAAAAAATTGCCATAAATTCTTCCCTTTCTCAAGCAACCCACACCCAGGCTCAGGGTGGCTGCAGAAAGGCTTACTGGCTTCTTCCAAAAAGGAGAGCAGTATGGGAACCTGTGCCTGTCCCAAGGTGGCAGGCAGACCTGGGGCCACTCTGCAGGAAGAGTAGCTGTCAGGGAATAGGAGTTGAAGCAGCTGCAGTAGCAGCCTTGCACTGGAGATGCATGTTGACCTCAAAAGTGAAAGCAGCAGTAGCTGAGACCATCAGAGCAAAATTCTTCCATTGAGGAGAGCCCAAAGTCCATCTTGGACGTTGTTGTCTACCACAGAAACACTCTCATCCTGCAGCCAAGGAGGAAGCTTAAAATGCTGTGCAGCACCATGGGGAAGGGGCAGCAACAGTGGAGGTGGCAGCATCTTTACCAGATGCAGGCAGAAGGCAGGATTAGGCACAGCTGAGGGCACTGTAGGGGATGGCTTTGGTGAAAAGCCAGTTTTGCCCCTGTCTTTCTTTTGAGGTGTACAGGGAGAGCAAGGAGGCTTCTCTCGGTGGCTTCCCTGTGAAGATAAATAACCTGATCCCCTGGTTATATCCCCCTGCTCTCCTCCCCTTCCCCCTGAGTGACTTTGATTATTGTAACTTTACATGCACTTTTAATTTGCGTGCAGGCAAGTACAAAGGCACAACCGGATATACCTGTTATTTGCCAATGACCTGAAAGAGTATAGTTTATGTTAAGCCTTGGGTTATGGTAAGGTTTGCACGCGATTCCTCAATATACATGCTGCAGGCAACTGATGGATGGAGGTGATGGAGGGTGGAGGAAAGTTTTAAAGTGACAGAACCTGATTTGGTTCCTACTTAATCCACCAGTTATGTAAAGGCCTATATTGCAATTCTGTATAGAGACCAAGTCTTACCCTTTCTTCAGGCAAGGAATATATGATCATGTTTCCAGGCTGGAGTTTGTTCATAGCTGCACCTGCATCTGATCTCATGAAAACTTTATGAAAATTAGGCCAAAAAGACAGTAGGATATTTATGCCTCCCTGTTTGTACATACTCTTGCACGGCAGGCAGAAGATTGAAGGTTGAGGAGGAAGCTACAAGTGAGATAATTCATGGCAGTGGAGTCAGTGCGGAGTGCAGGGGTACAACTTTCCTGAGGCCTGGGGGCCTGTGATAGAGAGGGGATCCACATTTTGTTGCATGGGACCCAGCCCCACTCTGTTTGGAGAAATTTCATTTGATCTAGCTTCCCTTAGCAAGATTTAAAGAATATTCATCACTCTTAGGTTGCCTTGTCCTGCAGGAGAGGAAGAGAGAGTAGTTAGTCTAGTGGTTACAGCAGAAGAGATGTAGTTACTGCAAGGAGATGTGGGGTCCAGTGCTGAGCCCTCACACTGACTTGCTCACTCTTGGAAGTATCCACAGGGAAAGCCCAGAGACATTGGTTAAAAATTTCATTTCAGTGATTTCACATCAAATTAGCTAGGTCTTCAAGCAGAAAGGAAGTATCTTTATCTGCCAGACAAATTAACCTTGAGGTCTGAAACTTGAGTGGTTTTATTAATGGTATGCATCTTAACCCAGTGTTAAAGGCTGCACCAGAGGAATTAATTAGGTATTTCCTTTGGAGGTTCAGGAAAGGGAAAGGATCCTGTTCATTCTCGGCTCCACCTCTTATCTCAAGAAAAATGAAAACAACATGAGTTAAGTGAAGGTTTATGTAACTTAAGGGACAGATCTCACTACATACACTTCTTTCAGAAACAGTGGGACTACTCACAGGAAGTCAGGTGCTACTACTACAAGTGAGGGCATCATAAAATAATTGTTAAAGTAACAGAAAACAAAATGCACCTTTTGCAACAAGAACACAGTGTAAGTTTATGTTTCTGGACAGAAGCACATTTAATCTTTTGCGCCTCAGTTTCCCCATAAAATGTGGTGTGATGATTGTGTGTGGATCTACCGACTATCTGTTCTACTGTTCTCTAGCTGATTAAGATAGACTTTGTACAGCCAACATACAGGAAAATGATGTTTATGTTTGCAGGAAGTGACTGAGGGACTGAGCTTGTACTCAAGTTTTTAAGTCAAATGATCTAACATTGCCTTCCACCTTCACAGTCATCAGGCAACCATGGTCCACTTGCAAAAAGCATTTGCCTGAGGCAGCCTTCAAAATAAATCCTCTCCTCTCCTCTCCTCTCCTCTCCTCTCCTCTCCTCTCCTCTCCTCTCCT